>OX621255.1:25808200-26230200 GCA_951640165.1 Pseudoips prasinana | reverse complement strand
ATGAGCTATGTATCTTTGTGAAATTGTGACGTAATTAATTGTACATATATTGGACTACCAATCGTAATTTAAAATTCCCGGGTGAAATTATAAGCACAATTAAATAGCTGTCTATTTATTTGTTTTGCTTATATTTTATATGTTCATTGTCCTGACAAAGATAAGTGTATGTGAATGCCCAAGTGTTGTACCTAATACAAACAACTTTTAACCGACTATAAAAGAAGGAGGTTACCAAATTGACTGCACGTTTATTTTTTGTATCAATGTAAAGTTTACGATTTTATAAATGGTTATGGAATGCTCTCAAAATGGTCTCGAGTAAAACTTGACGAAATGATTTAAAAAAAAAATAAACATTTAAGTCTTTTGTGTTATTGTATAGACTTAAAAATACATAAATACAAAAACAACATACTTTCGACCTAATGACCTTATCAAGTCAATAGTACGGTTTTTTTAAATATGTATTTTATATGATTCCTTCTTTTTTATTAAAGGATTTTGATGAATATTATTCTTATTTATAGATAACTAACTTTACCACCCGGTTTTACCGGCGTTAAACTTTATAAATTATACCCTACATGTAATTCTAACATATACACTATATTATCACAAAATTTCATCAAAATCCGTACCGCAAGTTTTGCGTGAAAATGTAACAAACATCCAACATTCTCAGAAACTTTCGCATTTATGATATTAGTAGGATTTAAGAATGGGTGTTCCAATCGGTTTTCAAAAAGTTAAGTTGTTAATGGTTTGTCTATTTAACTGACTTAATGAAATAACTTATATGTAAAAAACCGGCCAAGTGCGAGTCGGACTAGCACATGAAGGGTTCCGTAGCAGAAAGTATTTCAGTTGATTAAATGAAAGCAAATTGCGGTTTATGACGTTTAAAAAAAACTACTTGCTAGATCTCGTTCAAACCAATTTTCGTTGTTAGTTTCCACAATAATGTACATCATATATTTTTTTTAGTTTTATCATTCTCTTATTTTAGAAGTTACAGGGGGGGGCGGGGTTTTTTAAATGTTCTTTTGGCGGTTAATTATGAAACCATTTAGGTCATTCTTTTTTTATTTATAGCGAATGCTTCCGGAACGGACAACCGCTTGGAACACAATTGATAATAGGAAACACCCTTCACAATTTTGTGCCGATCGATTGTCTGGAATAAAATATAAAGCCGGTTAATAGTTTTTTTTTGTTTCTTCAGTAATATTGCATTCTAAAATCTTTAGAGCAATTTAAGTGTTTTACAGAGTATTCTGCTAAACAGAGGTGGTCCTGTATCCACCTCTTCTTAAAAACATACTCTGTAAAATACAAAAAAGTCCTATAAAGTTTTTCTAAAGGCTTTATTGCCTAACCTGTTATTTATTCCGCGAGCGCATGCAGTGTATAAGTATAAAAACACTTGAAACTGTTCGCGCAATCTTATTCTGTATAAACTTTTATAGCAATAACTTGATTCATCGTCTCAAAATGCAAGAACTTAAACCAAATCCAATAATAAAATTTAATGACTATCAAATGGAAAATGTGAGAAAAAGTGTTGGTTATGATGATATAAATAAGTTGAACCAGGATTTGGATCAATTAACCGAGTGGATACAGATGCAAAATCATTTCAAAGTAAAGGAATTCGGTAAGTTATTATATATCTACTTGCTTTACTACTAGACGGGTGATCGCTAAAGATGTTTAATTTCTAAAAAAACCGAGCTTCGGCGAGTATGTTAAGCTATCGGTCGCGGTTGTATTCGTTAAGACTTCTGGGCGGCTTAAACAACTATTAAATTAGAGTTATCACTGCCCATACCATAATAAATCCCCACAAGTTCCGTTTCATTGCAAAAATAGGTTATAAAGATTGGGTTTAAATCCTACTTATATTATAAATGCGAATGTTTTTGAGTCTATGGATGTTTGTTACTCTTTCACGCGAAACTTTTTTGATGAAACTTTGTAGGAATACCTCAGTATTAAAAGAGTCGCAGTGATCGTGAATGAGTGTTGTTATAGGAATAGGAATACTAACATAGGTGTAAGAATTATTGTACGTTGTTACGGTCACCGTAGCCTAGTTGGTAGTGCTCCTGCCTACGAAGCTGGTGGTCCTGGGTTCGAATCCCGGTAAGTGCAAATATTTGTGTGATGAGCACGAATATTTGTTTCTGAGTCATGGATGTTTTCTATGTATATAAGTATTTATCTATCTATTTAAGTATGTATATCGTCGCCTGGTACCCATAGTACAAGCTTTGCTTAGTTTGGGGCTAGGATGATCTGTGCGACATTGTCCCTAGATATTATATATTATTATATTATATTGTTACTAACAAATGTGAGTCATGTTACTTTAAATAAATAAATAATAATTGTTATTATAATACCTATATCAGAATAATACATAGCTATAATTTATAAAATTTGACGCGGTTATAACCGAGGTAGTTTATATTAATTTCCTTTGATCTTAGTGACTTAGCAACTGAAATTTAGCTCTCTATAAAACCGGACTTGCCTCTTTTAGTTAGTAACAAGACGGCAATAAAAAAATATATACATGGTGTAACAAAACGATTGGACGCAAGTCAAGTATTATATTAATCATTAATTTTTAGATTTAAATATTTATTAATTATTGGTATAATATTTGCAAGCCTGTAGTACAGGGTTTCTTAAAGTGAGGTCCACGGAACCCTAAGGGGTCCGTAGCATGGGTATCAGGGGTCCACAGTTAGATAGTTAACTTTTAACATATTTTAGGGTTCCGTAGCCAAATGGCAAAAAACGGAACCCTTATAGATTCGTCATGTCTGTCTGTCTGTCTGTCCGTCCGTATGTCACAGCCACTTTTTTCCGAAACTATGAGAGCTGTACTGTTGAAACTTGGTAAGTAGATGTATTCTGTGAACCGCATTAATATTTTAACATAAAAATAGAAAAATAATAATAATTTAGGGGGGGTCGCCATACATGGAACTGACGCTCAAAAATTTTTTTTTCATGGTACCCATACATGTGGCGTGTCTATGGATAGATCTTTAAAAATGATATTGAGGTTTCTAATATAATTTTTTTCTAAACTGAATACTTTGCGCGAGAGACACTTCCAAAGTGGTAAATGAGTGACCCCCCCCCCCCCTGTAACTTCTAAAATAAGAGAATGATAAAACTAAAAAAAACATATGATGTACATTACCATGCAAACTAACAACGAAAATTGGTTTGAACGAGATCTAGCAAGTAGTTTTTTTTAATACGTCATAAACTTCAATTTGCTTTCAATTAATCAACTGAAATACTTGCTGCTACGGAACCCTTCATGTGCGAGTCCGACTCGCACTTGGCCGGTTTTTTTAGTTTATTGTGTACTAAATACACCAATTCCTATCAACGCTACTAACTTAGAAAATGAGGTAATGGCTTGTGCATGTGGTTAAATTGTAATCAAGATCTTAACCATGAAAACAGGTCCATAATATATGATAATGAGTCGCATGGCAAAACTTTAAAATACCAATAAAAGTGTTTTTTTTTATTTACTTGTTTTCGTCTGTTATAATATTCTTTAACAGGTGTCCGTGGGATTGTTTAAATTGAGAAAGTGGTCTGTGACCGCAAAAAGTTTGAGAAACCCTGCTGTAATAATACTAATGTCCTCCTAGCCGAATTTCGGCCACGGCGGCCAGTCTCAACAGAGATTAGCCATCTGCACGGGACATATTATAGTGCTCAAGTGTGTGCGCAAACACAGGAGCACTTTCTATTCCATCACTCTCATGATCCGAAGGGACACGACCGAAAAGAGGTCAGGTACAGGACCGACGGCTTTACGTGCTCTCCGAGGCACGGGGGTATAATACCGCCAGCTCCCAGACTTCGGGCTGATGCTGAGAAATTTTCTTTTTACAGAAAAGTCCCAAAATCACTTTTTGGCACGACCCGGGATTCGAACCTAGGACCTCGTTCTCTGCGGGTGAACACGCTACCGCTAGACCAACGAGCAGCCTGCTGTAATAGGTAGAATATGGCTTGTACACAAAATTGTCACCAATATTATAAGTTTAAAATATAGGTTCTAACCTATATTTTAAGCGAATAAATTATGTCTGATTCTGATTCTGAAGGATGGATGTTTGACAAGCCGGTTAGCGTAGTTGGTAAATGCTTGCCTTTCACGCTGCAGGTCGTGGGTTCGATTCCCACCCAGGACAGATATTTGTGTGCAAAAACATGTCTGTTTGCCCTGAGTCTGTGTGTAATTATTATATATACAAAAAAAAGAGTAGTATACGTAATATATTAGTACAAGCTCAACTTAGTTTGGGATCAGATGGCTGTGTGTGAATAATGCCCCAAGACATTATTATCTTATTTTGTTAAGTCAAACACCCGCACTAGTGAAATTTATTCATGTGTATCGGGGTACTTTACAAACAATTGACGGAAACAAAGTACATCCAGACTCAGAACAACTATTTATGGGTCACACAAACAGTTGTCTTGCACGGTAATCTTAATTTAATGACGAGATTTTTTAATTGAACGACATGTAGTACATCTACATGCAAATATTTAAATATAATAATATATTAACTCACCTTACAAGAGCCGTGATCAGTTTAAATCGCGTGAGGGGCGTACTAATAGTCCAGATCGTACCAGAGTATGGGCAGCAGCATTTTTCTATGAACTATGACCATCAAGCTGCGATTATCCCATCATTCTTTGGGAAGGCATATACAACATGTAACTTAATTAACGCACATCCTGAAAATAGTTTCTTCAGAATCGTTTACTGAATCGATTTATATCATTTTTATATTGGTAGTTTTTTTTCCAAAATAATTAAAACTACGGAAATTATTGTCATATTAACGCTATACAGTCAAAATAAATTGAAATGGACCGTAAGTCAAATAATAAGACTTTAATAATTGCAGTTTTATTTGTATTCACACAAATATCTGTCCTGGGTGGGAATCGAACTCACGACCGGCGGCGTGAAAGACTAGTATCTTCCAACCGCGCCAACCGGCTCGTCATAATTACTAAATATATACCTACATATTATAAATAAATTACACCCAGACTCACTACAAACAATCGAATAATTAAAAGAAAACCAGTTCGTGGAGTAACAATTATTTTTTGTTTGCGTTTGTACCTATACTAAATGCTCAGCTGGTCCGTTATCCTTGTATGGGGATATAACCTTTACTTTTTTGTATGTTGATCATAATATGCTGTATATTATTTAGTTTATAGGCAAATTAGGTTCGTTAAGTTACCTATGCCCTCTCGTTATATTACATCTTATACATCTTATGGCGCGTTTTTCACGTAATGGATTGTGACAAATCTTATTATTTAGGTGAGTCAGAAAAGGATTTATAATCATAAATTTTTATTTTTAGTCCTATACAACATGTAACTTAATTAACGCACATCCTGAAAATAGTTTGTTCAGAATCGTTTACAGAGTCGATTTATATAATTTTTAATATAGGATTAGAATTATTTTTATTCCAAAATAATTAAAACTACGGATTTTTTTGGTCATATAACTCTGTACAGTCACAACTAGTTGAAATGGACCGTAAGTCAAAGTAATAAGACTTTTAAAATCGCAGTTTTATTTGTATTCATACAAAATCCATCATTCAATACAAAATAAAGAAAAATAACCTTTATTCCAAGAAACTAATTTAGTAAATAACAATGCATATACATGTTAAATTAAAAATGTATGTATTATGATTACCACATAATATTGGGGTGTTTGAGGGTGAGCGTTAATTACGTTACATGTTGTATAAATTTTGTTGTAATCAGTTGTCATAAAGAAAAGTAAGAGTTCAAGTAACATGTTTTTTTTTTCAATCCGTAATTATAAATTTATTTAATAACAACTATCTGATATCATGTGTAACTTTGTTGAGGAATCGTATACACTGTACCATAAAAAAAATACTGATTTGGTAGAGGTAAAAATAATTTACTACAAGGTTATGTTTATGGGCATTGAGCGGGCAAAATGTGTCCAAAGTATCGGCAATATTACTTCTAAGCGATGTGAACTTTTAAAAAGTTTAGTTATTTAATAACCTGAAAGATTTCGCTACAATTTCCTGCAACGCAACCCCATCATCACCATGCCAGCCGAAAAATGCCCAAAGATCTCCACAATTGCCGGTCTTGCGCTGTTTATTTTAAAGAGTGAATGAGAAGGTTACGCTTGGAGTATCCCTGTGAGAAAGAATGAGAAATATTGAAATTAGCAGGCGAACCAAATTAATCGACATAGCCCTAAGAATCGCCAAGTTTAAGGGGCTGGGCTGGGCACATTGCTCGTAGAAGCGACGGCCGCTGGGGCAGAAGGGTTCTCGAGTGGCGACCATGAACTGGAAATCGCTGCGAGGGCAGGCACCCTAAAAGATGGACTGATGAAATTGTAATAGTCGCTGAAAATTGCTGGATGCGGAAAGCAACCTACTTGTTAGCAAATTGTAATCTAAATCACCAGTTAAAATAAAACTAAATACATTAAATGTCATCCGAATATATCGTACAACTTTTCTATTGTTCACATTTTTAAAAAATGTTGTAGATTTTGTTGCAGATAAAAAAATGGGTTTTATTATAATTATTATTATTAATTAGGCACACATTAAGCCTAACCAATGCCACTAAGTCTGGCATTATTTAACGAGCTTTTAATTAATCAATATTTCCGTAATTTCCGTATATTTTTGAGTATTTACTTGTGAAGATGGCTAGAAGATATTATAATGTTAAGGGATATTTTCCAATGCATGTCATAGACCTCATCACCCATCAATGTATATTCAACAATTAAATAAATTCCATATCAAATATACTGATTGCATATCAAAGTTACCCGGATGTAAATGAAAATGTGTTTCATTGTAATTTAAAAAAAATGTATTTCGCTACTAGAAAAGTAGGTTTAAACTATGGCCATACAAAACCAAAAATGTCAGAAACAAATTTATTTACACAAATAATCTAGTCATACTAATATGATAAAAGCGAAAGTTTTTGACTGCGTGAGTGTGGGTTTGTGTATTTTTGTTACTTCTTCACGTCGAAACGGCTGGAGCGATTTTAATAAAATTTGGTATGGAATTAGCTGACACCCTGGTTTAAAACATAGGTTATAATTTATAAATTATAACGCAGGTAAAACCGCTGGGCACAGCTAGTTTTAAATAAATAGAAAGGCGTTGAACTTAAGTTGCTGCTTAGGTATAGCGAACAGCATAGAAAAAGGAAGAGAATTTTGCAATAGCTATTTTGCCGTGCATTTATTTGTGCTTAGTACCTATAACTATTTTATGTACACACATCAACACAATCTAGGGATATTGAACATTTCATTGATTATCTAGAAAACTATAAACATTTTGTTATGACTGTAAATGGAAGAATTAAAGATAATTTCATGGCCGATATTTAAACATTAACAACACGATGCGATTTTGTTTTTCTAATTAATAAAAGTCTTAAATTAATTAAGCCATAGAAAATTACTGAGTGAACAAAAACATTTTATTCTTATAAAATTATTCAATCGAATTAAATGAATAAAAATCTTACCAAATCTGATAATCAGTAATCGGTATTTCCTCCTCTAACATTAATCACACAGCGGCAACGATTTTCCATACTTAAAATTAAGGTGTCAATGTCTTGCTGGGGTATGCAGTCCCAAGTTCTTTTTAAATGTTCGAAAAGTTGTTCTTCTGTTGTCAAGTTGGGCGGAAAATCCCTCAATGCTCTTCGCTGTAACATGTCCCAGGCGTGTTCAATTGGGTTTAAGTCTGGCGACTGTGGAGGCCAATCTAATACCTGAACATCGTGTTCTCGAAGGGCGGCCCTCACCAGCCGCGCTGTATGGGAAGGTGCATTGTCATGCATGAGCTGAAATTCTTGCCCCGTTAGGGCCCTGAGCGGGACAATGACACGTTCTACTACCTCCTCACGGTATCTATGGGCAGTCATGCTGCCCTGAATCCAAATGAGTTGGGTTCGTCCGCCGATTCGTATTCCTGCCCACACCATAATTGTCCCGCCTTGGTAAGAGTGGACCTCCTGTGGATGTCGGAGACGGCTGACCCTGCCTGGAGTTCTCCAAACGCGTGTTCGTCTCGAATCTGGATGAAATCCATAGCGGGACTCATCAGTGAACAGCACCAATGACCATTGTTGATCACTCCATGTCAAATGTTCTTGAGCCCATAAAAGTCGCCTACCGCGATTGCCACGTCGCAGCGCTGGGACTCGTAGCGGTCTGCGAGCATGAAGACCAACTTCATGCAGCCTCCTTCGCACGGTTTGGTCGCTCACCAGCAGCTGCTGACCCTCCTGGAGCCTTTGCACTAGTTGCATCGCTGTGATATTGGGTAGTCTTCTGGCGGTCATTTGGAGAAATCGATCCTGTCTCTGAGTGGTAACACGATATCTACCTGTGTGCCGTTCTGCCACATCTCCAGTAGCGCGATAACGTGACCACAGCCTGGATACCACATTTTGGCTTGTGCCCAGAGACTCAGCAACGACGCGTTGAATAGCACCGTTTTGTAACATGCCAACTGCCCGTAACATTTCATCTCGACTCAAATGATGGCGTGGCATGACGCTAAAAAGCTTACACAACCAATTGAGAAAAGAAAATAAAACAATTTATCAGGTTTTCTTCAATTAACACGCAAAAAAAATTTTAATGCAACTTCTTGAAATTAGATACAACTCAAGATTGCGCTGTGCTTTGCGTGTTTTCATTTGTTTCTCATTTTAATTTTTAAATTTTGAATAAAGAATAGACAAGGTTTAAATCTGTAAATAAACTTTTTAAGGAAACTAAATAGGTTTTAAACAATAAAGCCATGTTTGATTTCAAAATAACGTATCCCTAGACTTTGTTGATGTGTGTATATAGTGTTTTTTGTAGTACATAATTATTTTGATTTATTTGCAGTTTAATGCTACTCAAATTATAATATTAGTTGACTGAAATAAATACATTTTAAACATGTAAGGTCACACCACAATAATCACGAAATATTGCGCTATTAGTATTACAGGTAAAAGAAACATCGTAATGATAAGTTTGACAAATTATTCATGCGCTTACAGTTTAAGTCATTATCATAATATTGCACTTACATACCAAGGACATAATATTAGTCTTTGGGACGCTCCCTACGCTTGATTGATTTAAAAGGATGGATGCAAACAATTCATTGTGGAGGTATTTCCGATGCGACATGACATGGCAATCTTAAAAAAAACCGGCCAAGTGCGAGTCAGACTCGCCCATGAAGGGTTCCGTAGCAGCAAGTATTTTATTTGACTGAATGAAAGGTAAATTGCGGTTTACGATTTATGACGCATTAAAAAAAACTGCTTACTAGATCTCGTTCAAACCAATTTTCGTTGTTAGTTTACATGGTAATGTACATCATAAATATTTTTTAAGTTTTATCATTCTCTTATTTTAGAAGTTACACTCATTTTTCCACTTTGGAAATGTCTCTCGCGCAAACTATTCAGTTTAGAAAAAAAATGATATTAGGAACCTCAATATCATTTTTGAAGACCTATCCATAGATACCACACATGAATGGGTACAATGAAAAAAAAAATTTTGAGTTTCAGTTCTATGTATGGGGAACCCCCAAAATTATTATTATTTTTCTATTTTTGTGGGAAAATCTTAATGCGGTTCACAGAATACATCTACTTACCAAGTTTCAACAGTACAGGTCTTATAGTTTCGGAAAAAAGTGGCTGTGACATACGGACGGACGGACAGACAGACATGACGAATCTATAAGGGTTCCGTTTTTTGCCATTTGGCTACGGAACCCTAAAAATTGAGTCTATTACTTTCTAAAAGGCCCCTCTGGTATGGCCATACCACCTATGACCATGGGTGGTGGTGATCACATGTCATCACGTAAATTCATCAAATTTAGCAATTGGAAAATACTAGCATGAAATATTGAACATACCTATTGGCATATAAATTCATAGCTTGAATTTATCATAAATCCTTAGATTCATTTGCTCATTTGTTCTGCTATCTCTATGCTATTATATAACATGTAACGTAATTAACGCACACACTCAAACACCCCAATTAGAATATTATGTTGTTAGCATAATACATACGCTGAATTTTTAATTTAACATGTATATGCGTTGTTATTTACTAAATTAGTTTCTTGGAATAAAATTTATTTTTCTTTATTTATGTATGATGGTATTTGTATGAATACTGTATAACTGCGATTTTAAAAGTCTTATTACTTTGACTTACGGTCCATTTCTATTTGTTTTGACTTTACAGGGTTAATATGACAATAATTTCCGTAGTTTTAATTATTATGGAATAAAAAATTACCTATATTAAAAGTGATATAAATCGATTCAGTAAACAATTGTAACAAGTAAATTCCCAACAAACTATTTTCAGGGTGTGCGTTAATTGCGATAATTAAGTTACATGTTGTATATCTATTTTTAAGGTTTCGTGACCAAAAGTGTTAACGGACTGACCGTTGGGTGGCCGGTCAGCATTAGTAGTAAGCCCTTTTATCTTGGTAGGGTGTACTTGGGTACAGCACTTCGACCCTTCAGAATCTTTGTATTAACCCCATTTGACTGCCTCGTTGGTCTAGCGATAGCCTGTTCACCCGCAGATAACAAGGTCCTAGGTACAAATCCCAGGTCGGGCCAAAAGTGATTTTGGGATTTTTCTGTAAAAAGAAAAGCTTCTCAGCATCAGCGGCGGTATTATACCCCCGTGCCTCGGAGAGCACGTAAAGCCGTCGGTCCTGTACCTGACCTCTTTCCGGTCGTGTCGCTAGGCGTCCCATCGGATCATGGAATACGAATAGAAAGTTCTCCTGTGTTTGCGCACACACTTAAGTACTATAATATGTCCCGCGCAGATGGCCAATCTCTGTTGAGACTGGCCACCGTGGCCGAAATCTGGCTAGGAGGATATTATTATTATTACTAACCCCATTATTTTTTATGCTATCCCTAGAGTCTTGAAAGCATAGTAAATTACACATTACATTACTAACATAGTACATAATATATGCAGCATTGTTTCATTTTCTTCCCAACAGATCCTGCAAATCGGGCTCTGCCTGGGCCTGCAATTCGACAGTCCCATTTTGTGTAGGTGATAGTTGGTGCCGTACTCGCCTGTAAATACTCCTACTATTAGTCGTAATTGGTTTCCGCTGTACTTCCATAGCTTTTTAGACCTGCTCTTGTCTACTACTTTTATGCGCTGTTTGGAGTGTTTTAAATAAAATAAATAAATAAAATAAGGTTTTTATTCACGTAGACTTTAAAAAAGCGCTTGTAAATAGTCAGAACATATTCGTAGTGATATATAATGAATTTATAATTATTTCTAGGTACATATAGATATTTAGGTACACGGATTGTAGGAAATAATTTACAATACGATGTATTTTATAACAGTAACGATATTTAACTAACTTAAATTAAGTTATTGTCAAGGATCATGTGTAGGTTTAATTATCAAAATTTTAAATGTTATCTATATTTTTACTACATATATTCGAATGTTTTAGTTCCTTAATGTTGGTCTGTACATAAACATAGTCAAATTACCTTCTTTCTAGAAGTTTCACCATAAAGGAACAGGTCAATAAAGTGGAGTGGAACCTTCACTTGAGCGGGTGTTCAATGGACGTTCAACATATTGTTCGTATTATCCATATACATTTTTAGACCTACTTCATTGCTAATCTTTAAATCATTAAAATTGTGTTATTTACCTAGGTCTATCTTTGTTTATTAAATTAGGGTGGTATACTAACGTAGTCAATAAATATAATACATATTTAAAATCTGAGAAACATTTTGATTACAATGATAAACAAATTAAAAAATAAAATATAAACTCACAGGTTATAAATGAATCTCATTTAAAATGTTTTATGTAGTTGGGTTGGATAATAAAAATTTTATGATGTTACAATATAAAGATAAAGACAATCGGAGTTGTTATTTGGTCTGCACGTGAGGCGCAGCGGGTAAGACATTCGTCTCGCCGCTGCGTGTCCCGGGCTCGATTCCCGCGCCGTGCAAATATTTGTGTGACCCATAAATAGTTGTTAGGAGTCTGGATATAATTTATGTCCGTCTGTTATATGTTTGTAAAGTTCCCCACGACACTGGAATTAGATTCCTCAATGTGCGCGTTGTCTATAAAAAAATATGAATTATGAGGTGAGCCAATTGAACCTGATCTATACATATAATAAAATCGTAGGAAAGTCGAAACTGTACATTGAATATTTTTTTATAAGGATACTTGGGACGTGTTCTACAATCGATATCGAAGCCAAAAGTATAGTTTTTAGAATGTTTGTCTGTGTGTCTGTTTGTCTGTATGTATATCCGGGCAAAACTCAAAAAGTACTGCATGGATTTACTTCAAATTTTACATAAATATTACTAAGAGGTCGCGTCAACATATAGGCTCTATATATTATCACGCTATCATCTAAGGGGGAAGAGCTGTGATAATTTATAAAATTTAACACGGGTAAAACCGAGGGGCACAGCTAGTATTAAATAAAACGAGTGTGCTTTTGAACATGGTAATTAATTGAAACTTCTTTAGCGCGATCTATATGTATCTGGCTATGAGTGAAAGGGGGAAAGAATGTGTGCTCGCATCTCTCTCTGTCTCTTCTGGAATAAGTTGGTTTCACTACAAAAATACTTACCAAGTAGCGTTAAAATTAAAAAATACTGTTAGTAATTCATATTCTGTGATTTTGATAGCGAAAATACTAGCATTTTAAAAGCCAAGGTAGCAGTAGGTACATTCAGCTCCAAAAGTCGATGAACAGAATGTATATTTAACAGTACAGTTACGGCGTCAAATCAGGGTAATCTAATGATATATTTAATGGATGTGCTGGCGTCTGTACAGACTTTTTATCCATTAAATATTATCATTAGATTACCCTGATTTGACGCCGTAACTGTACTGTTAAATATACATTCTGTTCATCGACTTTTGGTGCTGACTGTACAACTAACATATTATCTACTTCTTTTCGACCTGTAATACATTTATGCATCTTCTTGCCAGGTTTTTTTATGAATGTGTATCTGTAATCGGATAAAAAGCCTTTGAAATTGGTACGTGTTAATAATGTCCTCCTAGCCAAATTTCGGCCACGGCGGCCAGTCACAATAGAGATAAGCCATCTACGTGGGGCATATTGTAGTGCACAAAGTGTGTGCGCAATCACAGGAGCACTTTCTATTCCATCACTCTCATGATCCGATGAGACGCCTAGCGACACTTCCGGAAAGAGGTCAGGTATAGAACCGATAGCCTTACGTGCTCTCCGAGGTACGGGGGTATAATGCCGCCAACTCCCAGACTTCAGGCTGGTGTTGCGAAATTTTTCTTATTACAGAAAAGTCACAAAATCACTTTTAACCCGACCATGGATTTGAACCCAGGACCTCGTTCTCTGCGGATGAACACGCTACCGCTAGACCAACGAGGCAGTAATAAAATCGGTATTATGAGGCGTAACATAAATTTTTAAGCAAACTTAACTTATCTACCCTTGAAACTGATAAAATCAGTTCGTGAAACAACAAAAATACCCTTACAAAATGCATCAGATGATCGATATTCTTAATAGAAAGACTTCTTATGTGAAAAGACAATGGATATAAATACTTATTTACTTTCTGTAAATATACACATACAATATACAGAAGGCAACCAGACCAAGATAAATAGACGTGTTCATGAATACAAACATTGCGATGATATCACCTTAAACGTGCGTAAATGATAGCATTCACCTTCAGGAGCGAAGTAATTTGTATCGTCTAACTGACAGGTAGGTCAGAGCAATAACTACAACTCCTGATAAATAGGTTAAGGGTGATGCATCAATAAGTTAATACTACCACAGTCTTACATTTTGACTGCACGTATGGCGAAGCGGTTAAGACGCCTCGCCACTTCGTGTCGCCGGTTCGAGTCCCGCGCCGGACGACGACGTGACCCATAAATAGTAGTTCCGAGTCTGGATGTAATTTGTGTCTGTCTTTACATTTTTCTTTCACAGGCTCTAGCCTGTGCACACAACGTTTTTTAATCGCGCGTCGACGGTGTGCTTTTTCCTACAGAGCAGTTTGGTGTTTCTGTTTTAATCGATACAAACGCGCGTCAACGGCGCCCCTAAAAAGCTTGGTGTGAAAAGGCCCTTTTATGTTTATAAACTACCCCGCGACACAGGGATTAGATTCTCTAATGCGTACGTTGTCTTTATAAAGGAAAAAAAAGATAATATTTTTATAATTAAATACTGATGTAAGAGAGCGTTGTGGTGTAAAAGAAGATGTAGTCACAGAAATTGAAAAAGGTATGCTGAGATGGTTTGGCCGTGTAGAAAGGATGATTGAAAGGAGATTGACAAAAGAAGTACCTGGCCTCTGTGAAAGGGAGTCACTTAGGATAGGATATTATGCAATCTGAAGAGATACAAACACTCACTGCACAATAAATCTCGGAGTTTTTGGAAGCTGTAGGATTGAGCAGTGAACTTTGACGAAGTCAAGGAGCGCTGCTACAATAGATCAGTAATGGTCGAGGTAGCAAGATGCCATCAAGGCATCAAGCCCCAAACAAATAATAATAATAAAACCTAATTCATTATTTAATACTTGAATTTTTGATAATAAGACGTTGATAGCTTCGACGATCCGCATTTTTATGATGTATAAAAAAGATAATCCCTGTGTCGTGGGGAACTTTCATAAAATTCATCATCATGTGAGCCAAATAACGTCCACAGCTGGACAATTGCTTCCCCAAAAGATTTCCACAATGGAGCTGTGTCCATCATTTGGAGAGGTATGCTATAATTATATATTAAAAGACAACGTGGGGTACTTTACAGACATGTAATTGACGAACAAAAAGTACATCCAGACTCAGAACAACTATTTATGGGTTCCATAAATAGTTGTCCTGCTCGGGATCGAACCCGGGGCACGAACTATATGCACAAACAACGGAAAAATTACGTTATATATAAACGTATACATAATACACTCGAATTGAAAAACTCCTTTTTTGTAGTAGGTTAAAAAAAATATTGCGCTACAGAAAATTGGCTCTTGTAAAAATTCTCTACTAAGCAGTTTTACAGATATTAAAAAACGTAAATTATAATGTACTGCCACGTAACTGCTACGTAAGTTATAAAGTTGGTTTGATTTAATCAAAATCATCATCTTATCGCATGATATATATTCACAAACAACGGAAAAATAACGTAATATTTAAATGAAACTATAACACACTCGAATTGATAAACTCCTAGTCTGAAGTAGGTTAAAAAGAAAAATATTGCGCTTACAGAAAGCTGGTATATACATTGTATTACGAAAAATTGGCTCTCCTAAAAATTCTATACTTAGCAGTTTTACAGATGTTAACAAAAACTTACATTTAAATGTTCTGCAACGCAACTGCAACGTAACTGCAACGTTAATTATAAAATTGGTTCGATTCCATCAAAAGCATCACCATATCAGTCGAAAGACGTCACCCTCACAGACCCTCACAAGATCATCGGTCCATCTCTTCCATCCAGTTCGTGGGTGCCACTGGAGAACCTGCTTGACACAGAGGCCATTAATTCTACAAGCTGTGTGCCCTGCCCCATGCTAGATTAAGTCATAACGATAGCATAAATAGATATATTAATAATACGTGTTAAAGTGACACTATAATCAAGATGAAAAATAGATAATACCCATACGTTATGGTAGATTTACAATACAAAAATCCTAAATGAATAAATTTTAAACTATTGAGTATGTCCAACTCTACCATAAATTCATTTACATTAACATCTTTAACGTTTTAATACTCCTTGTTAATTAGTGTTACCCCAGCCCTGGGGCAGAAAGGATCTCGAGTGCGGACCACGAACTGGAAGACACAGCGTGGGTAGGCCCCTACAAGATGGACCGATGATATTGTGAGGTTCGCTGAAAGCCGCTGGTTGCGGGTAGCGCAAGAGCGTCAATTGGAGCGTCATTTGGTTAATGTGATGATGATCTAAATATTAAAATAACTTATTTGATATATGTTATTTATTTTTCAGATCGTGATTTCTTGGAGCGTTTTCTTATTTACAACAAAGGATCCATTGAAAGAGCAAAGCAGCGATTGGATAAATTCTGCACATTTAACAATTTAATGCCCGAATTCCTACAAAATTTTGATATCAAGAATGAATTTACTCATCTGCTTAATATGTCGTATGTATTATTAAGTATTTTTTTAATTAAAATTACGTGCCTAGTTTGCGATTCTGCCTAGTTTGAGATTAGATGGCAGTATTTGAGTTTTCCTAAGATATTTATTTATTTCATGATGGACACAAATCTACTGTCTTTCTTCTTTGGGTGAAGTTTTTGTCCTGAAGCGTATGAGGTGTGGTTTGGAAAGTAATTAAACAAATCACTACACTCAATGACTTACAAATTTATTTATTTTAATAAGATACAAAGAATGGTCATGGGTTCTAAGCCCGTCAATTCTTTATGCCCTATGGAGGTAGGCGCGCCAAGTACTCTCCTGGCTTCGACGATGACGGTGATCACGCGGAGATCCAGGAGGTTGCCAGGCCGGGGGATGACCCACTGGGATTAGGCTGGTCTGTAGTGTGGCGATGTCGGTGACCACCAACCAGGTACCGGTAGGTGCGATGTTGCGGTACGGTTAAAGACCGTACTTTGGACCCTCGTAGGCCGAACTTTGGACCCTGGAATTTAGGTCCAGTAAATCAAAATATTCATTTGACCTCAAGCCTCTCCTGACTGTGACCGCGTAATGGTGATGGGGAAGCGGGAGTACTAATTGCGCATAAAGCGAGTGTGTGAAATTGTCACAGTCAGAAGCGGAGTTTACAAATTAATTTTGTTATAAAAATGTTATAAAATTATTGGTGTGAAGCACCGCACATAATATTAATTTATATTGTAGGCATAAGGCAAAATATGAGGTTGAACGAAGTTCACATGGTATTTGCCACAAGGTCAGTTAAAGGTGGCCGTTACACATGTTACAATACCCTACATGAAGTGATTGAGTGAGAACTAAATATTAATCAAAACTTACCCAATATGGGGTTGACACTGAATGTACCATTTACATATCATATTTGAGAAGCTCTCAATCGTATTAACACGTGAGACGACACACAGTAAAAGAAAAATAAATGTTTCTTATTAATACTGTGCATACGTGCTAACGCATTGAGTGCACTCTCGTATTGAACCCTCACCGATCGCTTAAGGACCGCTCGACGGCTCACGGCTACCGAAACGGTTTAACCGCCGGAGAATTAATAATAAAAAGAAACTAAGGAGCGTTGAATAGATATGCAACGTTACAGTCCATTAATGGGCGATTGTCGACATGATGACTAGCATGAGGGGGATGGGTCGGCAACAAGTGAGTGATGCGATATCAATACCAGTCCGAAGTCTGGAAGTTGGCGGTATTTATACCCCCATGCAATGGAGAGCACGTAAAGCCGTCGGTCCCGTACGTGACCTCTTTCCAGTCGTGTCCCATCGGATCATGATAGTGATGGAAAAGAAAGTGCATCTGTGTTTACGCACACACTTGTGGACTATAATGTGTCCACGTAGTTGGCTAGTCTCTATTGAGACTGGTCGGCGTGGGCGAAATTCGGCCAAGAAGACATTATTGTTATTAAAATTCTGGCGCTCATAACTCACCGATCCGTTAGTGATTGGCGAAGTTAAGAAACTAAGCTCGCGGTTAGTCCATAGATGGGTGACCACCAAAGTGGTTTAATTTTTGAGCGTCTCCGTGCTGTGGAGGGCACGTTAAGCAGTCGGTCCCAGTTGTAGCCATTAGCCCACAGTGGTTAAGCCATGTCAGGGCCTAATAGGCGGCTTGAACAACTCTGACACTAGGGTGACCACTGCCCATACGATAAGTAAATAGATTAAAGTTCTCAGTAAAAGCTACTAATTCAATGATTGTATAATTATTTCAGCAACAATTGCGTCTTGCCGAAACCAACTAAGGATAACTACAGGGTGCTGGTAACCAATGCAAATGGTATAGATGATGATGAGTGGACACTCGTTGGATACTACAGATATTTAATTGTGGTATGTTTTATATGTTTTCAATTTGATTAGAGTTTACGTAAGCACAGTATAAAAATATAGACAGTACGGAAACTACCGATAAACTCTCAAAACGGCACACAAACATGCGCATTGACAAAACGCGTAAGCGGCTGTCGCGGTGCTCTCAGTAATGAGTGCCGCGTCAAGACGATGGTCACATATAAGTTTATATCCATGACTAGCTGTGCCCCGCGGTTTTACCCGCGTTAAACTTTATAAATTATCACAGCTCCACCCCCGTAGGTGATAGCGTGATAATATGTAGCCTATATGTTGACCCGACCTCTTAGTAATTGTTCACATGTGAACCATAATATTTACTTCAAGGAACCCTAATTAATTTATATCAACACAGCAATCAATGACAAATTTACTACATCGACGCATCTTGGGACAAAGTACAGCTCAGCGTCAGCATACAACTGACCGAAATATTGAAGACTGCAGCGTCGACGCAACACACGGATGGCACACAAGTGAATAGGCGTGAATGTGTATTTAGTTTAAGATTAGTATATAAGATTTTAATATTGTAAATAAAACCAGTCATTACGTTGAATCCGACTTTGGCTCACTACCCTGTCACCACCTCTCACTGCGGCCAAGACACCTTTAGCCGTCAGTACGATCGGTCTTGTGAGCCTGCTTGACCGGCAGTGAGAAAACCCTCTCTCCTGTGTACATTGCACTACGTACACACCCCTGCTTCCTTCATAGTTTCCGTCTGTTGCCTTAGGTCTCCTGGCAACAGGCTTCCCGTACCTATCTATATAATTATATGTTATCAGTACATATGGTTAGGCTAGGGTGGTAGGACTATTACGAGTGGTACCCAGTAAGGAGTAGGTTACGTGCGAGCGTTGGTTAATTTGACCCTACAAATTATCTTATGCCCGTACATTTGGTCCTTCGAGAATTAATTTGAATCAGTCCCTTAAAATTTGTGAAATAATACTTATTATATTTTACTGTTTTTTTTTTCCCGTAGGCTGACTGACTGACACCCTTACATACCCAGGTTAGCGTACCCAATTAGCGCTAGGTTGTTGTATGTTAAGACTGACTAACTTAGTTGCGATCGTGCGGTAGCGGATCGGGTACCGGTCTCCCACCAGCGGGTCGCCCCGGTATTTGAGAAGTCGCATTATACCGTATCGAGGACAAAGAACGCAACTAAGTGTTGTTTATCATATATATTATATCTGTTAGTAGATAGGGTAGGGCGGCAAGAAAACGATGGAGGTACAAGAAATAAATGAGATCATAAGAAACCAAGAAGCGAACTACAAGGAAATAAACCAAATATTCACCAACATCAAAAAAGACTCAGCTTCAAGGAAAACGTTGAAATACATTACGGAAAGGAGATCTCGATTAACAGATATCTTCACCAGAACTTCGGTCAATCATGTATGTTTAGAGGACCAAGAAATACTGTTAAACCATAAATACGTCACTTCTGACTATTTCGGGTCCATTAAAGAGCTATATACAGAAGCCATGGAATACCTAGGAAAGTGTGAGAAGAAAGTTCAAACACTTTGTCAATTATATGAACCAGAAGGCGTGGAGCCGCAACCAGAAGTTGTTAATTCAGCAAAAATGAATTTGCAACTATATCGCATTAACCACATAAAACTTAATCTACAAAACGCAGCCCAATCTCTGGAGCAAAATAAGCCTATGTCGCATTTTACTACGTTACTGGAAACTTTGCAAAAACAATGGCAGAAAGTAGAGGAAACTCATTTTGACATATTGGACGAAGAAAACACAATGGATCACAGTTATTTTCAAGACGGTATATTCGAAACATTAAGAGTGGATTATGATCGTATAACAAATCAAGTATGCGACAAAGTACAATCAACCAATGAGAAACATGCTTCATCGGTTAAATTACCGAAAATAGTCATTCCAGTATTCACCGGGAGTTATGAGTCATGGAGCTCTTTTTATGATTTATTTCTGAAAATAATACATGAAGACAAATCATTGACCGCCACAGAAAAAATGCAATATTTGAAAACACATGTACGGGGTGACGCCGCTAAGCTGATTAAGCATTTAACAGTTTGCGACATTAATTACGTAACTGCGTGGAACCTACTGATTAAACGATATAAAAATGAGAGAATAATAATTACTAAACATATTGACAATATGCTGAATATTCCAAAAATAAAGAAAGGCAATGCAGTAAATTTAAGAGAATTGCACGACACCATCAATGAAAACCTGGAAGCATTAAAAAATCAAAACGTAAACACTTCGACATGGGACCCTATTATGACAAGAATACTGAGTAGAATATGGGATTCCGAAACTGATGAAAAGTATGAACATCAACTAGAAGAACCAAACAAGCCCCAAGTATTTGCGGAAATGATGCAGTTCTTAGAAAAACGGTTTAAATGTCTGGAAACAAACAGCTATTTCAAAGAAGAACCCTCCAGTAAACCTAATTACTCGTATGAATCACCACTGGCATCAAACAAACAAATAGTAGAGAGTAGAGAGAAGGAGTATCAATTTTGTTGGTTCTGTGACAGTCAAGAACACACTATATACCAGTGCACGGAATTTAAAGCGATGTCAGTACAAAGTCGTAGTATGGAAGTAAATAAAAAACATATGTGCAGAAATTGTTTATCGCATGACTCATCAGAAAAGTGTCATAGTTTTAAAACTTGCGTGTATTGTGGAAAAAAAGGTCATCACTCTTTTTTACATGTAAATTATCAACATTCTAAACGATTCACCACTTCAAGCCCGAGACATGAAAACCCTAGGGGGTCGGAAAGTCGTAACTCAGTGATCCCGTTCACTAGTAAAAATGAGACAAAAACTTTGTCAAACATATCTACCACTACCAAACCTGACATACAAAAAACAACGTTGTTGGCGACAGCCCTCGTACGAGCAAACGCCATAGATGGAACACCACACTTGTTAAGAGTATTGTATGATCAAGGGTCCGAGGCATCCTTTTGCACGGAAGAAACAGCACAAATATTATCATATCCGCGCAGCAAAATACAAACTGAAATAATCGGTATTGCTGACGACAAACCTAAAACGTCGAACTATTGTATTAACGTTGTACTACAACCAAGATTCACTAGCAAATATAAATTACCTGTCACACTTATTGTACTACCGAAGCTAACTGGTTCCCTACCGAAGAGAACTATACCACAACTACATACAAACTATTTAGAAAACAAACTAATAGCAGATCCTACCTATTACAAACAAGGCCCAATAGATATAATACTAGGAGCTCAAGAATATAGCAAACTATTGCTAAAAGGGTTACAAAAAATACAAGATGGAATTATCGCACAAGATACCGAGTTTGGGTGGATTTTATCCGGAATTTCCTGTAACACTATTACAAATATTAAAATAATTAGTATGACAACCCGTACTACCGAAATCCAACAAATAAGCAAGTTTTGGGAAATAGAAGGAGTACCTGAAAAGTATCAATTGTCCAATAATGACCGTATGTGTGAAAATTTTTACCAAGAAACTACTGTGAGAAATCCAGATGGAACATACACTGTAAGGCTTCCTTTCAAACAATATAATGTAAGTTACGGGAATTCTCGCCAAAAAGCCGCTGCAAGGCTTTTACAATTAGAAAGAAAGTTTGCCAAAGATAAAAGCTTACAAATCAAATACCAAGACTTCCTTACCGAATACTTAGAGATGGGTCACATGACAAAAGTGCCGAAATCCGATTATTATCAAGGAAAATACTACATCCCTCATCAACCCGTGATTAAAGAAGATTCATTGACCACGAAGTTACGAGTAGTGTTTGATGCGTCAAGTAAATCAAGCTCCCAGATAAGCTTAAATGACAATATGTATGTGGGCCCAAGATTACAGCAAGATTTAGCATCGATCTTATTACGCTGGCGTAAGCACAAAATAGTGTTTATGGCTGACATAGAGAAGATGTATAGATTTATAAAAATTGGTAAAGAAGATTGGACATTTCAAAGAATACTTTGGAGAGATTCCCCGAAACAACCAATGGATGAATATGAATTGACCACTGTAACATACGGAACCTCATCTGCACCTTACTTAGCAATCAGAACATTACAACAACTAGCTATGAGTGAAAAAAAGAAGTACCCCAAAGCCAGTCAAGTAGCGCTTCAAGATTTTTTTGTAGATGACATGTTATCAAGAGAAAATGACGTTGAGTCAGCAAAAATATTGCAAACAGATCTAATACATATGCTACAAGCAGGTGGATTCAACTTAAGGAAATGGTCATCCAATAACGTTGAGTTATTACGGAATATACCCAATGAAAATCAGGATAACCAAATGATGAAAATTCCTCTTGATGAAACTAGAAAATCACTAGGGATATTATGGTCACCACTAAAAGACAGTTTTTCATTCTCGGTTACAGTCAATAAAATGGAAATACCAACAAAACGGTTTATTTTATCAGAAATTGCAAAATTGTTTGACCCACTCGGCTGGCTGGCACCCGTTCTAATAAATATGAAACTTATAATCCAGGAACTATGGACAAATGGTACAGAATGGGATCAACCTGTAGATAACGCTATCAAAAGTAGATGGGTAGATATACAAGATCAATTAAAAGCACTTGAGAACATTTCTATTCCAAGATGGTGCAAATTTACAACTGATTCACAAGCGGAATTACATGGATTCAGTGATGCATCAGAAAAAGCGTACGGTGCAGTAGTATACTGTCGAATATATAAAGGAAATAACACATATGATGTCACCTTACTACAAGCAAAATCTAAGGTGGCACCAAAGAAACAAAAAACTACGTTACCTAAATTAGAGTTATGTGCAGCCGTTTTACTCGCGAAATTAATGCAGAAGATTGTAAACGAAATGAAAATTCCGATTACAAACATATATTGTTGGTCAGACTCTATGATCACCCTTGGTTGGATTAAAGGAGAGGCAGACAAATGGAAAACGTTCGTGGCAAACAGGGTTTCCGAAATACAAAAAAAGTTACCTCAAGGAAAGTGGTATTACATAAATACATCTCAAAATCCTGCTGACGTCATTACAAGGGGGGTTGTCCCGAACAAACTTAAAAATTTTGATTTGTGGTGGAATGGACCAGATTGGTTAAAAACCGGCTACATCCCTAGTACAAAGACTATACCAGAAATATGTGAAGAAATTAAGCGTTGTTACCACATAACGAATAATGTTCAACAACAGGACACTATTTGGGAAAGATTTGCGAGTTTTCAAAAAATGGTACGAGTATTATCTTATTGTTACAGGTTCAGAGACAAACAAAGAAACATTAAACCATTAACTCGTACGGAAATTAATAGAACAACTGTCCAAATTATACTACTTGTTCAGCAAGTCGAATTTTTGGAAGAATACAAAACTATCAAAAGTGGATTACTACTCATAAACAATAAAATTGCATGTTTGGATCCGTTTATTGATCCAGATGGATTATTACGAGTGGGAGGAAGACTTCAAAACTCAAATCTTCCATACGACCAAAAGCATCCAATTCTATTACCCCACCACCACCACATAGTTGCAATCTTAGTACACGACGCTCACATAAACACATTACACGGAGGCAATCGTTTAACCTTGGCGTATATACGACAGAAGTATTGGATACTTGGAGGAAAACGTTTAGTAAAAGGCCATATAAGAAAGTGTGTGCAATGCATACGATATAAGTCAGCTACAATGTCACAGAAAATGGGGGCATTACCAAAAGCCAGAGTAACGGAATCATATCCATTTAGCCACACAGGCATAGACTATGCAGGTCCAGTCCAGGTTAGAGCAATGAAAGGTCGGGGTCATAAATCGTACAAAGGATACATTGCAATATTTGTCTGTTTATCAACTAAAGCCATACATTTAGAATTAGTGGGTGATTTGTCAACAGAATCATTCATCGCCGCGTTAAGGAGATTCATGGCACGCAGAGGTCCAGTGGCACATATTTATAGTGACAACGCAACAAATTTTGTGGGTGCGGCCAACTTCTTATATAGAGAACTGTTGATAATAACTCAATCAAATGACTTTCAAAACACCATGGCAAACATTGGAACACACTGGCATTTTATTCCACCGTCATCACCCCATTTCGGAGGTATATGGGAAGCAGGAGTCAAGTCAATGAAGCATCATTTGCGCAGAGTAATAGGAGAGCAGACTCTAACATATGAAGAGTTAACTACATTTCTGCATCAAACGGAAGCATGCCTGAATTCAAGACCATTATGTGCACAGAGTGAAGATATAAACGACAACGTAGTATTAACACCGAGTAATTTCCTTATTGGTAGAGAAGCGGTCGGCGTACCGGATCCGCTATCGAACATCAACACCGACCTTGTGAATAGATGGAAACATATTCAAAGAATGAAAAAAGATTTCTGGAAAAGTTGGACTAATGACTATCTACAACAATTACAACAAAGATACAAATGGAAGAAAAATCAAGAAAATTTAGATATTGGATCCGTAGTAATTATAAAAGATGAAAATATTAATCCTAGCAAATGGCCACTTGCAAAAGTTAAAGAAGTACACGTTGGAAACGATGGTTTAACTAGAGTTGTGACACTTCTAAAACCGTCGGGCTCCACGCTAAAAAGATCAATTCATACCCTAATTCCATTACCTATAAAATCAAATAAGGACGATCACAGTTGTAACAATGTTGCATCAAACACTGTACATACGAATATGACAAAAACTTATACAAGAAATAGTAATGGAAACCAAACCAAAACAGCCAGTAACTGTTCAAAATGGTTCATATACTTATTAATAATTATACAAATGTTCAGTACAGTAACATCAACAACCACATATTTTATAAAAAGTTTATCACCAGGAATATACGTTGAGCAAATAGGAACAGCAAGCATCGACAGAGGAATGTTTAGGATAGAAAAACATTTTGAAAGACAACGCCTACAACAAGACTACATGAGAATAAAAACAGTAACATCCAAATTCAATATACTCTGCAGTAATACAGAAGTCGTAACAACAGAAACTCACTGCAAACAACTATATCACCACTTAATTGAACAAGAAACAAAATATGAGCGAATCAAAGAATACTTAACAGAAGTTAATCAAACCAGGAAGAAGAGAGGACTATTAGGGCAATTTCTAACGTCAATTTTTGGCGTAAATGATGAAGTCTACAAAGATATAAACTCACTGAATATGAATCAAGAAAAATTAATTAAAGCAGCTAACCATCAAACTAAATTCATGATCTCAACTATTTCACAAGTTAACAGTACTGAGGAGAGAATAAGAAAAAAACTGGAAGGTTTTCAAACTAAAATTAATCATGTAATAGAATACATAAATAACTACAACCACTGGTATACTACGATCGACCACAACAGAATAAAAATTCAAATAATGCAGACGTACCAACTTGCAAATAACTACATTACGGAAATCATAGATTATTATAATGGATTACTAGATATCTATCTAAGTAAAACAACGGTATATAGCGTGTTGTCACCAAAAAATGTTAGCGATTTGATATTGTCAGCAAATAAAAAACTTCCATCTAATTTGAAAATCATTCAACAACACTTACTAGAAACCAAAATATTTGAAAACATTAGCCACATACTAGTTCATGCATACTTTCCTATTCAAGATATTAACAAGTATACGTTGATTCACACCACACCGATTCCAAAGAAGGATGCTCATAAGTCATTTCAAAGCATAGAAATTTCAAAACCTTACATAGCATTAGACTATAACAATGAGCTATATTTTGAGTTAAATCATGACGAATACAAGAGTTGTCTGCAGAGAGATCTCCATTTTATTTGTTTTCCTGGGGCGGTGAAAAATATGCAATTAAATAAAAATTGCATTATTGACCAACTCTTCAAAAATGAGACACGAACGAAATGCCCTGTAAAAAGTTTTGACACACCAAGTAGCATAATGTGGAAACAACTATGCATGCAGAACACTTGGATGTTTTTAGCTAAGGACAGTACCACTGCATCAATAGTTTGTGATGGACAACGAGAGGAAGTAGTGCTTCAAAATGTCGGTGTAATAAAAATCTCCGACACTTGTATCATTAAATCAACCAACAGCATACTTGCCGCTCAAAGATCAGTGTCAGCACAAATAGCATCATCATATTCAAAACAGATAAATTTCACTATAGATACATACGTGTCCACTAGTAATAAAATTGTAAATATGTCTAAAGAGGAAGTAATAGGTAACTCACGAGATTTTTTTCTAAATTTAGTTAACAATGAAAATAGTTTAAAATTAGAACTAAATAATACCATTTGGAAACAAATTTATTCCCATACTTATGTAGTTAGTTTTATATCGTCACTACTCATGTTAATATTAGCGATAGTAATCGTACGTTATGGTCCAAAAATGATAAACTGTATTAGAACGGCAATACAGCGCAACACCAGGCAACCCAAGGAACCATGTGCCAAACAACCAACAACGAGACCAGGCAGCGCAGACGATACTATTTACAGCCAACCGAATCGACAGTCGACAAAGAACTTCACGTCAACGAAAAACTCAACCAATGAGATACCGACCATCACCAGCGGGACAACTGAACTATATGAACTGAAGCCTATTCCCGAGAGGCGGCAGAATGTTCACATGTGAACCATAATATTTACTTCAAGGAACCCTAATTAATTTATAACAACACAGCAATCAATGACAAATTTACTACATCGACGCATCTTGCGACAAAGTACAGCTCAGCGTCAGCATACAACTGACCGAAATATTGAAGACTGCAGCGTCGACGCAACACACGGATGGCACACAAGTGAATAGGCGTGAATGTGTATTTAGTTTAAGATTAGTATATAAGATTTTAATATTGTAAATAAAACCAGTCATTACGTTGAATCCGACTTTGGCTCATTACCCTGTCACCACCTCTCACTGCGGCCAAGACACCTTTAGCCGTCAGTACGATCGGTCTTGTGAGCCTGCTTGACCGGCAGTGAGAAAACCCTCTCTCCTGTGTACATTGCACTACGTACACACCCCTGCTTCCTTCATAGTTTCCGTCTGTTGCCTTAGGTCTCCTGGCAACAGGCTTCCCGTACCTATCTATATAATTATATGTTATCAGTACATATGGTTAGGCTAGGGTGGTAGGACTATTACGAGTGGTACACAGTAAGGAGTAGGTTACGTGCGAGCGTTGGTTAATTTGACCCTACGAATTATCTTATGCCCGTACAGTAATATTCATGCAAAATTTGATGTAAATCCATACAGGACTTTTTGAGTTTACCCCGGACATACATACAGACAAACAGACACACAGACAAAAATTCTAAAAACTATATTTTTGGCTTCGATGTGGATTGTAGATCACGCCCCAAGTATCCTTTTAAAAAAATATTCAATGTACAGTTTTGACTTTCCACGATTTTATTATATGTATGGATATAGAAGATATTTTTAAAAATGCCACGCACGTTTGGTTAGTTGTACGGCTGTTTGAACTCAGCTTCACTAAAACAGGAGCGGGCGTATTTTAATCTTCTTGCTGATTTATAAAAGCTGATAAATAAAAAAGAACTATTTATTTAAAGTTACAACCGTATTGCTTCCACAGAGCGAAGGTAATAATTCCATCAACTAGGCTTGGTTTCCGTAATGTGCACGTGTTTGTTTGTTTGTGTATGTGTGTAAGTTTCGAGATACGAGCTGCCAATTCAGCTGAAAAAAAAACAGTACGAAAATTTATAGAACTCGTGATCTTAAAGTCAGTAATTTACATTTCAGGCGTGTGAATATATGATGTTCAACGACTACTGCTGTGGCTACGAAATGCTTTTAGACCCAAGAAAAGTACACCTTTCAATGGTAAAAAAATTAAACCCGGTTACCGTACACAAGGCCCTAACATTGATTGTGGTAAGAACTTTATATTTTTTATTATATTTTACGGTATGAATAGACTAATGATAAAATAAAAAATATGTGTAGCCTGGTCCTATTTATTGTAAAATGAAACTACACACATTGGTTTAAATTGACAGTATTCTAGGTATAAATGCGAACCTATAAAAACACGTGTGAACCACGCTAAAATATAAGAGTAACTCATTGAATGAGTTGATTAAATTTCACTTATTTTTTCAAGTTTTTTCAAAATTTAACATACTACACACTACCTTATTATTATATTTATATTCAAAAATTCCTTAATATTATAAAATACATTATGTTCAAGCCATTCTTTCAACACCTTCTTCATTTGAACTAATGATAGTTCTCTGATGCCTTTGGGGTCGTTGTTAAACACTTTTATGCACATTACAAATGAATTTCTTTGGAGTAGCGTAGTTCTGCAATATGGCATTAGTATGCGTGTTGGATCTCTTTTGGCAATATTTGGATTATTGCGATGTGCAGTACTTAATAAATAGGCTTGAATTATTTCTGAGGAACATGCATACTTGAAATGTATAGATTCCGCTTAATGTTAATAAGTTATTTTTTTTAAATAAATGTCTACAACTTTCTAGAGGACTAACGTTGTACAGAGCGCGAACACACTTTTTTTTACTTATAATAGTTCTGTTAGCAATTGTTGTATTTCCCCATAGTAAAAGACCATAGCCAAGAATAGATTCCACATATCCATGTTGACTAGCTACATGTTGCACTGTACGAAGTGCATAAACGAACGAACGACGATTTTCACATGTTCTTTTCAATTAATGTGTTTGTCTATTGTTATGCCTAAAAAAATTGTATTTGGTACCTAACGACTCTATTTGACGAAATAGAAGCTTAACGATTGTTGTCTAACACCTACAACCGAGACCAACAGCTTAACGTGCTCTCCGAATCATGTAGACCCACATAACCACTTTTACCAATTTGGTGGTCACTGATCTATAGACTGACCGCGCGCCTAAGTGTCTAATCGCACTGGTTATTTCCATACCGGTGAGATAAACTTTGTGCCTCAAAATTTTATGAAATGGAAGGCGGTATATATTGTATTTTAAATCATTCAATTTAATCCCCGCTATTATATGTACACTCGCAACACCAGAGGAGTCACGGATGCGTTGGTGGCCTTTAAAAGAGTCAGCAAACAAGTATTGCTGACCATTCCCCTCACCCCGAAGAGCTCTGGCGACCTTACTCAATCAGAAACACAACATTAAACCTATTAATGTTATTATTAAGGGATGTCTTCTGTAAGGTACTTCCCCAGACGGGCTGCTCTTTGAGCGAATTAACGCTGTGCGCTACGTCACATCTACTTTATAGCAGAATTAGATTAAGAAATTTGAATATTTAACACGGCTTAAGAAATAATTTATGTTTAACAAATAATTTTACCACATCTAAAAGACCTTAACTATAACATAAACAATTAAATTTTCAGGAAGCTCTCGGACAAAGAATGAAAAAGATACATATGGTGGCTGGTAGCAAATTTTTTGAAGCTATACTAACAATTTTCAAGCAAGGTCTCAGTGCTAAATTGGCAAAAAGACTTATAATTCATCCAGACGTGGAGTCTTTACATAAACATATAGACAAGGAAATTCTACCAGTGGACTTTGGTGGTGAAGAGAAGAGCATGAAAGAATTAAGTGGTGAGAATTTTACATACTTAAGATAAACAATATTCATCATCATCATCATCATTATATCAACTGAAAAACGTCCACTGCTAGACAAAGGCCCCCCCCCACAATATCTCCACAATAGCCGGTCCTGCGCTGCTATCATCACCGTAGCCTAGTTGGTAGTGCTCCTGCCTACGAAGCTGGTGGTCCTGGGTTCGAATCCCGGTAAGTGCAAGTATTTATATGATGAGCACGAATATTTAGTTTAGTTTATCCTTTATTGCACACAGAAAATATACATTTTATACATGTGTCTTTGTAAATTAATGTACAAGGGCGAGCTTAACTCATTGATGAGTTTTCTTCCAGCAAACCACTGACAGAGGGAGATTTGTAGAAGAAGGGTAAAAACAGTGTACAACCTCAAAAGAAAATTAAGTGACACTAATTGTTACTACCGACTGGTAGAAATATATATATATATATATATATATATATATATATATATCTACACACTAATACATACTAATAATACAAACAAATTACATACTATACACACTAAATATATATTAAAACACCTAAATATACTAATACATAAATTATAGATTACAATGATTGTGACAAAAAGTGTTCCCTTGTTCTTCTCTTAAATACCTCTAAAGATGAGCTAGAAAGAATAGAGTGTGGAAGAGAGTTCCATAGTCGAACGGCACGTATTGTAAAAGGGCCATCATAACGGCTGGAAGTGTGAGAAGGCATACGAAGTAGAAAGAACGTGGCTGTGCGACAGAGTTTGCCTCGAGGGACTAAGTACTCAAAGCTTTCACGCAGATAGACAGGAGAATTAAAGTTATGAAGGATTGAGAAGAGTAGGGAAAGAATGTGACAATCTCGACGTTGCCGTATTGGCAGCCACTTCAACCGCCTCCGAAACTCCGACACATGGTCGTACTTACGGAGGCCGAAAATGAAGCGAATGCACAAATTCTGCAGACGTTCGAGCTTGTCAAGAAGGTCTTCATTCGCATCCAGAAAACAGACATCAGCATAGTCTAGAAGAGGAATTAGGAGTGACTGTGCTAAGGATACTTTAGTACGGAAGGGTAAGAATTTCTGTAATCGTTTAAGAGACTGAAACGAGCAGTATACCCTTCTGCTTACTTCCGCAACGTGAGTGCTCCATGATAAGTTGCTGTCAATTAGTATACCAAGATTTTTAACATGGGTCGCATAAGGTATGGGGACGTTGTCATAAAGAACTGGTGGAAGAAAGTTGTTAGGTATCAAACTAAACATATGCCTGCCACCAATAATGATTGCTTGTGATTTAGTGGGGTTAACCAAGAGTCCAAAAGATTTCGCCCAATCGAAAAGAGAAGAGGAGAGAGTACGCCACCTTGAGGAACGCCCGCAGTAAGATTACACCACTCAGAAGAAGCTTCTTCGTAGCGTATAGACTGCGAGCGTCCCCGAAGATATGAGTCAAACCATGCAGTTACTGAAGATGAGATATTAAGGGAGGATAAGATGCCAAGGAGGATATCAAAATCAACTGAGTTGAAGGCATTACTGAAGTCCAATAGGACCATTACCGTGAGTAATTTCCGCTCCGTGGCTAGTCGGACATCATCGGTAATTTTCACTAACGCCGTAACGGTGCTATGGCCAGGGCGGAACCCTGATTGGTATGGACTTAGTAGGCTTTGAGAGGAGATGTATCGAGAGAGTTGTTGGCTAACAACACTCTCGAGGGTTTTGGACAGGATTGGAAGGATAGAAAAGGACGGTATTGAGATAATGAAGACGGATTTTTGGTTTTGGGGAGCGGTCGGACCAGGGCTTTTTTCCAGGATGACGGGAAGGAACTTGCCTCAAGAGAAAAGTTTATGATATGAGTGATTATGGGTACAAGTTCTTCTAGGATCAGGGAAAGCATTTGGAGCTGGAGACCATCATCACCCACTGCTTTAGTGGAGATGGATTGGATGGATTTCTTAATGTCTCGTTCAGTAACTGCAGTAAAAGAAAAAGAAGTACATACCGGCATAGAAATCTTAGAGAGATAATTTAGAGTAGAAGACTTGGTGCTGGCATCCAGTGTCACCGGGGTTCTAGCAAAATGTGCGTTAAGTGCATTTAAATCAACCGATGACTTGACATTGTCATTACAGTCCTTACCGACACCAAGTGATTTTAGAAAATGCCATACTTGTGCTGTACCGAGGTTATTAATCGAGTTGTGAATGTGGCGTCTTTTGGCATCTCTACACATACGACTGCAGCGATTCCGAAGCCTTTTATATATACACCAGTTCTCTTCAGATGCGGTTTTTTTATATTTCTTTTTGGCTTTATCACGCTTTGACATAACTTTTCTAATATCATCAGACAGCCAGGGCGCAGGTGGATGTTTTATCCTCACCTTTTTGATGGGAGCATGAGTGTTGTATAGGTTTAATAAAATTTTAGTGAATTTCGTGACCTTGGTGTCTATGTCGATACAGTCGTAAACAGATGCCCAATCGATACTGCCCGCATCAGCCCTCAAACGATCCAGGACAATGTTTTTGAAGCTACAAGGAAGAGAAACTGAGACTTTCGTCGAGGGCATTGAATTTTATAGGAAATATATATTAGGTCATGATATGAGAAAGAAGCTGGTAATTGACCATGAGATGCTACTTTTGAAGGGTTCGAAACAAGGACAAGATCTAGGAGTGATGGCGAACTGTGGGGAGCGCGATGTGTTGCATCCAGAGGCAGTATATGCATGTTAACAGAATTAACTAGAGAGAGTAGTCTGCGACTCCTTGCATCATCTCGCAGTAGGCAGGTGTTGAAATCTCCAAGGATTATAGTGTGGTCATAATGAGATGAGTAAGTTTCAAGCTGTTTCTCAAAAGAGGAAAAGTAGTCAATATGGCACGATGGGCTATAATAAACACCAAGAAGTAATTTTGAGTGCCTAATTGTGACTTCAATAAACATGTGTTCCGCAGATTTTGAATATTTACTTGGAGACTCATCAACTACCTTGTGTTTAAGATCCGCACGAAGATAGATGGCAACACCACCACCCCCCTTCCCAGTTCTGTCATTACGCAGCAGTTTGTAGCCAGGCAGTGCGTATTGCTTTGAAGGTAGGGCGGGTTTAAGAAAAGTTTCCGAAACGAGAATGGCATGGATGAGATCAGAGTCAAAAGATGACAGAAGGTCAGGATAGTGAGCGTGAATACTTTGAGCATTTATGTGTACAGCGTTAAAATTTTTCGAAGAAGAAAATGAAAAATGAGCATAGAGGTTATCTCGAAGTTGAAGTGACTCGTTGTCACTGAAAGCACTGGAGTAATTTTCATCTGACGCAATAGAAGAACATGAGAAGAAGTCATCATCACTATCATAAGACATAATATAAATATACAAGTTTTAATTTTAATAGTACCTATCCAATATACCTAAATAATATTTATATATTAAAGAAACAAAAAAAATACCTATAAATATCGGCATCTCAGTGCACTCACTGAGAAAAAAAAAAAGAAAATAAAAAGCTAACATTATGATCATATAAATAAAGAAGGCTCAAAAGACACGTTTACACAGGGTATGGTAACTTTATAACTAGAAGCATAAACATGCATTATGTCTGATGTGGGTATTTTAGTTAATGAAATAACAAAGGATTTATAAAAACAAAACTCGAACAATGGAAGTGGTTTGTAGTGAGAAATTACAAATAAATAAAAAGTGTTGTGTTTTCAACAACAATACTATAACACTACAAATCAAAGTTGATCAAGACAGGCATATTATTTGGCAGTTTTGCGCGAGTCCGCAGCAACAGATGAAGTGCTAACAGCTGGGAATTTAGACATTAGGTCACGAAGCTCCGCAGCTGTCTCAATCTTACGCCGAGACTTATCACTTAACTGAATAATTATTCGGCCTTCAGAACTCCAGCAAAGTTTTTGGCCGAAATATTTACGCGAATCCATAAAAACTTGGTGCCGAGCTTTCGTGAGAAACTCCGTCATCGTTAATCCAGATCCCTTCAGTAGAGTTTTGGCTTTCCACACGTCACTACGCTTATTCAGCTGATGGAATCTAATTAAAAGAGGGCGAGATTTGTTTTTGCTTGTACCAAGGCGATGACAAACAGCAATGTCGGACGCAGTAATATCAGCCAACTTCATTTGGCCGGTTAATATACCTAAGGCGGCATCCTGAGAATCCTTTTCCTCGTCAACACCATGCAAAAGAAGCACTTTTCTTCGTGACATCATCTCCTGTCTGTCCAAGCCTAATATCACCAGTTCGATTTGGGCTTTCATGGCGCAGAGGGTCTTCCATACAAAGGTCTTGAAGTTGGTGAAGTCACGCGAGAGGCTAGCTATAGACTTATGAAGAACTTCCGAGCCAGTTGCAGCTTTTAAGTCCTCCTCATGCTGAGCCATCCTGTCCATCAGCGAAGTTGAGATCTCCTCCATTTGGTTAGACAGTTTGGTGTATAGATCCATTATAGCACTTATACGGTGATAGTGAGAGGTGAAAGTGAAAAAATAGTTATTGCAGTGAGTGCAGCAGAGATTAGGGAATTACGGTAGTACTAATAAACCATTACACATTTAGGTATACTATTTAAAAATAAAATTAAATGAAGCACACAATTTCTTTTCTTGTTGACACCAGGACTACCCACTATCATTTTTTTGAGTCATATTTGTTTCTGAGTCATGGATGTTTTCTATGTATATAAGTATTTATCTATCTATATAAGTATGTATATCGTCGCCTGGTACCCATAGTGTACAAGCTTTGCTTAGTTCGGGGCTAGGTTGATTATGTGACATTGTCCCTAGATATTATTATAAATAAAAACAAATAATAAAAAAAAAAAACATCCAACTGCTTCCTGTGACCCTTGCAAGATCGTCGGTCCACCTTGTTGGGGGCCTGCCCACATTGTAAACTAAATTACATTTATTATTATTAATCACGGGCAGTGTTCCGCGGTTTTACCCGTGTTAATCTTTATAAATTATCACCTATGTGTTAGTCCAGGGTGACAGCTAACTCCATACCAATTTTTATTAAAATCAGTCCGTTGTTTAGACGTGAAGAAGTAACAAACATACAACTCACACAGTCACACACTCACAAATGTTTGCCTTTATAATATTAGTGTGATTACATCTTTCTCTAATATTCACATAATATCAAATCACATATCATCAGCCTGATGCATCCACAGCTGGACATAGGCCTTCCCCAAAGTTTTCTAAAAAGTTGTCACTTGGTGGGGTTTGCCGCAGTCACCGCGTTTGACATGTGACTTGGTGACCGCAGTTACGTGGTAGTTACTTACTTACTTATCGTATGGGCAGTGGTTGCCCTAGTGTCAGAGTTGTTCAAGCCGCCCAATAGGCTTCTGACTAACTGTTGTCTAATGACTACAACTGGGACCGACAGCTTAACGTGCCCTCCGATGCAAGGAAACGCTCAGAAATTAAACCACTTTGGCGGTCTCCCATCTATGGATTGACCGTGAGCCTAGTTACTTAATGGTGAGAGCTTCTGGCTATGAGTGCCTTACGTAGTAGTTAGTACACAGTAAGCGCTGCTACTCGAGTTACTGGTGTATCCCTTAGTCGCCTTTTACGACAACCATGAGATGGTATAGGGTGGCCCTATTATTATTTTGCTGTGTGGTGACGGCCTAAGAATATCACCACCCCCTCTCATCCCGTGGAGGGACGTAAAAGTCGTCCCGAGGGAATATATACCAGAGAACGGGCAGCAGCGCTCTCCTGAGTACCATGTCCACATTACTGCGATCGCCAACCCGTCTGCCAAGCGTGGCGATTATGGCAAATCCCCTCAAATGATGGACACAACCAAACCGCGGCCCCCAGTCCCCGGCAGCCCTGCTAATCCCAGCCGTGGTAACAGCCGTGGTTACGGCAGGGCAGGGCGTGAAACAGGGAGTTGTTATATCTCCGAAACTGTTCACCGCTGCATTGGAAGACGTCTTCAAGGTTCTGGACTGGAAAGGCTTTGGCATCAATGTCAATGGCGAGTACATCACTCACCTTCGATTTGCCGATGATATCGTAGTCATGGCTGAGACCATGGAAGACCTCGGTACAATGCTCGATGACCTCAGCAGAGTCTCTCAACAAGTGGGTCTGAAAATGAACATGGATAAGACGAAAATCATGTCAAACGTCCATGTTGCACCCACTCAATTGAAAGTTGGTGACTGTGCACTCGAAGTTGTAGAGAACTATATTTACCTAGGACAGACCATCCAACTAGGTAGGTCCAACTTCGAGAAGGAGGTCAATCGTAGAATCCAACTCGGCTGGGCAGCGTTCGGGAAGCTACGTAACATCTTCTCGTCCAAAATACCGCAGTGTCTCAAGTCGAAAGTCTTCGACCAGTGTGTGTTGCCAGTGATCACATACGGAACAGAGACGTGGTCGCTCACTATGGGCCTTATTAGAAGGCCCAAGGTCACCCAAAGAGCAATGGAGAGGGCTATGCTCGGAGTTTCCCTGCGGGATCGCATCAGAAATGTCGAAATCCGCAGGCGAACCAAAGTCACCGACATAGCCCGAAGAATTGCCAAGTTGAAGTGGCAGTGGGCAGGGCACATAGCTCGTAGAGCCGACGGCCGTTGGGGCAGAAAGGTTCTTGAGTGGCGACCACGAACCGGAAGACGCAGCGTGGGCAGGCCCCCTACAAGATGGACCGATATTCTTGTGCGGGTCGCTGGAAAATGCTGGATGCGAATAGCACAAGACCGGCAATTGTGGAGATCTTTGGGGGAGGCCTTTGTCCAGCAGTGGACGTCTTTCGGCTGATATGATGATGATGATGATTATTATTTCTGGACCAGAAACCACACGGCTAGTTCCATATTCTAATATTACTCATGTAAAACAGGGATCAGGGCATTCATAATACTTACTTACTTATCGTATGAGCAGTGGTAACCCTAGTGTCAGAGTTGTTCAAGCCGCCCAATAGGCTTCTGACTAACTGTTGTCTAATGACTACAACTGGGACCGACAGCTTAACGTGCCCTCTGAAGCACGGAGACGCTCAGAAATTAAACCACTTTGGCGGTCACCCATCTATGCACTGACTGCGAGCAAGTTGCTTAACCTCTCCAATCAATACATTTTATAATTAATTACAGATATAATTAGTGCGCTCCACGTTTATATCGATAGTATATTTAGCTATATTCGAGAGGTTATACATATTATAATAAAATTATATTATTAATTCATAAAGTACAAAATTTTATTTCCAGATATGTGTTTCAAAGAACTCTGTACTGACCAACATATAGAACGTGTGAAATTTCTGGAGAAAGCGAAGACCGACGAAGATCTACGGCTGACATGTAAATTCAATGAAGAATACTCCGGAATGCCGGGATCTTTTAAGACTTTATGCGTCGATTAGAATATAAATTGTAGTATATAGGTTTAGGTCAGTCAATATAATGTTGCTGTAAGTAATTGCAGAAATCTATTATTATTAAGTGGAACTATTCATTTTCTAACTCCATTCTTTCTGATTAAATTCCTCGCTTTAATTGCGCAGGAGATGTCGGAGCCTTTCCGTTTAGTATCAATTGATTGTGTGCCACTGTTGATCCTGGCTTACAGGAGTTGCAGTGGTAAGGAGGAGGGAAGGACTAGACCCGATAAAAAAAAATTGCACATTTCCTTTCAGTAAGGCGCATTAGAATGGCAGGTGTTAGCATCATGCAACATCCATTAATATGTTTTATAGTAAAGTTAAATTGTAAGAAAAGGTACTTTATTGCAAATAAAAATTTCATAGGAGTGTCAAATTGTAGCTTTTAATGGAATCATGAAATCACTTATACGGTCACCGTAGCCTAGTTGGTAGTGCTCCTGCCTACGAAGCTGGTGGTCCTGGGTTCGAATCCCGGTAAGTGCAAATATTTGTGTGATGAGCACGAATATTTGTTTCTGAGTCATGGATGTTTTCTATGTATTTAAGTATTTATCTATCTATATAAGTATGTATATCGTCGCCTGGTACCCATAGTACAAGCTTTGCTTAGTATGGGGTTAGGAGATCTGTGTGACATTGTCCCTAGATATTATTATTATTATTATTACTTATCGTATTATGGTTTAAGAAGACAAATATATTATGGTATTACGGAGACAAAATGTATTTTACATAAAGAATTCTATGACTATTATAACTAAATAAGGCTAGCTTGGAATGATTGTAATAATATTTCAAATTTTTAACAGTATTGTACAGACGCCAGCACATCAAGCTACCCCAATCTGTCGAATTTGCCCAATTGAAAGTCAAAATTACAATTATGTGGTAAAGTTGAAAATCTATAAAAGAAATTTGACAAATTGGGGTAGCTGGATGTGCTTGCGTCTGTACCATTAGCCTATCTAATACCTTAAGTGCATTCCATATTCTAATAATTGCAGTTATTATTGACTGAAGGCGCCTTTTTAGTCTTAGTGTTTTTGAGATTCTGTCATTAAAGGGTCCACTGGTATGATTACATTAATTGGTTCAGTGGTATTTACATATAGCTAATTCAATTTTAACAGGCTAGCATCAAACATTTTAAAGGTACTTGCTTATACATATTCATGCTGACTGCATTTTAATTATTTGTACACCATTATTTTTAAATATATTTATTTAACTTGAAGGATCTAAGCCATATTATAGTTTTGGGTTTATAATTATAGTTACCAAAGAAATTATGTTTTATTTAACCTTGTTCCTTTTAAAAATAACTATAAAGTACAATACAAAACAAAAAACAATTTAAATTTAAATTCTTTTTTTTTTATAAAGACTACCCCGCGTTACTGGGATTAGATTCCCTAGAATCTAATCCCTGTATCGCAGGGTACTTTACAAATATATAATAGACGGACAAAAATTTAATTCAGACTCAGAACAACTATTTATGGGTCACACAAATAGTTATCCGGTGCGGGACTAGAACCCGAGAAACAAAGCGGCGAGGCGACTGTCTTAGCCGCTGCGCCACACGTCTTTTGCGCCATTCTATTTCACTTGTTTCTGTTTCTTGTAATATTAAAAGAAATAATATATTTTAAAGACAGTCCATAGCTTGCAAGTAAAAAATACTTATTTTAATACAAGTGTTAGTCATATCCGTGTATCCTGCTTACTATCACTTTAATAATCTAACCACTTTCAAAGTTTCTTTAAAAAAACACTTTTTATCGCTATAAATATCTTTATCACTTCTCTTCTTATCTCTTAACTTATTTAAGTAACCTATTCCTGCATAACTTTTAATCAAAAGAATGTATAATATTATGTATATTATTATAGTATAGTATTATTAGTATTTATACAAATATAAGTATATATTTATGAAGCTTGTACATATGCAATGTATGTATGTAATAACATTTAATACACACGATAGTACAATTACAACTAACGCCTTTTTCCATCTTAATTCTTCTTGTCCACCCAACGGTTGTCTGGAAGAGATCGCTAAGTAAGAAAGCGATAAGACCGCCGATTGTACCTATATTTTCTTTATTAAGATATTGTGTGTTGTGTTTTCTGGTGCAATAAAGTGTACTCTATCTATCTATCTAGATTGGTAATAATAATAACCTTTATTGGCTCGGCATAAACAGGTACTAGTTCAGGACCAGTGCTTATTAGCACATTAGGTACAGACGCCAGCAAAACCAGCTTCCCCAATCTGTCAAATTTCTTTTATAGATTTTCAACTTTATCACATAAGCATAAGGTTCACTTTCAATTGGGGAAATTCGACAGATGGGGGTAGCTTGATGTGCTGGCGTCTGTACTATTGTGCTTCAAAATTAAGAGGTGTTTAAATTGATATTATAAAAATCACTCTTTTTTTTTAAGGCAGGTGGAATGCCTACGCATGCCATCCGTAAAAAAGTGGGTATGTCGGACTTGCACCGCCTAAACCTACCTGCCGTGGACTTCTCTTGGCGCATGGGGGAGCCCCGGGAACGCGGGTATTCTGCTCCGGTGCCCCCCTTTTGCACCATCTCCCATATGGTCGAGACACGTACCCTGGGGCCCTCCCTGTGGGTCCTCTGGATTGCCCTCCCATGTTGCCGACTCCTGCCAGTCCGGCAAAGCAACTGCGCCTTAAACAGATTACTGTCCTCCCGGACCTGCTTTCACGTGGCGGCAGTAGAAGACACTTTTCATACTGCCACCGCAGCCCAGAAGCAAAGATCACTCTATAATAACTTAATCAATATTATTAAAACTAACTTAAGACTAAGAACGAATTGTGAGAGGTCTGTGTATGTGTGTGTTTTATGTATAGCACTTAAATCTCCGAAAACCAGTGACCCAATCAACTTTGTTCCTATAGATAGATACCGCAAAGATGCAAAGGTAAAATATTTGGATGACACAGACCAAATTCACGTCATTGTTTTGAATAAACATAAAAATGTAAACACTGACACAACATAAGATAGTAGATATAGCATTCTTATGCTTATCACAGAGATGAAGGATGTTAGCAAGGGAATCCTAAGTTTGATCTGCCAGCAAGTATCGTTCGTAGCTTAACGCAGAGCGCCTACCTCGGATTGGTAGATGGTGCAGGTTCGAGACCCGCCGGACGATTAAATTTATGATTTCCCATTTTTGAGATAAGATAAACGCTTTGCATTGCGAAAAATGCTATAAAATTAAAATTTATCACAGAGAAGTTAGAATCGTGTTTCTGTATCAATCGGACAAAAGACCCGGTCTAAACACAAATTGAGATTCGCAAAATTTAATTGGTCTGTAGTTTGCACAGGTTTGTAAGTAAACAGGTTTGTAATAAACAACAAAGCGAAAACTCTATTCAGATAAAATCCAGAATCATAAGGACCTCTCTGGCAAAAGTTTTGTTCAACAACGGAACCAGAATGGTTAGTCGAGAGATTTTAATTTGAGATGCTTCTGAAACAAGTTTGCTATACTACTTGGCGTACTGAGCCTATAATGCTCACCGATATTTGGTTTATTTTATCAGTATTAAAAATATATCAAACCTATCTCTTCTCTTATCTTTTGTCTGTCTTCTACTACGGGTTGAAGAATTGTTCGAACTTATCACTGCCACCACGTTCCGCTATAGGTCCACTCACAAGAAGAGGAAATTTAATCCATATCACCTGGATGAATTGATGTCTACCACCGTGCGTTCCACAAGAAACTTTGTACCTCACACGATGAGTCTGAATTAACTGCGGAGGTATTTGTGATCTGCTCGTAAACCATCTAACCGCCAGTTTATAATAAAAATAAAAAAAGGTTTATTCCCAACAAGCACAGATAATCCTTAACTTAGTTTACATCTAAGACGATATAACTAATTGCGTTTAGTTTACATAATACTTATGAAGCATGCAACATTATAAGTACTAGCTAGGAAAGGCGTCTACCTCAGCAAATGTTACAGTAAATAATAATTATTACTGTAACGCTGATCTTCCGATAGCGCTTAAAAACTACTTTTAATTAAATTACATAATTATCATGCGTATCGACCTGTAGTAGCGTTCCTCTCCACAATCAGTTTCATTAAAGAAACTCGTGGTTTGAGTTTTAGTTTTTTATAGTTTCCGCGATAGGCGCAGGTGCTCAATGTATGGGACGAAACTGGACGTGTGATAGAGTAAGTAAACTGCAGGAACTGGTACTGGAGGTACTGGTATGAGATAGCATACTTCATGGAGTGAGCCTATTTATTTCTTAAAGGTTGGTAACACATTTGTGGGCCCGCTAGAAAATATTTATACATTCTATGGGATAAAAACAATAGCAATGCTCACAGGGTGATACGAATGTCTTATAAGTCCATATTATAAGTACAGATGCCAGCAAATCCAGCTACCCCAATCTGTCAAATTTCTTTTATAGATTTTTAACTTTATCGCAAAAGTAAGGGTTCACTTTCATTTGGGGAAATTTGGCAGATTGGGGTAGCTTGATGTGCTGGAATCTGTACCTAAATTACACTAAGATTCAGAGCAAATAATCGTCTCACTCATCACACAAAGATTTGTCGTGGATTGAACCCATGACTTCTAGCTAGGCAATTTGTCGTGGATTGAACCCATGACTTCTAGCTAGGCAACTGGATAAACTTGAGCGTCTCCAAAACCTTTGTATAAGATTCATATTTGGTCTTCGCAAATATGATCACGTTTCATCATTCCGTTTAAAGCTCAAGTGGTTGCCAATTCGCTTTCGTCGGAATGCACATATTCTTTCCTTATTATATAACATACTCTTTAACCCTGCTACGCCTTCATATCTTAAAAACCGATTCGAGTTTCTCTGTGACACGCATTCGAGATTCCTAAGATCATCACATAACTTAAAACTGCATAATCCTATACATTCCACAATATTTATGGACAAGTCATTTGCCGTTGAAGCAGTAAGGTTATGGAACGCCTTGCCAATTAATATAAGACGTGCCCAAACTGTTGCTACGTTTAATAAAGGTGTTAAAGAACACTACCTGCGTTTGTAAAGATCCTTCCTCTTTTATATATTATGTATGTATTTTGATATTTTATATATTATACACTGTATTGTATTTTATAGAATGTATATATTATGTAATGTTTATATATGTATTTATGTTTATCATATATGTAGTCATAGGTACCATGTATTTGGTATACCCCTTTACACTTTTATACACATTTTTTTTATTATTTTTTATAATGTTATTTATCCACTACTTCATTTGTTACACACCCACTTTTTAAAACAATTACAGCTCCTATCCATCCAAAGGTTGTCTGGAAGAAATCGCTTAATGCGATAAGACCGCCCATTGTACTAAATTATATTATTATTTTTTGTCCTACCTATTTATCCTGCTTGTGTGTACAATAAAGAGTATTCTATTCTATTCTATTCAGAGTCACTAACGACTAGACCATCAGACCAGTCAAATAACAAGCATTATTCGCACTTACAGTGCCTATAATTTGTCTCAGAGCAAAATTTATCGCTACAGCTTGTAAATTCAAGAAAAAAGAATTTACAATAATATAGTTTGATTTTTCACGCTCTGCACAGTGAGTAATAATTTTTGGTTTTAACATGGTAACATTATTTCATTCCTTTAACAAGAATTAATAATCCGAGGGGAAATAGTAATCCATAATCCATCTTGATTATTTACTTAAGTTATTACAGTGCTTCAAAAGTTCATTATTTGTCAATGATTTAAATTATTGATGTCAAAATGTGTATGTCATGGGAAAAAATCGAACCCTTTTCTCTTCAAAAGTCACTGGAATCTCACAGCAGCTTTTCGTAGGCTTTTGCAGTACACTAAAAAAATAGTGTGTCCAGTCACAAAATTGCGCATATTGTCAACAGCGACTTCCAAATTTATATCGTTTTTTTGTTACATCTTATTTATGTTATTAACGTGGTTTAATATTTCGTATTGAGGTGTTAATTTCCAGAATTAGCATTTCAGTTTTAACTGCTGAGGGTATCTGAATTTTAAGATTGATTTTACAGATTAGTGTGTACCTAGTATTAGTGGTAGCCACAAGGAGTGAAGAATGCTCTTGGATAGATAGTTAATATTTTGGATTTTACTTCTTTGATGCCGACCATATTGGCGTCATTATCGTGCCTTGATCTCTACAATTTTTATTATTTTTAAATTCTTTGAGTATGGCGTTTCTTAAAAACTCTCCTGTTGTTACTGATGTTACCAAAAAAATAAACGAAAAATACCGGTGGTCGAATAAACATTTATTTATTTCCATATTACACACTATCATTACAGTTATACAACCAATGCAATAGTGGAACATGACAAATAGGTTAAGCATAACAAACTTAAATTATACTTATAACTACTTACACAATATTAAAAAATAAAAATAGTTTATTTTTAGTTTCTTACAATGTGGTTCATCGTAGTGGTTGGGGCATTCCTTTTAAGTAATAAAATACCTATATACATCATCACATTATACTTGTTAAACAGCAAAGAGAAAATTTTAATAAACTAGGACAAAAAAATAATATTCTAATGAAGTTGTTATAAAATAAACTAATGAAGTGGGTTAATTTTGGGCGTCTAAAATGTGGAAAAAGAATATTATATAAATAGAGGGTCTTTGTGTATGGTGTATGTGTGTGCGTGCGTGCATGTGCGTGTGTGTGTGGATGCGAAAACGTCTATGTTTATACAGTGCGCGGAAATAAATAGTTCTATTTATGCAATGAAATTTAATATGTTCATATTAAATTTCATTGCATAAATTTATATAATTATATATTTTTATAGTAGATATTAAGGTGTAAACGTGATAATTTATAGGTTTTTTTAATTAATTAATGTGTTAAGATTGAATGTGCAATAGTTGTTCCGTTTCATTGTAACACAATTCCTATAGCCAGGTCATAATTCCATATTACTCACTTTCATTATATTAAACAATATCGAAAAGCTATATTGCCTATTAGTATATTTATAGCCTTTGTGAATTCCCTCTGCGTATACGAGAACAGATTCAGTCCCGTACTCACTAAGTTAAGGAGCGCGTGAATTCACGATTGACCGGTGCGCGCTATAGAAGGTTGGCGGCCCATAAGGGCGGCCGCCACCGTCGCTCTCTAAATGCATCCGGAACACTAAACAAAACTTCCCTGAGAATGGCTAGATGGTGTATCTTACCACAAATCGGAGGCTAGAGCTACTTCCCTCCTTAATATAACAGACATTTATTGGACTCGACTAAAGTCACTTGTGCAACATTTATTTTATTTATTTAACGCTCCAATAGAAACATTACATGGAAAAAATGCAAATTGCACTAATAATATAGTACTTACGTAATGATTTCCCAACTAACAGGTATGCATGGCATTGATTATGATGACATTTAAGTTTGAGACTCGACTTACTTATAAACAAAAACCTGTTGCATTACCTAAACTAATAAAGAAACAACTATTACATTAAACATTATTCAACTATTACATTAATATTATTCAACAGGAAGTGCCTGCACGTTAACAAAGCCATACAGAAGTTACCTACCTTATAATTAGTTGTATGAGACCGTAGTTTAGTTGGACAGCCTTGCAATACGAGTGAGAGGACTATTTAATGTTGTATTTAAGGTGGAATCATAGTACAGACGTCAGCACATCAAGCTTCCCCAGTATGTAAAATTTCCCCAATTGGACCTTATGATTTTGTGATAAACTTGAAAATCTACAAAAGAAGTTTGACAGATTGGGGTAGCTGGATGTGCTGGCGCCAATAGTTTGCAACGAACACCAAACAGTGATTTTTTATATCTACATATTGCTAATTTTGTAGTGGCCTCTAACTTTTTAAATTCAGATAAATGTTTTTTGGGATTATTTAATACAAAAAAAAGTAGTTTCGACATATCCTAGTTTGAGTTGCGATGTCCATTACTCACAAATGTACAGACGCCAGCACATCCAGCTAGCCTAATCTGTCAAATTTCTTTTATAGATTTAGAACTTTATCTCAAAAGAATAAGGTTCACTTTCAATTGGGGAAATTTGATAGATTGAGGTAGCTTGATGTGCAGGCGTCTGTACAAGTATTAGTATTTTAAGTGATCTCATCAGAAGAATTCGCGACACACAAGGACGCCAACGTGGTTAATGTGTAAGGAAAAAGCGAACAAGTGTACTAGCGCTTCATTAAAAATTGTCAATGTAAATTAAAATGTAAATTAATATATTTATGTTTACTACAATTATTAGATTTCAATTATATAAAAAGTATTAAAAAACTAAACTCAGATCATATTGTAATTATATAGAACACATTTATAAACTAAGTTAATTTGATGTCATATTATGGACTTTTAAGTCTGAAATAAAGATTATTATTATTATTAATGAATGCACAAAATGACAGAAATACAGCGAACTTTCATTTTCATTTCAAGCGCTGAATGTTCATTAATTTTACTGAAAATAAAATTAGTTAAATTACTGTAGGCAAAAATGGACATGCCTGGTGCTGGTGGTGCAATAATAGTTTGATATGCACTTTTAAAATGTATTTGAGGCAATCAAAATAAAATTTAGGTGGCGAAAAGTCTATTCTCTACTTTATTACATTTATACCCTTATCTGTGGTACGATTTAACAGTGACTTAATTATGATGTTTGCTTGCATACTAGACAAATTAATTTTGTAAGGAGATCCTTAAAGAATTACTTTTGTGGTTTACTTTCTCTAGAACATAGATGACATGTATGATCTATAAAAATAAAATAGGTTTATATTCACGTAGACTTACAAAACGCGCATCTTAATAGTCAGAACATGTTTGTAGTAATATAGTTAAGTATACATAATAATTTCTAGTTATATATAGATATTTAGGTACACGGATTGTCAAAACGTTTATAAAATTTATTTTATAATAATAATCATATTAACTTGTATTAAGTTATTGTCAAGGAGGTTATGCTTAGGTTTAATTATGAAATTTATAGTGTAAGCTATATTTTACTACATATTGTCTGAATGGTTATGTCTATATTAAGGACTATGTTTCCAATAATTAAAAAAAAAGTAAATGTGTGGTAAAATACTTCAGGGTTCATATGCCTGATTTTATAATTATAAATTGTCACTTGTGAAGCACACAATAAAGAAATGAATACAAAGATATTTAAATTGGTTAAGACAAGTCAAAGTGATATAAATTTCATTGTTTGGAACACCAATGCACTATAGCTATTATGCATTGCAGATAAAGAGGTCGAATATGACGTGTGTACATATTCTACCTCTTTATCTGAACTCTGACTGCGAGCAATCAGCGTGAGAGTGCAGAACAAATGAAGCGAGAAGATTTTTATATATTGTGGACACGGGTCTCAATCGCGATAACAATTTAAGGCAAATCATTACCTTAAAGTTTGAAGCGTTTTGAAGCAGCGCATTGACTGGTGCGGCTCGGCAGCGTCGTCTACGTGAAGCTTGGGTTTCAGTGTCTACCCGAGCTTCACGGAGACGACGCTGCCGAGCTGCACCAGTCGACCCGTGACCACGGATGGTGCAATCTATGCCGTGAAACGTCGGGTAACCTAAAGGTAATGATTTGCCTCAAATTGTTATCGCAATTGAGACCCGTGCCCACAATATATAAAATAAATGTGTACAAATCGCTGAAAAGTTTAAAAACATTAAGTGAGATGATAAAATATAAAAAAACTTATGTTTGTGCAATTCACACATGGCAGATATTTAGCCAGATAATGCGATACAATCACATTAATTTCGCCATCTTAGTACAGACCGTTAGGCATATTTTATCATAATTATATCTACGAAACGCGCATAGACTCACGCCTGTTTCCCCTCTGGGAAACAGGCGTGAGTCCATGTATGTATGTATGTATATCTACGAAATTTGACGAAATCCATGTATGGCTACTATTTTGAGAGTATGGTTAGAATAGAATAGAATAGAAATACATTTATTCAACACGAACACACAAGAAATTAGTAATTACAAGGTATCAGCATAATAGGTACGAACACAAAAAATAACAAATATCGAAAAAAATAATCAACAAAATAAAGAAAGTACAATAGCTCCTGTATGTTCCGTCGAAAGGTCACCATGGTGCACCTAGCACTGGTTTTCAGTTGGCAACCCTGTGAGGGACTCACGGACGGTTACTATCTAATCTACATCGTTTTTGGACAAAAAACGAACTAGATTAGATAGTAGCTACTTTGCAGATCTCTCTTACAGCTAAGATATAAACTGCTTTAACGAATTCAACTAATATCATATCTATCATCTATATATATAAAAATCAATGCCACTTTTCGTTGTAATGTTATAACTCAACAACGCCTTTACAGATTTGGCTAATTTTGGTCTTGAATTATTCGTGGAAATCCAGGGAAGGTTTGTACGTCGAGAAAATTTTAAAAAGTCTTAAAAAAGTCAACATCTTTTAGCAATTTAAAATATATTTTTGTTTGAATAAATGAACTTAATACGAATCATTTTTTTATTATTATACCTTATACGTAGCGAAGCACGTACCTGGCCGCTAGTACTATATAATATGTATATCATAGCCAAGTAATTAGCCTTGCGGTCAGTTTATAGATATATACTGAAGTGGTTAAATATTTAAGCTTCGCCATGCTTCGGATGGCATGTTAAACTGTTGGTCCCGGTTGATTTCATTAGAGAATTAGTCGTGAAGAAAGTCCACGTTAAAATCACGATCCCGGCCCCGCGTGACAGCAAGAATGACAGTTGACAGCTAGAATCCTGACAACAGTAACTAATATTCAGAAAATGTACAGATAGACAGAGATGCATAATAAATACCTTCCTACAACGTGACTCCGACGTTACCCTTCATATTGCAAAAACAATAAGAGGTAGGTAGATACATAACAGATTTCCATATGTCACGATCCGTTATCTCTGTCTACCCCTCTGGGAGAAGGCGTGAGTTTATGTATGTATGTAATAAGAGGTATTTGTTTACATCTAGTCTTTTTTTGTTATATAAATGTATTTTTCACTTTTATGTATACATATGTATATACATAAAAATGAAAAAATTTCGTACATATATATATATATATATAGGTACGAAATAATAATTATCACAATAATGATACAGAAAGATATTTACGACCTTGTTTACTTTGTTAATTTATTGTCTTAGTGTGTTTATATAAGAACAATAATTTATAAATAGGGCGATTAAAAATACATCTTAAGAGAAACGTGTATAAAAGGCAGCTGAAAATGATAATTCATAAGAACCTATTCTTTAAATGTTCTTGTTTTTTAATTGCATTACCTTTAGCACCGTTATGATTTGAAAATCCAATGAAACGAAAAAGCGACAGTAAGAAGAGTCAAATATAGGATTCAGCATACGAAAGAATGAGATAGACTACAAAACTATCATGTGTCTAATGATCATGACACGTAGTTACGTGTAGTGCAACGGTTAAGAGAGTGGTTTCGCAACTGCGTGTCGCGGGTTAGACTCTCGCGCCGGACTACTGTTTGTGTGGCCCATAAATAGTTGTTCTGTGTCTTGATGTACTTTGTGTCCGTCAATTATATGTTTGTAAAGTACCCCGCGACACAGGGACTCATTTCCCTGGTGCGGACGTTGTCATTATAAAAAACGTGTTCTTCAAGGACATTATCTACAATAGAGGACTATTCAACCAGCTTTAAAAATATATTATTATCACACCCTAATTATCATTATGAAAAATGTGTTTTTGTGATCTATTTTTTTGTAATTGCGTATTAAATTCTTTGGTCGTTAATTTATTTTAATTATTTAACGCACGTGTGTTAATTTGGCCAATCGTTTTTATTTACACCTATTTTGCCATTGTTCAAGATGAAACATCTAAAATATATAAAATTTAATATTATGCATTAAATGTAAAATAATTTTTAAGCTTGATAAAATGCTATAATTTTTTTATATTATATTAATATAATATAAAAAAAAAATGTGCCAGTCTTCTGGGCACATTTTCTCATGGCATCGATTCGGAGTAATACTACGGCGCCATCTGTAGTTAGTTTTAATTTATTTATGTATATAATTTACTTTTTCGTAGATTTAGTTTTTCTTTCTAATGTAGGTAGTTATGTATATTCATAAGTTTATTTAGGTTCTTTGTTATTAAGTTAAGTTAAATACTTGTATTATTATATGAAAATAAATGACATTAATTCTTTATATAATATTATCTATACATATAATAAAATCGTAGGAAAATCAAAACTGTATGTATGTCTGTATGTATGTCCGGGCTAAACTCAAAAAGTACTGCATGAATTTACTTCAAATTTTGCATGAATATTACTAAGAGGTCGGGTCAACATATAGGCTACATATTATCACGCTATCACTTACGGGGGAGGAGCTGTGGTAATTTGTAAAGTTTAACATGGGTAAAACCGCGGGGCCCAGCTAGTAATACATAAATCTTTTAATTATCCTTGTATTATTCTCTATTTATCTGATTCTCTTGTTTTCCCACACACACACACACACATCTTTTTACATATTATCTTCTCCCTGCCTTTGTTCGCCACGTTGCAAGAGTGTACATAGTATCAACATAACCTCTGCCTCTTTAAATCTGCATTGCACTATATTTATAGTGTGTACAAAGTTATTTTTATCAATTTTACTTGTATTCACCAATATTATTAACTTAATATCTTAGACATAACATCATTAATCAAGCGATGGTATTATAACGATCTGGTACTCCAAATCTTCGGGATCTTTTAATATTGGAATAAAATATCGACTTTGGTTTCGACTTATATTTTCATCACTTTTCACTATAGTATGTCACAATGCTCCCTACCAGGGTTCTGTCGTAGCCATTACTCTGGTGGAGAGATTGGCACCGGAGAAAAGTTCGGAGCGAGTGTGGAGGGTGGCTCTATAATGGCCATATCTTATGGCTCTCTAGGTGCCACCCCCGAGTTCACAGGTGGTTGGAGTGGGGACCCCGACCGCCCTTGTCCTTAAGGAGGTGGGCCTGGGAAGAGGCGATTTGTGGCAGCTGCAAGTCGCCTATGCATAAAATATGCAACGAGGGCTTCACGCCACGGGAGGAGTCTATCTTTAGACGCATAGTTGCAGGTGGTGGTTCCGGATGGCAATCGTTTCGAGTTCCCGGACCATCACTATAAGCATCTAGAGACTAGGCTGTCGTGGTGGTTTTAGTGGGTAACCCTGTGGACTCCCACATACCCCGTCGTCTCCCCCAAACGGCGGGGACCTATAAAAGGTTTCCAACAAAAAAGGAAAAAAAAAAGGGTTCTGTCGTAGACTGACTGACTAATCTGACGAATCTGACTAATAAAGAATTTTGTTTTCGTTTGAAATATTTTCAAACGATTTCTTTTTAATTATTTCTTTATAAAACGTTTGTTTGGATGAACGAAGGTGTGCAACCAAGAAGGTCGTCACAGTATCATATAGTGGTGACTAAGGTAATCCAATTATAAAGGTATATCCCCAAACATATTTATATTTTTTGTGAATCACACGGAATTGGCTAGATCCTTGTTCAATGCCACGAGACGCATAATACCTAAAGAATAAATTATGATTTAAGTGAACCGGTCGAACCACTTTCCGGTCTACCGACGAATGCAACCTGTTCCAAATAACATGACTAAATAAAAAACAAGATAATTAAATACCAGCTATTTATTATCTTGCGACCTTTGACTGTGTGGCTGAGGGCGTTAAAGAATATCGCCGTCCCATATTACCCGTGGGGGGGGGGGGGGGGGGGTACGATCACCGAAGCCTAGTTGGTAGTGCTCCCGCCTACGAAGCTGGTGGTCCTGGGTTCGAATCCCGGTAAGTGCAAATATTTGTATTATTTGTATTGAGCATGAATATTTGTTTCTAAGTCATGGATGTTTTCTATGTATTTAAGTATTTATCTATCTATATAAGTATGTATATCGTCGCCTGGTATAAGAACAAGCTTTGCTTAATTTGGGGCTAGGATGATTTGTGTGACATTGTCCCTATATAAAAAAAAAAGGTTTCATCAAAATCCATTCGGTAGTTTTAGCGTGAAGAAGTAACAAACATGCACACTCACAAACTTTCGCCTTCATAATATAATATATGTGTGATCCTCCCATTCTAGGGACAGGCTCTTGTCGAGCGATGGATGTCATTCACGTCATACTGACCTTTGCAAGATCGTCGGTTCACCTTGTATGAGACCTGCCCGGGCTACGTCTTCCGGCATCCAAGGGAGAAATGAATAGGTCTGTGATCGGAGTATCCCTTTGCGATCGAATCAGAAATGGGCAGGGGAACCAAAGTAACCAAAAAAGCCCAAATAATTACCTAGCTAAAGTGGCAGTGGGCGGGGCAAATGAGTCATAGAACCGACGTCTGACGGGGCAGGAAAGATCTCGAGCTCAGTATACTGTCTCGAGTGACGACCGCGAATGAACTAGAACAACCGGTAATATATTATAATATAACACTTAGGATTTTATTTAAAGACTGCACCAAGCAGGGCCAAGCAGGATATGCCGCTTTTAAAATTGACCACAGTAGCTGGGAAAAGCTCGCTGAAAATAGAGTTGAAGAGTTGAAGAGAGATCTGTGATGAAGCCTGGTTCGGAACTTGCTGATAAGAGACGGAAGCGACATCAAAGCGGCTCGGCACCAACCACCGCAAACTTGTCTTGTCAGGCCTGCGGCAGGCTATGTCGCTCTCGCATCGGTTTGCTTAGCCACCAAAAGAAATGTCTCACAACAATTCGCCGTAAATCGTCTGTAACAGACGCAAAGGCCATATATATATATATATATATATATATATATATAAAAATATATATATATATCTAGGATTTCATAATAATAATAATATCCTGGGGCATTATTCACACACGGCCATCTGATCCTTAACTAAGCAGAACTTGTATTGTAACTGATATACTAGATACACTACTTTTTTTTTGTAAATATATATTTGTATAGATAAATTTTACCCAGACATGTTCATGCACACAAATATTTGTCCTAGTTGGGAATCGAACCCACGACCTCTGGCGTGAAAAACAAGCACTTGCTAACCACACCAGCAGGCCCGTTCGTACATAATAATATAATTATTATTATTATTTTATTTCGGATAAGTAAACTACACTACACTAATAATAATAATGTCCTCCTAGCCGAATTCTTCCTTAATTCTCAATCGTTAATCTTGATCCTTCTTTCCTTAATTGAGACTGGAAGCCACGGTTTCCAGTCTCAATAGAGATTAGCCATCTTACAAACACAGGAGCACTTTAAATAAAAAAAATAAAATAACTTTTTCTAGTTACATATAGATAATTAGGTACACGGATTATTAAAACATTTTTATAAAACTAATTTTATAATAGTAATGATATTTAGCTGGCTTGTATTAAGTTTAATTATCGAAATTTATAGTTTGAGCTATATTTTACTACATATTGTCTGAATGGTTCTGTCTGTATTAAGGTACGAATTCAATATTGTTATTATTATGGCGGCCCTTGTGTTACTAACGACGGTCGCGCTTTAATGTTACCACTGGGTCCAATGCGCCCCAACTGAGAAGACCCAGCGAAACAAACTCAGCGGGTTCATCTTCTACCGGTTTCAATACGGCCCAGTTGAGACGGTCCGGCGAAACATACTAGAGCGCGCATGAACACGGGATTTTTAACCACTTAGTAGCTCCAAGTTTATTTAAGTTATAAGTAAATTACAGTACTAGAAAGGCGATTGTTTCTACTAACTATAGTTGATGGCTACACAGTTATAAATTCACTATATTTAAATTAGTTAGTCATGTTATTTTTATGTAAGTTGCAGAGTAAGCAAGAAAATATACGGCGATGAGACCGTACATTTCTTTTTTATTAAGTACAGTCGCCATCACAGCAAGCTACCCAAGTATGTCAAATTTCCCCAGTTAAAAGTGAACCCTATGTATTGTATAAAAATGTTGTTTTCACTTCTTCCCTATGTTTTTAGGGTTCCGTAGCCAAATGGCAAAAAACGGAACCCTTATAGATTCGACATGTCTGTCTGTCTGTCTGTCCGTCCGTATGTCACAGCCACTTTTTTCCGAAACTATAAGAGCTTTACTGTTGAAACTTGGTAAGTATATGTATTCGGTAAACCACATTAAGATTTTCACACAAAAATAGAAAAATATCAATAATTTTGGGGGTCCCCATACATAGAACTGAAACTCAAATTTTTTTCTTCAACGTACCCATACATGTGGGGTTTCTATGGATAGGTCTTCAAAAATGATATTGAGGTTTCTTAATTTTTTTTTTCTTAACTGAATTCTTTGCCCGTGGGACACTTCCAAAGAGGTAAAAGGGGTGTCCCCCCCCCCCTATAACTTCTAAAATAAGAGAATGATAAAACTAAAAAAATATATGATATACATTACCATGCAAACTAACAACGAAAATTGGTTTGAACGAGATCTAGCAAGTAGTATTTTTTTAATACGCCATAAATCGTAAACCGCAATTTGCTTTCATTTAATCAACTGAAATAATTGCTGCTACGGAACCCTTCATGGGCGAGTCCGACTCGCACTTGGCCGGTTTTTTAGGTTTTCAGCCGAACATGGTATTTGAATCTTGTTGTGGGATCAACGAAGACCTGTAAAATATTTACAAGTCAACTAAGTTATCTTAAGCAAGTTAAACCGAATAATATTGGATGTAAACATAAGATAAAAAATCACGTCCGTTGTTATCAATTTTAACGCTAGTGATTGCGTGTCGTAGCCCTGCTTGTTGGCCTGTTTTCTCTTTTCTCCTGTCTCAATACACTAATCAACTACTTTCAATGTACAGACAAAAAATTCATTGGATAAAGTTCCATATATTACAGAGATCATGAACTTGGCTAGTTTTATATATACGACATTGAGTGTTTCGTAGATGTGTTTCTTTTTCAATGGCAATTAATGTGGTCTTAAGTTCAAACGTTGTGTTAAGGTTCTCTTTCATTAGTACCTATGCGTCACTGACTCTACCAATAATATACTGACCATGAACTTGGCTGGTTTTATATATACGACATTGACTGTTTCGTTGATGTGTTTCGTTTTCAACGGCAATTAATGTGGTCTTAAGTTCAAATGTTGTGTTAAGGCTCTCTTTCGCTATTACCGATGTGTCACTGACTGTACCAATAATATATTGACCGTGAACTTGGCTGGTTTTATACAGGGTGGCGCAATAGAACGTGCATTTTTAAAATAATTATTAAAAAGTAAATACAAAAGGTATAGTTAAAATAAAACTAAGCAATTATTAAGTGATAACTGAAGTTTATTTTTTAAAAATAACATCATCTAAATGATGACCCTCTCTACGTTGGCACTCCTCTAACCGCAAACGGAAATTACCGAAAACTTTCTTAAGTAGTGCTGGTGTGATTGCTGCCATTTCACCACGAATATTCTCCTTGAGCTGACTGATGTTTCTCGGATTATTGGTGTAGACTTTGTGTTTGAGGTATCCCCACAAAAAAAAGTCAGGAGGTGTCAAGTCTGGACTGCGCGGAGGCCATGGGATATCACCTCTTTTCGAAATCAGTTTGCCAGGGAACATCTGCTTCACAACCGCCATGGAGTCATTTGATGTGTGACTGGTAGCTCCGTCTTGTTGGAACCTTGGACTGGAAAGAACTCTAGGACTTGTCCTAGAGTTCTTTATTCTTGAATTTTCAAGTTCTGGGGCCAAAAAACCTTCCAACATCGCAACATAGCGTTCGGTATTAACAGTGATGTTTTGCCCCCGTGCGTTTTCAAAAAAGTAAGGACCAATTATTCCTTTGGCAGAGATTGCGGCCCAAACTGTCACTTTAGGGCTATGTAACGGTTTTTGATGTTTGAGTCTGGGATTCTCACTATTCCAATAACGACAATTTTGGCGGTTTACGAACCCATTCATATGAAAATGTGCCTCATCAGAGAAAAGGATGTTTTCAAAATTTGAAAACCGATTGAGCATTTCATTAGCAAATGTGAGCCGTGCTATGAAGTCAGAGTCTTTCAATTCTTGAGTTAATTGCAGCTTGTATGGATGCAATTTAAGATCCAAGTTTAAAATTCGTTGCAAACTTCGTCGCGATATGTTTAGGACAGACGATCTCTTGCGAGTAGACATTTGTGGATCTTCTCGTACCGACTGCTTAACACTCTCAATATTGTCTTCGGTCCTAGATGTGCGTGGACGACCTTTTGCGTGTGGTTTAAACGTCGATCCAGTCTCTTCAAACCGCTTTATCCAGATTTTAATTAAATTAGCACTCGGAGCCTCCCTAATTTGCCGTACACCATACTCAGAACAAAATAGTCGCCTGACAACTACGTACGAACGAGAGTTTTCGTAAAATGCGCGCACGCAAAATGCGCGACGCTTCCCGTCGAAGTGACTCATAGTGACTAAAACTTCATGAACCGCGCTACCCAACGATATCGGTCTCCCCTCGCCCACGCCCCTTCTACCCCGCAAAAAAAATGATGCAATATGCACGTTCTATTGCGCCACCCTGTATATACGACATCGACTGTTTTATAGATGTGTTTCGTTTTCAACGGCAATTAATGTGGTCTTAAGTTCAAATGTTGTGTTAAGGCTCTCTTTCGTTATTACCGATGTGTCACTGACTGTACCAATAACATATTGACCGTGAACTTGGCTAGTTTTATATATACGACATTGACTGTTTCGTAGATGTGTTTCGTTTGTTATTACCGGGTGTCACTGACTCTACCAATAATATATTGACCGTGAACTTGGCTAGTTTTATATATACGAGATTGAGTGTTTCGTTTGTTATTAGGTACCGTGTGTCACCGGCTCTACCAATAATATATTGACCGTGAACTTGGCTAGTTTTATATATACGACATTGACTGTTTCGAAGATGTGTTTAGTTTGTTATTACCGATGTGTCACTGACTCTACCAATAATATATTGACCGTAAACTTGGCTCGTTTTATGTATACGACATTGACTGTTTCGTAGATGTGTTTTGTTTGTTATTATTTTTTTTTTATTTAAAACTTTTGCACATGGATGTACAGAGGCGGACTTAATGCCGGAGGCATTCTCTACCAGTCTACCTTAGGGTGATGCAGAGAAAAATAAGGTAGGTGCACTTAACACGTCGTGTGTGGAGGTGATAAATCTTATACTTAAAAAATACAATAAAAATAGTTACATAAACTACATAAATTAAAACTAGAATATAATAATATATATTTATAAAATAATAAACATAAATACATAAATATACATACCCATACATAAATATACATACATAGACATAAATATATACCTAGAGAAAATTTTATGATAGAAAAGAGCTATTGGGCTGATTCTGCCATATTTTTTTCATAATATGTTCACGGATTTTCTTTTTAAAAGAAAAGCTACTCTTTGCCATCCTGATCTCAACCGGAAGAGAGCTCCAAAGAAGAATGGATTGATCGAAAAAGGAAGAATGGATGAAATCAGAACGATGAGATGGGCATTGAAGAAGACGGTTGTGAGAAGAACGAAGATTTTTGGAATGATTGTTATGAAGATATTTGAATTGAGAAGTTAAGTATAGAGGAGAAGAAGGCGAGTTTAGAAGAGAAAATAAGGTAGTTAAGGCTCTCAACGTTCTGCGCTGACGAATAGGGAACCACTTTAGCTGAGCTCGGTAGTCACTCACATGGTCATATTTACGAAGATTGAATATGAATCGAATGCAGTTATTAAGAAGTCGGTCAAGTTTATTGAGGTGATCTGCATTCAGGTCAAAGTAGCACACATCACTATAGTCAATTATAGGAAAGATTAAGGCCTGCACGAGCATTACTTTTGTTTTTGAGGGCAGGAAGTATTTGAGGCGATAAAGACTCCGTAGAACACTTGTGACCCTCTGAAATACATTAGAAACCTGGTTCTGCCAACTAAATGCTGTGTCGATGTGTAAGCCAAGATTTTTTACACATCGGCTGATGGGAATAGATAATTGGTTAAAAATTATAGGTACGGCTCATCATACGAGAACTACCCACGATGATGGCTTGGCATTTAGCTGGGTTTACAGTGACACCGAACCTATTCGACCAGTTTTTTTATAAATTCTAAGTCCAGATTAACTTTATTGATCGCTTCTGACAAACTGTCTATGCTCGCATGTGTATACAGTTGTAGGTCATCGGCATAAAGATGATACGCACTCTGAAGATCATTCGTTAAGAGGTTTATAAAAACAGAGAATAAAAGAGGAGAGAGAATACCGCCTTGAGGAACGCCAGTGTCAAGATAATACCAGTTCGATGAGGCTTCACCGACGCGTACCGATTGCTGGCGCCCTCGAAGATAAGAGGAAAACCATTTCAGCGCGTTGTCCGAGACCATAAGATAAGAAAGGATGGATAACAGGATATCGTGCCTGACGGTATTAAAAGCATTAGAAAAGTCTACCAAAACCATAACAGTGACTTTAGTATCCTCCATAGCAGCCCTAATATCGCCAGTCACTTTGAGGAGAGCAGTGGAAGTACTGTGGCCAGGCCTGAACCCAGATTGTAGCGGGCTAATTAGGCTGTTGGCAAGTATGAAATGTGAGAACTGTTTATGGACACAGGACTCCAGTACTTTAGATAGAAAAGGAAGGATTGAAATAGGACGATAGTGAGTGGGTAGGGAGGGATTAGAGTTCTTAGGGAGAGGATGGACGTAGGCTTTACGCCATGTGGAGGGAAATGATCCGGAATCGAGAGAGAAGTTTACAACGTGACAGATTACAGGGAGGAGGTGATCTAATATTGCTGTGATCATGCGTCGACTGATGCAATCACAGCCAACTGCACTGGATTTGATGGAAAGGATTATCTTCTTGAGCTCATTCAAATCGACTGGAGAAAAAGAAAACTGTTTAACATTGGGGCGCGTTAGAACATTTACATAGGCGATAGTTTGCATTATGGTGAGGTGATCTACGGATGAAGTGGTGGTGAAATGACGGTTAAGATAATCTAAACCAATGGAGCTAGGAAGGTCTAAATTCCGCGACTTGCCGATACCTAAAGTTCCGAGGACTTTCCAGATACCAGCAGGAGTTGATGAGGATATACTTTCGCAAATATGACGGCGTTTAGCATTACGTATCATCCGGTTACACCGATTCCTAGCAATCTTAAAGAGGTTCCAATTGAGATCAGATCGTTCCCTTTTAAATTTACGAAATGCAAGGTCCCGACGCCGCATAGCCATCTTAACCATTGTTGTCATCCAAGGCGCTGGAGGACGCTTAAATTTGACTTTTCTAACCGGAGCATGGACGTTGTAAAGTTTAGTGATGGTATCATTGAGCACATAGACCTTTTCGTCTATGGTTAGAGCTTCCGTCAAAGGCATCCAGTCAATTTCCGACGCATCCTTACATAATTTATCGACATTAATCCTAGCAAAAGAACGCACGTGCAACACCTTAGGTTTAGGCTTAGGAGGCTTCAGGGTGTAGGATCGGTTAATAAGATCGTGACGGGAAAATCCAGGAGCTTCATGTTGACCATGAGAAGAAACCAAGGAAGGGTTAGAGGTAAGGATAAGGTCGAGCCAAGTATCTTCGCCGTTGATATTGTGGTGAGTAGCTTGGAGAGGCAGAACATGCAAGCTACTTGACTCAACAATTTGTAGGAGTTTACGAGAGCGAGGGGAGTTGTGAGCGAGGAGGTTGGTGTTGAAATCTCACATGATAATGTGATGAGAATACTCCGAACCCATAGATTCCAGTACCAAGTCAAAATCGGTGAAGTAGTCAGCATTTAGGGGACAATAAACCACACCAATAATAATTTTGGACCTGATAATGTGATGAAAATACTCCGAACCCTTAGATTCCAGTACCAAGTCAAAATCGGTGAAGTAGTCAGCATTTAGGGGACAATAAACCACACCAATAATAATTTTGGACCCTTTGAGGGAAACTTCAAGAAATAGATACTCAGCAGAAACTGAATTATTGTTCGTTGAAGTAGCTAAAATCTTAAAGACAAGGTCACTTCTCAAGTAAATTACAACGCCACCCCCTCCCTTAACAATTCGATCATTGCGGACGAGAATGAACCCGGGGAGAGGATACGTTGTAGAAAGTAGAGGAGGTTTGAGCCAGCTTTCAGATATCAGGATGGCATGGATGTTACTGTCAGTGAACGCATTTAAACATTCAGAATAATGACTTGGGATACTCTGAGCATTTATATGGCAAACGTTTAATTGATTAACAATGTTTTGATAAAATGTCAGGTGCAGAAAATCCCCGAGTGTATCGCTGAACGAGCAAAAGCTATCGTTTGCGGATGTTGAGGAATCATAGGCAGAATAAAATGAATCATCAGAATCACTAGGCATTGACTTAAAATAAATAATAATATAAAATATAAATAAATAATAAAATATAATTTAAAGTTGTTAAATTACAACTAATGCAGTGCAATAATATATACACTAGTATACTCTGCACCACCCGCCAGTGTACAAGCTTGGTATGTACAAACAATCTTAATTAAACACCATACTTAAAAGTACACATACATATTCTACACACACTGGGTGCGAGAAACAAAACTATAAAAAATATCTCCCAGTCTACAAAACAAAATAGGTACTCAGTTTACTTTTAGTTGTGAGTGTATCCGAACGCATTCCATAATGTTCATAGACGTACATACGTCATGTTGACAACTTTATGACGTTCAAGAAGTTTGAGTTACTGATTTAATAATATAATATTGACTAATGACTATGAGACAAATGAAAAGATAATATATCAACAACCCACTATTTTAAAATAGTTATTACCGATGTGTCACTGACTCTACCAATAAAATATTAACCGTGAACTTGGCTAGTTTTATATACGACATTGACTGTTTCGTAGATGTGTTTCGTTTGTTATTACCGATGTGTCACTGACTCTACCAATAATATATTGACCGTGAACTTGGCTAGTTTTATATACGACATTGACTGTTTCGTAGATGTGTTTCGTTTGTTATTACCGATGTGTCACTGACTCTACCAATAATATATTGACCGTGAACTTGGCTAGTTTTATATATACGACATTGACTGTTTCGTAGATTTGTTTCGTTTTTAACGGCAATTAATGTGGTCTTAGTTTCAAAAGTTGTGTGGTGACGGCGGTGAATATCAGAATACCATCACCCCATCTTATCTCGTGGGGGGCGTGGAAGTCGACCCGAGGGAATTTCTACCAGGGGACAGCAGCAGCTTCTTTCTGAGTTCTATGATCATCTTACTGAGATCGCCAAACCATCTGCGAAGCGAGGCGATTATGGCATATCCCACCAAGATGATTCTTGAGGGAGGTTTTTGTCCAGCAGTGGAATTTATACTTTCTCTTTTTTCTTTTTTTTCTTATTAGCTGTTTATGATGATGATGATAGGTTCAATACCAGGTTACGATAATCGTGTTATCGTGAATACCCATTAAAAGTACGAAGACTAGAAGATCATGTCGTTAAACGCCCTTGATGTGTTGTGGTCGTGTCTAATATATGTATGTACGTGTTAGGGAATTGAGAGAGCATCTGAGTTTTGCACACATGCTGTTGCACTATAACATATCCTGCGTAGCGGCTAGCCTCCGTGGACTTTGGTCCCCATAGACCATTGGTCTAGTGGTAGCGTATTCAACCGCACATTATGAGTTCTTGGGTTCAAATCCCAAAAAGTGATTTTGGGATATTTCTGTAAAATTAAAATCAATCTCAGTATTAGCCCGATGTCTGGGAGTTGGCGGTATTATACCTTGGTGAGCACGTTAAGTCGATCCAGTACCTGAACTCTTTCCGGTCGTGTCGCTAGTCGTTCTGCGTGGATGTGCAGTGATGGAAGAGAAAATAATTTTGTCCCGCACAGATGGCTAAGAAGACCTTATTATATATGTACATATATATATCTCATACTATATTACTTACATTATTAGATATATTTCACATCTATCCGCATTCACCTAAGGATGTATTTTATGTTTTCTGCAATGAAATAAGTTATTTTAAGCAAGTTAAACCGAATAACATTGGATGAAAACTTGCGATAAAAAATCACATCTGCTGTTATCAATCCAATGCTCCTGATTGGTTGTTTGTTTTTTTAAAGACCGTTGTCATTGGTCTCCATTGGTGATATTCAGCCGAGAGCACGATGAGACATGACGTTAAAATACCATATCTCCGTAACGACGCCTGTCGAAACAAATGAATAATACAGATTAATTTAATGTACGCGTGTGATGAATAAAACCTCTTGATACTAGTGTCACTATCGTATTCCGTAGACGACTCTTGCGCTGATAACTGCGTTTTAAAAATGGAAGAGCTGAAACCAAATCCGATTATCAAATTTAATGACAATCAAATACAAAATGTTAGGAAATATGTTGGCTATGACGATTCGAATAAGTTAAAACAGGACCTGAACAATTTTGAGGACTGGATTCGCAAACAAAATCATTTTAAAGTGAAAGAATTTGGTAAGTTCTCTTTTGTTTATAATAAAAGTATTAAAATATATATGTATGTGATAACCTTTTGCGTTAACTTTTTAATATACAACGTGTCACAATAATAGTACATTTTAAGTCAATACTCATGTTTTAACAAAATCTCTTAATTTACTAAGAAATTTGTGATACTTCAGTATGCAATCTAAGACTGCAATTTGATAGATAGTAAAATTGAAAAACTGGCAATGAATGATTTAGTCAACAAACGAAAGTGTAATTAAAATCGTGTTAAAAATTAAATAGCACTAAAAGAAATTAAACGACGAGCTTGCTATATATTTTTTTTTATGCGATATTACCCGTGATATTATTATGATACTGTACAAGTTTATTTTTTAAATCCATGGTTTGTTTAGCCTAAGATGCATTCACTGATTTATCAGACTACAGACGAAAGTTATGGCTCAAGCCGTCTGGCAAATAAGACTGGCGAATAAGAGAAACTAAGTAACTTGCGCTAGTTGAAGCGATAAAAAAGAGATTGGAGTATTTATTTTATTTTTTTGGTGTTTTATTAAATATTCCCATCACATCTTCCGCCTGATATCGTCCACTGCTGGACATAAAACTCCCCTAAAGTTTTTGTAACGTTGCAATTTGGAGGGCTTTGATGTAATCATCGTGCTTAACGACATAGAACAAATAATCAGGCTCATCACACAAAGATTTGTGTGAAATTGAACCCACGACCTACCTAGACCTAGACCAATAGGCTAGTCGCATATGAATATTCAGGGTCATTATTTTAAACTTGAGTCTTATACATATTTGTTTTATGTATAATCTTCCAATTACTTTAATACTAAGCCGGACAGGCCGTTTGGCGTGGTTGGTAGACACTTGCCTTTCACGCTGCAGGTCATGTGTTCGATTCCCACTCAGGGCAAATATTTGTGTCCATGAACATGTCTTTTTGTCCTGAGTCTGTGTGTAATTATCTATATAACTATGTATTTACAAAAGAAAATTAGTATATTTAGTATATCAGTTATCTGGCTTCCATAGTAAAAACTCGACTTAGTTTGGGATCAGATGGCCGTATGTCATGTCCCAGGGTATTATTATTATTATACATTTATTTTGTTCCACTCCATCTGTAGTTAGTTATTAAGAATTCTACACTTTGTAATGCCATAAAATGTATATTATATTAATAATTATGTACGCTGTTTAATATGCTAATAGCATATGGAATAAAACAGCATAAGGAATCCAACAAATTAAAAAAATAAACAATAAAACATCCAATTAGTTGCAAAAAATTACGACCAAATCTTATTTTGAAGAGTTGTTTTATACCGGTACTGCATGTACATAATTAAGGCGAATTAAGATAACCAGTATTTGGGTTTGGTTTACGCGTTTGTTTTTTATTTTGAATTTTGACTATACATAAGAATAAGTGTAATACTATTGGATTTAAGTTAAGGTTCTTTTTATTAAAGGCGACACCCGCATTAGGAAAGTGTTTTTTTTTATTATACAAATATACATATTATGTACATAGAGAACTTTCAAATTAGTACCACGAAGACCTCTCAGGGTCTATACCGTCAGACACACAGCAAGTGTTGATCAGTGAGTTTAAGTTAATCTCATCATCATCATCATCATATCAGCCGAAAGACGTTCACTCCTGGACAAAGGCCTCCCCCAAAGATCTCCACAATTGCCGGTCTTGCGCTATTCGCATCCAGTAGTTTCCAGCGACCCGCACAAGATAATCGGTCTATCTTGTAGGGGGCCTGCCCACGCTGCGTCTTCCGGTTCTTGGTCGCCACTCGAGAACCTTTCTGCCCCAACGGCCGTCGGAATATAATAATAATAAGTTAATCTATATGATTTTAATTTTAAAGACATCCCTCGCACTAAGGTGTGAACCCTGTTTGGGTACTTTACAAAGATATAATTGACGAAAACAATGTACATTCAGACTCAGGAACACTATTTATGGGTCACACAAATAGAGGCGAGGCAACTGTCTTAGCCGCTGCGCCACATTTGAATTAACTAATGTTATTATATATGTATGTATATTAGTTATAGTAGTTTTTGTAAATCCTGCATTATCTAATTGCGTTTATCCTGTAACGGTAGATGTATGTATGAATAAATATATAAATAAGTATAACAGCTCACTTGCTTGCTTGCTTATCGTATGGGCAGTGGTAACCCTAGTGTCAGAGTTGCTCAAGCCGCCCAGTAGGCCTCTGACATGGCTTAACGACTGTTGTCTGACTACAACCGGGACCGACAGCTTAACGTGCCCTCCGAAGCACGGAGACGCTCGGAAATTAAACCACTTTGGCGGTTACCCATCTATGGACTGACCGCGAGCCTAGTTGCTTAACCTCGCCGATCGCTTACAGACCAGTGAGAGCATCTAGCTATGAGCGCCTCTTATAAGCTCACTTGATCATTATATCATCCGCAAGACGTCCATTGCTGGACAAAGTCCTCCTAAAACATCTCCACAATTGCCGGTACTGCGCTATCTGGATCTAGCGGTTTCCAGCGACCGGTCCATCTTGTAGGAGTCCTTACCCACGCTGCGCATGCACTCCACGCTGCGTCTTCCGGTTTGTGGTGGCCACTCGAGAACCTTTCTGCCCCAACGACGGTCGGCTCACGAGCTTTGTGCCACGCCCACTGCCACTTCAGCTTTGCAATCCTTCGGGGCTATGTCGGTCACTTTGGTTCGCCTGCGAATTCCAATATTTCTGATTCGATATCGCAGAGAAACTCTGAGCACAACCCTCTCCAGTACTCTTTGGGTGACCTTGAACCTTCCTATGAGACCCATAGTGAGCGACCACGTCTGTGTTCCATAAGCCATCTCTGACAATACCCTGAAATATACCTATGGTGCTTCTTAGCTGGTTTTTCTAGTTTCTTCTAAGTAAAAATTCTCTCGCATTATGATGGCTTAACTTCTCCTGCTTTGCTCAGAGTGGAAGTGGAACTACATTTAATAAAAATAATGTCCTCCTTTGATCTCTCTATTGAATTTCGGCTACGGCGGCCAGACTCAACGGAGACTAGCCAATTGCGCAGGACATATTATAGTTGCACAAGTGTGTGCGCAAACACAGGGGCACTTTCTATTCTATCCCTTTCATGATCCGATAGGACGACTAGCGACAAGACCGGAAAGAGGTCAGGTATAGGACCGACGGCTTTACGTGCTCTCCGAGGCACGGGGGACTGAGAAATTTCTTTTTACGAAAAATCCCAAAATCACTTTTTGGCCTGGCCTAGGATTTGAACCCTTCTGTAGTTGAACACGCTACCGTTAGACCAACGAAGCAGTCAACTACATTTATCGTACGATCGAATCGTATCAAACTCTTCGAACCTGCCTATGCTTCACTGCACAGTGCCTCATCTGTGTGCCACTGTTGATACTGGATTACACGTAGGTATAGCATTGGTGGTTAAGTTTTATTTTATTACTCTACAATGTATGCATAAGAACAAAGTAATTATATTAATATAAATAATAAAAAGCATCTATATACTATTGTTATAATCAAATGTCCTATATACGACCTTAGTACACTTTGAATAAAAGTAATATAATTATGTTATTAAATATATTTTAAAGATAGTCTCGAGACATTTATAAATACGACGTAAGACGGGCCTATTGGCGTAATTGGCTAATGCTTGCTTTTCAGACTACTGAGTGTATCTGTGCTTCGAAGGGCCCGGTTGTGGTCACTAAACAATTGCCACTAAGAGGCCTACTGCGCGGCTTGATCAACTCTGACACCTACCCTGGTGTCAGAGTTGATCAAGCCGCAGGGCTTATAATATAAAATAAAATAAAAAAGGTTTTTATTCACGTAGACTTTAAAAAAGCGCTTGTAAATAGTCAGAACATGTTTGTAGTAATACAGTTGTATTTCTAGTTACTAATAACAGATATTTAGGTACACGGAATGTTAAAACATTTATACAATTTATTTTATAATGGTAGTGATATTTAGCTACCTTGTATTAAGTTGTTGTCAAGGAGATTATGTTTAGGTTTAATTATTGAAATTTATATTTTACTACATATTGTCTGAATGGTTCTGTCTATATTAAGGTATGAATTCAGTATTATTATTATAACGGACCTTGTGATTAAAACGACGTTCGCGCTTTAATGCAGATTATACGATAAAGATGAAGAAGATTATTTAGTTTAATAAAGAAAATTTTTAGAGAAATTAGTTTAATAAATTTATGTCATCATTCAATTTCAAGGGATGCTAACTAGTCGAGTGCTCGAATGCATCCCTTGAGAATGGTACTTGGAGAACTGAAATGAAATTTATTCAGCACTTGGGTATTAACATACACTTGTACTTGTCAAGCTCACAATGCAGTACATAAACACAGTAGATAGTAAAAATGGTACAACAAATAAAAATTAGTCCGTCCCTGCGGTTTGTTTTATCGCATAAATTTTCTAAGATCATTAAATAAATAACAAGTTACTAATCTATTATTTTGAAATTTAGTTCTACTATATTAAAATTAAAGAATGAAAGACTAAAGCAAAAAGACGAAATTCTAAATGAGGGTGTGATCACATGCACGGGATCACCGATCACGCGTTAATGGGCCAAAGTGATCCTCGCCGCTGAGGAACCTACCCTAGCTAGCCTGCGTCTTTCTCTAGCTACCTAGGTGGACGACCCGTAGAAAAAAGCCACAAAGAAACTCCGGGCTTGCTTTTTTCGTCTTCTTTTGCTTTCAGTTTACGATTTTTTTAATGTCATGTATTTTACTTACATTGTGATTGGTTGTTATGTAGGCTAATGCATGCACAGAACCGTTTTCATCCAGTGAATCGTAATAAAACGTGTTCGGTATCTTACCGGCGCATTAAATTTGCATGGTTCTGTTGTCTTTCTTGTATGTGCATATTTTTTGCGGGCGGGTGGGCGGGGCATATTGCATCCCGGCTTGATTAAACTGACATTTAGCGGCAATTATCACTACATAGTTACATATATGTATTTTCAATTTAAATAATGATAATGATATGCATATGCCAATTAAAGGTTAAAAACTTTATTACCCAATATTAGATCATCGTTTGAATAATTAACAGTATTATCAACATACTCCAGTGTTAATAGGTACATATAGAAAATGTTTACCAAATATAATGGTTATCGTTTCAACTACCTAGTGATTCAGTTCAACTTTGTAGTAAGCCATAAATGGGTGGTATGTTAGAATGTGCCCCTCGATCAAAGTCAAAGTCAAAGTCAAAGTAACTTTATTCCGTAAAAATTTTACATTTATGTGGAATCGTCATATTTTTTTTTACCCTACCGTGCAGTGCATGACGTGGCAGCTACTGAAAAACACTGCCAGAAAACTCAGTAGGAATCCTCTTTTAAAATAAAATATACTTAAGATTAATTACAATCATGTGTGTTGACTCAGAACAACTCCATCCCAAGCACTTTTATCACTTAAATAATCAGAAATTTTGTAATATGCCCTGCTACACAATTTGGCTTTAATAATTCTTTTAAACTTCTTCGTAGACAATTCTCTAATATCATTGGGAAGTTTGTTATAGAATCTTATACATTGCCCCATAAAAGAGTTACTTATTTTGTGGAGACGGGTAGTATGCAGTATGAGATTATTCTTATATCTAGTATTTACATTATGTGTATCGCTCCTTTTACAGAAGGAATCGATATTTTTATGCACATATAGTAAGTTTTCATATATATACTGAGATGGTACAGTTAGAATGTTGACCTCTTTGAATTTTTCTCTTAGAGACACTCTCTAGCCAAGATTATAGATAGCTCTTACAGCTCTTTTTTGCAATATAAATATGGTGTCAATGTCAGCAGAGCTACCCCAGAGAAGAATTCCATAGGACATTACACTATGAAAATAACTGAAATAAACCATTCTAGCTGTGTCAACATCAGTCAGCCGTCTAATAGTTTTCACTGCATATGCTGCAGAACTTAATTTGCCGGACAGTTTTTCTATTTGTGGGCTCCATTGTAGCTTTGAGTCAATAGTGATACCCAAGAACACAGTTGATTCAACAGGGTCCAACCTAGCTCCATTAAGTTGTACATTGGTTGTCGCCTGTTTCACATTCGGTGTAGTGAATTTAATGACTTTAGTTTTCTTATCATTAAGCACAAGATTATTGGCATTAAACCAATGAACAACTTTAGAGATTGCATCATTAACATCGTCAAAATTGCTTAATTGTCGGTTTATTTTGAACGTCAGGGAAGTATCATCTGCAAACAACACAATCTCATGCTTATCCCTTACGTAGTAAGGTAAGTCATTTATATAAATTAAAAACAAAAAAGGGCCCAGAATTGACCCCTGTGGGACGCCCATTACCACTGGAGATCCCGGAGATATTTTACCGTTTATTTCGACCTTCTGAATTCTATTGCCCAAGTAAGAAGTCAGAAGTTCGAGAGCCTTGTTCCTAATACCGTAGTGGTGTAATTTTCTGACCAGAGTATCATGATGAACGCAATCGAACGCTTTGGACAAATCGCAAAAGATACCTAATGCATCTTGCGAGTCTTCCCACGCCGCGAATATACTTTTTAATAAGTTGACCCCTGCATCTATGGTTGAACAACCCTTTGTGAATCCAAACTGTTTCCGGTGTAGTAAATTATGTATATTAAAGTGTCTGAGCAGCTGGCTAAGCATAAGCTTTTCAAATATTTTACTAAGAGTGGGCATCACGGAAACAGGTCGAAAATTTGAAGGGTCTGAAGTATCACCAGCTTTAAACAAAGGAATGATTTTACTATACTTCATCAAGTCAGGAAATACACCTGATGCAACACAGCAATTGAACACAGTAGCTAAGTGTGGGGCGATTATAGTAATAATTGATGAAACAGTCTTAACAGATAGACCCCACAGATCCTTTGTGTTTTTCATATTAATACTCTTGAAAGCATTTAAAATATCTTTAGGGCTAACCACCGAAAATTCAAAAACTGTGTCACACGACCCTACGCTTTGCTTGAGTTTCTGCTCAGCAGATGTAGAAGAACATGAAAGAGAGTTAGTAAGTATGACTGGAATATTCGAAAAATATTTTTCAAACTCAGTCGCAATCTCCAAATCGCCTTTAATATCTATGTTGTTTATTACTAAGTTAAAATCACGACTACGTATTTTTGTTTTACCTGTCTCAGCATTAATTATCTTCCAAGTAGTTTTCATTATATTTGTAGAAGATTTAAGTATATTTTTTATGTGCAAAGATTTAGCAGCGGTACAGGCTCGTCTAAATTTTTTGGCATATTGTTTCACATATTCTTGAAACTCTGTATTATGATTATGGGATCTTTCTTCATACAATTCATACAACCGATTCCGACTTTTATAGATGCCTGGAGTTGCCCAATCACTGAATACCAGACGGTCACTTACAGACAGTTGTTTGGGTGTGAACATTGTGCAGAACTCATCATTAATCAAATTGAATAAAGAGTTGTACAAGTGATCCGGATTATCATGATAGGGCAGCCATGCTATTTGTTTTACTATATTACATTTAAATTTGTCTAAGCGGTTTTCACTAAATGGAATATAGCTTATAAGTTTTCTTTTAATTTTTGGAGCATTTGAATAAGTTACCAACTGACCTGAATGATCTGACTGAATTTTATTGATTATTGATTTAAATAAAGGTTTTACAGTGCTAAATATATTATCAATGCATGTAGCACTTGTAGCAGTTACTCTAGTTGGTTCTGTAAAATTGTGATATAAATTATAGGATTTAAACAAATTTAATAAATTGCAACTTATTGTGCTTTTCTCCAAAATATTTATATTAAAATCTCCACAAATAATAACTGTTTTATGGCTGTTAGATAATTTATTTAATGCATCCTCCATAATATCTGAAAAAGTATCAAATGGTGCACAAGGAGGTTTGTAAAGACTCAAAACAATAAATTGCTCCAACTCAACACATGAAATCTCTACAACTCGCTCAACAGAGAGGCTCACAACATCACTTCTTTCTTTAAACTTTAACAACTTATTTATTAGAATTAGAGAGCCACCATGAATATATTTTTCCCTGATGAACGAGCTTACAACCTGGTGATTATTGAAGCTGAAAATGAATTGATGGAGTTTTAGCCAGTGCTCAGTTAAACATAAAATATCTATATTGTTACAATTCAAAAACAGCTCCAATTCTAGCTCTTTTCCCATCAAACCTTGAATATTTTGGTGCACCAGGTTAATACAATTTTTTTTAGTATATTTATTGACTTTATCATGTATGTTTGATGGTTTCAATTTTTTTTTATTACATTACGTGGATCTGCCTTCCCACTTAAACTCACATTAGAACCATGACCAGAATTTGGTATTATGCAAGAGAAATCCTCTATTGTCATACTATTTAATTTAAATTATTTTGAATATAAATGTCATTTGAATTGGATATATTCAAATTGTCATCATCAGTAGGCATACAACTGGAATTATTTATGTCAACGGTACATTGCTCAGTACTCAGTACTTGGCCAAACATCTCACTTCTAGCTAAAGGTTTAGCCAAGTTCCTGGCTGAAATGTCAAAGAAATAACATAGCGATGAAGCTATTTGTCTTGTACAATAGTTAGGAAGATAGCAATAGTTATCTTTTGTCTGGTAAAAAGGTTTCTTAACAAAGGTGTTAATGTCAATTACATGTAATTTCTCCTGCATATAGGTTGATAATGTGTGTAAAGTTAGATTCAAGTTATATCTAATCATATTTTCCTCCTGTGACAAACTAGCACTATAGGGAAATGAGAATATAACAACTTTACTTATATTTAAACAATTTAAATGATTAATATATTGTACAAGTGATTTTTTATTCAAATTACCCCTATTTCCCATTAAAAGAATCAGATTACCAGGATTATTAAATTTATGTTCAAAAACTTTTTTGAAGATATGGTGGCTAGAGGCTCCAGGCATACAGAAATTGATATTTGAATGTCCTGCTGTTGATAATGACCGCCCTAAGTTTTTACCAATTTCATCACTGAATATTGTCACTTCAGACTTAAAATTTATTTTTACATTATTTGTATGTATTCTATGAGCTAATGACCTGTTATGTGAAGTTTCAGATTGGTTAGGGGAACTATTACTATTATTATTATTTGTTTGCAGTAAATTAGGAGACTGTTTTTCTAGCAAGGAACAGGTAAGCGACTGTTTTTCGGACAGTTCATACTTTATTGTTATTCTTTTGAGCTCATCTTGAAGAAAGTCAATATTTTTTTGTTGACTTTCTATATCACAATTGTATTTTAAAGTACTATTTTTTAATTTTATAGTATACAAATTCAACTTTTCTATTAATTCCAATCTTTCCCTGTTTTGACTATAATATTTAAAGAAGAATTTATGTCTTTTTACTAATTTTTGGGACTTTTTAATGAATTTGTTAATTTTTTGGTATTTTTTGAATTTAGTTTTGCTACAGCCATTAAATGCCATTGATTTTATATTAATGAAATCCTCATCTCTTGTGGGGAGTGATGTGAAATGGGGCTGGTTATTGGCTGCAACAGAAACCATGGAAGCATCCTTGACCACCAACTCATCATAAAGTGTTTGGTTCTGCGAGGTGATTAAGTTGTTATTTAATTTTCCCAACTGAGATCTTAATGCTGTTATTTCATTATTGGCCTCTTGCAGTTGTTGTTCCAAATGATAGGATTTATTCAATGCAAAGTCATATTCAATACGACATTGATCAAATCCATTTATGATGTTTTGGAGCTGATCCCGGGCTTCAATAGCATCCGTATATTGTACATGTAGCTGTGACAATTGACTTTTTAATATCCTCACCTGTTCAGATGACTCTAACAGTATTCTTTCATTATCATCACACTCTTTCTCATAACAATCACACAATTGCTTGGAGTCCTGTAGTTCCTTCAAAGCTTTTAGTAGGTTTTCTTCAGCTTGACGAGCCAAAGCCCCACGAGTGGTAATGCCAGACATTGTTTATAATAAAATGTACTTAAAATCAACTGGAATGGGGTTATGTCAACGTATAGAACAACTGTGATAATACGCAACAACCTTGATTGAAAGTAACTTTCATCCATAACAATTGCCAAATAAAATCAAAGTTAACACGCTCTGTTGTTAGATTGCGAGTAAATACAGTGGTTTTTACCTTAGGAGTCCATGCAAATGTGCCGGTAACTGTCACAATATAATCACAAATTTAACATATAAAACACTATAGATAATTATTTTAACACGTTAACTATACTAATTACTCAGTGATTTAATTAGATTTGGGCTTTTAAACAATGAAAATTAAACAAAATTCAATAATTAATTAAGGACATTCCAAATCAGCTGTTAGCGTTAGTGTTGCCACAGTAGGAAAAAAAAAAAAAATTATTACTTATACCAAGGCCTTCGAATTAATATTTGTATGAAAATTAGACACATTCAATTAATGTTTAATGTATACTATTTTTATTGTTGATATCGAAAATGCCAAAACCTTTTAGTCTATGTTCGTATGCTAATTAGGCCCAACCGCTATTTTATGTAAAATTATACGATATATTTTGCAAGCAAAATTTTATATTTTTGATGATTTTATATTCTACTTGATCAAATATAAGTCACGATCTAATAATCTACTTGTATCTAGAATTAAATATCTATAGTTAATTTGTAATAATCTAATAATATTTATGTTCCGAATATTTACAAGCGCTTTATAAAGTCTATATGAATAAAAATACGCGACAATCTTTCGTGACTCCTGATAGAAGTGAAAACTATTTTTAGGGTTCCGTAGCCAAATGGCAAAATACTGAACCTTTCATGGGCGTGTCCGACTCGCACTTGGCCGCTTTTTCATTTTTCATACTAGGAAAGTAATGTTTATTTGATCCCAGCAGCGAGTGGAAGATGCTACTTCCCAGCTTTGGGCGGGAAAGACTCAAAGTAATTGCTTCCTTCCCTATAGAGGGATTACATTTTAGAAAAACTAACTATGTTTGGTTAAGTAGTTGGCTGTAAATAACTTAACATAAGTAATGTAGAAAAAATCCTGCGGTCATGTGACTATAAACGGCCAGTGTGAATTAAAAAAAGGCCCCTCTGTTTTACGAATATTCGATCAGGTCACGTGACTTGACGCGAGTTTAACATTTTTATCACTTAAAAAAATCATGTTTTGTTCTGGTAGCATTTCAGCTGTGGCCGTAACACAGCGAGTTTTGTTCATAATTAGACAATGAGTCTGTTTTAAAACTTCCGTCATCCACTACTTTAAATTCTATGGATTCAATTTATCATTGTTTTCTCAATTATTGTTTACTAGCTGTTCCCCGCGGTTTTGCCCGCACTAAACTTTATAAATGATCACAGCGCCTCCCCCGTAGGTGATAGCGTGATAATATGTAGCCTATATGTTGGCCCGACCTCTTAGTAATATTCATGCAAATTTGAAGTAAATCCATGCAGTACTTTTTGTGTTTAGCCCGGACATACATACAGACAAACAGACTAAAATTCTAAAAACTATATTTTTGGCTTCGATATCCATTGTGTATCATGCCCAGAGTATCCTTTAAAAAAAAAATTCAATGTACAGTTTTGACTTTCCTACGATTTTATTATATGTAAAGATTTTCAAATTAACGTAATTGCGCTACAAACGGTGAAATAATACATTTAAATTTTTCGTCTCAAGAACGTTAAGCGTCGTCGTCGGCCATGTGGTTCCCGACCCAGAAGATAACAGAGCCACCCCATACCATCCCATCATCATCATATCAGCCGATCTTTCAGCTGATATGATGGTCGTCCACTGCTGGACAAAGGCCTCCCCCAAAGACCTTCACAATTGCCGGTCTTGCGCTATTTGCATCCAGCAGTTTCCAGCGACCCGCACAAGATCATCGGTCCATCTTGTAGGGAGCCTGCCCACGCTACGTCTTCGGGTTCGTGGTCGCCACTCGAGAACCTTTCTGCCCTAACGGCCGTCGGTTCTACGAGCTATGTGCCCCACCCACTGCCACTTCGATTTGGCAATTGTTTGGACTGTGTCGGTGACTTTGGTTTGCCTGCGGACCATCCCATAGGTATCGTAAAATGCGACTAAGGAATTCAGTAGGTACTCGTGCAGCAGCGCCACCTGTGTACTAGCTACCACCTAACTGCAGTCGCCAACTCGCATGCCAAGCGCGGTGAGTACGCCTCACCGTTTATTCCCATCTGCCCCCTTAGTGCCAGCGCAGACAGAGTGGAGCGCAGCGGAGAGGATTTTATTAAGGCACTAGAAAATCAACTTTAAAATTATTTAAATAAAGTCCATGTATGCTTGAACCTTATAATGCTCGCGCAGTCTCGCGCATTATTCACCGTATTCACGGTCACCGTAGCCTAGTTGGTAGTGCTCCTGCCTACAAAGCTGGTGGGCCTGGGTTCGAATCCCGATAAGTTTAAATATTTGTGTGATGAGCACGAATATTTGTTTCTGAGTCATGGATGTTTTCTATGTATATAAGTATTTATCTATCTATATAAGTATGTATATCGTCGCCTGGTACCCATAGTACAAGCTTTGCTTAGTTTGGGGCTAGGATGATCTGTGTGACATTGTTCCTAGATATTATTATTATTATTCCTATAGCTCTAAAGTCGATTTTTTAGTGCCTTAATAAAATCCTCTCCGCTGCGCTTCTCTCTGTCCGCGCTGACCCTTAGAGCTTGCTACAAGCGTAGTGTTGGGGACCAAATATTGGTGTTAACCACTCCAGTGGCATTCGGGTCAGGTTAAGTTAGAACTAGTGACCATTGATGGTTGGACAGTAGCCGAATTCCCCTATCGTAGGTGAATTATTTGGGCTACATAAACAACACGTAACGTAATTAACGCACACCCTCAGACACCCCAATTAGAATATTATGTTGTAATCATAATACATACACAATTTTTTTTTAATTTAACATGTATATGCATTGTTGTTTACTAAATTAGTTTCTTGGAATTAATAAAATAAAAAAGGTTTTTATTCACGTAAACTTTAAAAAAGCGCTTGTAAATAGTCAGAACATATTCGTAGTAATATATATTTAATTTATAATTATTTCTAGGTACATATAGATTTTTAGGTACACGGATTGTAGGAAATAATTTACAATAAGATTTATTTTATAACAGTAAAGTTTATTTTCTTTATTTTGTGTTGAATGATGGAATTTGTATGAATACAAATAAAACTGCGATTCTAAGTCTTATTACTTTGACTTACGGTCCATTTCAACGTGTTTTGACTGTACAGGGTTAAAATAAAGATAATTTCCGTAGTTTTAATTATTTTGAAATAAAAAATTACCTATGTTAAAAATGATATAAATCGATTCAGTAAACGATTCTGAACAAACTATTTTCAGGGTGTGCGTTAATTAAGTTACATGTTGTATGTGTCATTGACTACCGGGGTGGTAAACGCTACTATTATTTAGTGCCAGCTACCACCCCGGTGGCAAGCTTGAAGGGCAGATGGGAATAAACACGCCTCACAACCCCTCCAAATGGCATCGTTATAGAAAACTTTGGGGCAGCCCATGTTTAGCAGTGGACGATATTAGACTGATAATGAAAGTTAAGAATTTGCTTAAAATAATAAACAAGAAACTCGAAAAAAATTATATTATTAACTAGCTGTGCCCTGCGGTTTACCCGCGTTAAATTTTATAAATTATCATAGCTCCTCCCCCGTAGGTGATAGCTTGATAATATGTAGCCTATATGTTGACCCGACCTCTAAGTAATAGTCATGCAAAATTTGAAGTAAATCCATGCATTTTTGAGTTTAGCCCGGACATACATACAGACAAACAGATAAACAGACAAACATTCTATAACTATATTCTTGGCTTCAATATCGATTGTAGATTACGCCCCAAGTATCCTTTTAAAACAATATTCAATGTACAGTTTTGACTTTCCTACGATTTTATTATATGTATAGATTTAATCATTTTTGGTGATTATCTCGTTGCTCTACCGGTAGTGTATAATTAGCAACTGGATATATTATTTACAACTTGACGTTTCCTACGTGACTTTCACTGCATCACCGGACTATCGCACCTGGGTAGGGCCAAAAATTTATATTTTTTCTGTTAACAAAAGTTCTGATTATCCACCCGGTGTTTCACCCCAGTGACTCTGAGAGTAGAGCCCTACTAGCTAAGGAGAGTGAAGTAAAAGAAAGTTTACCTGTGTTTGCGAACACACTTGTGCACTATTATAACATTGACGGTCGCCGTAGCCTAGTTGGTAGTGCTCCTGCCTACGAAGCTGGTGGTCCTGGGTTCGAATCCCGGTAAGTGCAAATATTTGTGTGATGAGCACGAATATTTGTTTCTGAGTCATAGATGTTTTCTATGTATTTAAGTTTTTATCTATCTATAAAAGTATGTATATCGTCGCCTGGTACCCATTGTACAAGCTTTGCTTAGTTTGGGGCTAGGATGATCTGTGTGACATTGTCCCTAGATATTATTATTATTATTTACACTATTTTAACATTTTGTTTAATCCAACAGCTCCTATGTACCTTAAGCAACGGTTTGAATTCGTTTGTGATAAACATTCTAGGTCTTTGAGATCATCAGAGAACTTAAAACGACATATTCCAGTGCACTCTACAGATTTTTTGATAAATCTTTTTCTGTCCAAGCAGCTCGGCTATGGAATTTACTTCCTGTAGAAATAAGACGTGCACAAACTCTGACTTCTTTCAAAATTTCTTTTAAAAAAACACTTTTTATCTCTTTAAATTATCTTCATAATTTGTCTTTTATTTTCCTGTAACTGCTTTTCGTAACCTCCTTTTTCAAAACTCCTTAATTGAATAGATGCATAATATTTTGTATGTATAGTATATTATTTATTATAGTATAGTATTATTAGTATTTCGAATATAAGTATGTTTATGTAAATTGTATATAATAACATAACTTTGAATATTTGACTGTACACTACAACTATCGCCTTTTCTGTCTGACTGTTTCCTTGTCCACCCAACGGTTGTCTGGAAGAGATTGCTACAAAGCGATAAGACCGCCGATTGTACCTGTATTTGCTTATTTGTAAGTTATATATTGTTTCTTTTGGTGCATTAAAGTGTACTCTATCTATCTATCTCTATCTATAACATGTGCCGCACATATGGCCAGTCCCCATTGGGACTGGCCGCCGTTGCCAAAATGCCAAAATTTGGCCAGAAAACATTATTATTATAATGACCCTATAATGTATTACTTGTACTAAATGTATACAAGCAATTGTCTTATCTAATACGTTCGTGAATAAATTTATTGGAGTTCAAAGGTTATATTTATGATATAATTTAGTTTTAAAGCGACACATAGAGGCTATTGTCTCTGATTCTATACAAATAAAAACTAATCAAATTTTAATGCAATGCATTTCTTTCTGACATAAAGCTTATTAAAACGACAGCTCATCTCTTTGTGTTAATTCAGTTTTGGCGCAAAATACTCAGATCAAATAATTGACACGTTAGGACCTGAAGGCTAAATGCCTTAGTAGTTTGGCAGTTCTATGTATGCTCTGTTCTTTTCATATGAGCTATATAAGAGAGAGATGAAAGTCAAAATCACCAGCATTGGTAGTACTTCGGCAATAATATCTATATACATACATACATACGGCTGCATACCAAGCTACCTATATATGTCCAGAATAAGCTGATCTCGCGCTGTATAGGTTATATAATACATATTTCCATACATTGAGAGGTCAGCTTATATTGGAAATATGTAGCTTGAAACGTAGCCTTATGTACGCAGTCTTATCGCTGCTGAGACTACTTCTAGACAATTTGCAAAGGCAACTGGAGAGGTTATTAAAATTATAAAGAAATATTCTTTCCAACCAACTACCATCATCATCATAATATTTAATGCGTGAAACAAAAACTTTGTACCTCCTTTTTAGGGTTCCGTAGCCAAATGGCAAAAAACGGAACCCTTATAGATACGTCATGTGTGTCTGTCTGTCCATCCGTATGTCACAGTCACTTTTTTCCGGAACTATAAGAGCTGTACTGTTGAAACTTGGTACGTAGATGTATGCTGTGAACCGCATTAAGATTTTCACACAAAAATAGCAAAAGAACAATAATTTTGGGGGTTCCTCATACATAGAACTGAAACTCGAAAATGTTTTTTTCATCGTACCCATACATGTCAGATATCTATGGATAGGTCTTTAAAAATGATATTGAGGTTTCTAATATCATTATTTTCCTAACTGTATAGTTTGCGCGAGAGACACTTTCAAAGTGGTAAAATTAGTGTCCCCCCCCCCCCCCCTATAACCACTAAAGTAAGAGAATGATAAAACTAATAAAATATATGATGTTCATTACCATGTAAACTAACAACGAAAATTGATTTGAACGAGATCTAGTAAGTAGTTTTTTTTATAGGTACGTCATAAATCGTATACCGCAATTTACCTACGGAACCCTTCATGGGCGAGTCCGACTCACTCTCGGCCGGTTTTATAAAATTTGGTATGCTTAAAGTCCATAATAGGGATGCGTGCAGAAAGCTAATATTTTTATAGAATAGGTTTTCAAGTAAATTATTTTAATAATAAAAATACATACAATTTTCTTTTTTTATTTATGGCGAAAATATACACTTTGTTTTGACCCTCATTTCGAAATATCTCTTCTCAGTATGTCAGTATGTCAAAAGCATGGGAGTGTATGCTTTGACATACTGACAAACTTCCCAACTTCCAAGGAATTCCCTCCAGTCGACTCCTACGCCCTTACGGGATTAGAGTGGGCGATGATATTCTGGCACTCGCCACCGTCACCACATAGTTGGCATAATTTGTATACATTTAAAACTGCTCCAACTCGGTTATTCCGTACTCCAATTCTTTCGTAGGTTGTCTGGCTGCCACATAAGTTATAAGTCCGCTAATTGCCAATATTTTTATCCTAGAATATCTAATAATAATAATGTAATCCTAGGACATTATCCACACAGGGCCATCTGATTTAAAATTAAGTAGAGCTTGTTTGAATTGTGTTGAAAATTACTTATGACTTATGACTTATGACTTGTACTATGGAAACCAGATCTCGGCGTCAGGCCCACCAGCCCGCCAATCTAATCAGTTGGTCATGTTTCTAGAATAGAGCCAATAGAACTATCGCTATATTCTAGAAGCCCATACATACCCTGCTCGGAAGGAAACTCGTAAATATGATTTAACTCAGTTAATAATTAACTTTCAGATCGTGGCTTTTTGGAACGTTACCTGATCTATAATAAAGGATCCATAGAACGGGCGAAACAGCGATTGGACAAATTTTGTACCTTCAACAATTTGATGCCAGAATTTTTGCAGAACTTTGACATCAGGAACGAATTTCAACACATACGAAGTTTTACGTATGTATACATATTATTTCATAAAATCCCTGAAGTAAAAAAAATTGGAATGGACTGTCCTAGAACAACTTGCTGAGATTTACTATCCAAATTGGTGTTGTACAGAAAAAAAAATAACATACAAGTAAATTATCTATAATCTAATCTATAAAGAATAGTTGCACGCCTTGTTGTGGCGACACGTTCCCGGAATGCTGGCACATATTTTGCCCAACAAATAAGTATTGCCATACAGCGTGGTAATGCTGCCAGTATTCTGGGAACATTACGAGACAATTTAGAATAATTTTAATTTAACGTTTAAAGTATTACATAGTAAAAACTGTACCGGACAAGTCATGATATTCATTTTATGTTGGACGCGGCCAACACGAGGGGACGTGACGTTGTAAGGGTCAAATTCAAATTCAAAATTCATTTATTCTGTTAAAATATTACATTTGTGTGTAATCGAGGCGCTCATAGTCAGATGTTCTCACCGGTCCGTAAGTGATTGGCGAGGTTAAACAATTGGGATCGCGGTCAGTCCGTAGATGGGTGACGTAGACCGCCAGAGTGGTTTAATTTCTGAGCGCCTCCATGCTGGGAGGGCGCATTAAGCTGTCGCCACTCCCAGTTGTAGCCATTAGGCAACAGTTGATAAGCTATGTCAGAGGCCTTACGACAGACACTAGGGTTACCGCTGCCCACATGATAAGTAAGTGTGTGGAATCGTCATTTTGTTTTACCCTAGCGTACAGTGCATGTCGTAGCTGCTACTTAGAAACACTGCCAGATAACTCAATAGGATTTTTTTTCTTTATTTAGAGCGAGGTAATCTCAAGCCGTTTATTGACTTAGTTAATCTGAAGTTTTATACCTCTAGTATGCTCTGGTCGCATTCGCCCTAAAAATGATCTCTTGGAGAGAGAGAGAAGTTGTTAGTAGAGTCCAGCATAAAATTTATAACGTTACCTGTTACGGTTTTTACTATGTTAGAGTTAACATAGTAAAAACACAGTATATAGACTTATGCATATTTCCCAGGGGGTAGGCAAAGACAACGGATTTCCATTTGTCACGATCTTTGCATACCTCTTTTGCTTCGTTTACCGTCATAATATTCTTCATACATGCTCGCCGGTTTAGGGTACTTCTGAATTGGCCTTTTTTGGGAACGTCTTCGATTTGGTCAGAGAATGTTCTACGAAGTCTTCCCCTTCCGGTTCACACAGGCTAGGTATACTTCTTTTGTCAATCTTCTTTCAAACATAATTGCTCTCTGATAGGCATATGGATAGATGGAAGGATAAACAATTCTCGAGTTCCGTTGACTGGTTAAAAGAAAATACAGTAAACTAATATGTTGAATATAATACAATAATGTTATTGCAAAAACATAAGAGTCATTGTTAAATTTCGACGAAGCGTAGCTTATCAGTATAATTCAAAAACAATTAAACTAGAGGGAGGGGGGGGGGGGGGTCATGCTTACTTAATATTCAAAGCAAAATATACGGCCTCATCTCTGTGTGATCAGCTGAACTATTTAAAACTTCACTAGCAAGAATTCGCAATTGGTTACGCATTCGCAAGCCTATTGTTAATATTTTTAAAAACATCATAATACGCATACAGGAAAAGTAATATCAAATGAAACATAGTACAAAAGGTTGAAGAAGTATTTATTCAAGCAGGATATTGCCCCTCAGTGATGTATCACAAATTTTAATTTGAATATGAATAGCACTAAGAAGATCAGCTAAGTTACAAAGACTCTCTACTCGCTACGACGAATAATGTGGCTTTCAATAGCAATCATGCCAAAAAATGGTAAACGATTTACTAGAAAATTGGTCAATCTATGCTTGGAGTTTCCCTGCGAGATCGAATCAGAAATGTTGAGATCCGCAAGCGAACCAAAGTAACCGACATAGCCGTAAGAATTGCCAAGCTGAAGTGGGAGTGGGCAGGGCACATAGCTCGTAGAGCCGCTGGGGCAGAAAGGTTCTCGAGTGGCGACCACGAACCGGAAGACGCAGCGTGGGCAGGCCCCCTACAAGATGGACAGATGATCTTGTGCGGCTCGCTGGAAATCGCTGGATGCGGATAGCGCAAGACCGGCAATTGTGGAGATCTTTGGGGAGGCCTTTGTCCAGCAGTGGACGTCTTTCGGCTGATATGATGATGATGATGATCAAAAATTTACATTGGTATCGTACAATAATTATTAGTTTTAGGTACTCAATAGTGTAAAAAAATACGACTTAAGGATAACAAAAAGTGCCTCGAGATAAACTAGAAAAATACTTAAATATATGAAAAAAGTTGCATTTTTGGTGTAACTTAAAGTGAGTCCGAACTAGGTCAGACGTATGCTTCAGACAATCGCTTCTTTAAAATAACAATTAATTTAAAAAATTGTAAGTCAAAATATGGATATTTAATTAACATTATTTGTTACAGAATAGAATATATAAAGATATAGAATATTATGTCGATATACTAACATAGAAGTAAATTAAACGTAAATTTTAGTAAATTATTATTCTAGTGATAAAATAGTGCCATCATTAGATCTTTTCAAAATTTGGAGCAAATTTTCCGTGTCAGCGTAATTGAGTGTGTCTAGAAAGTCCGTTATTGGACAATGTGTAGTATATTATTTTGACTTTGTTATACAAAAAAGGTTCAAAATTATGTATAAACGGTAAGCTTAGACTTGTTCAGTTTAAAGTGTTCAATTTAAATCATGCGTTTGATTAGCGCTGCACTTTAAACAAAACAAATTTGTTCTTCTCTCATCTCAAATTGAAGTTTGGTGAGTTTCTGTAATATGTTTACTATAAATAATTAACGAACTGCTAGTATCTTAGATTATACATAAAGCAGATGCTTGGGAAAAATTAAATGGCGAAACCTAGCCACTTTTAGAATTTTAGAATTGCTCTGTGAGTTTGTTCCAGCGGTAATATGATAATTTTAGCTGCTATAATAATGCTATAATAAATGCTATAATAAATAAAAAATATAATAATGCTATATATGATAATGGATTGACAGAGAGCAAAATAAACTTGTTTCATTAATTTAAAACCAGCTATGTTACGTAAACTTCTAAAAATATACATTAATATATGCACACTGTTGCATAATGTTGCGATATTTTTACGGAAATTATAATACCTAAATATTTAATATCGTCTGTTAAGGCTAGGCTCAGTTCATTGATTCAAGTTTTTGCTATAATATGGAACCGGAAATAGTTTCGAATGCTTTGGCAAGATATAGAAATATCCCAATGGAGTGTATAGAGTACATATTTTTATTCTGTTCTTATTATTAAAACTTAATCAAGGTCAGTATACTTGCATTAATACTTCATGCGCTTATTAGTAGTATTGGTATTTTTACAAATTACTCTTTTGCAATGAATCAATAAAGTAATTTAAAGCAAAGTTTACATCACTATCGGACAAATCTGGGTCAAATTTAATGCTGCGTTTGTCATATCCAAGGTTGCATAACGATCTATGAATACTTCTGCATACATTGACTTTTAGTAATCGATAACAGCATTATTAGTTATATCGCTTATGGTTTAGATGAGTTTGTGATCAAAGTAAGGGTTTGTTAATAATGCGAATATTTTGTGTGAGCATAGTGACATTTCATTACTAGATAAATATTTTTTACGCCTTTCTACATCACAGATTTAAGTATCAGACACAGAAAATGTTTATATATCATTATGATACAAACAACTACTTGATTAGTCATACATATTTAAAGAACTAGGGAAATAATATAAAAAAGCTAAGAGAGAAAGTGCTATTTAGTCAAAGTAATTAGCCACACATAGTCTAAATTGATTTTCCTCGGAGTATTTTCATGCTGGACACTCTACACTCCCCGTTTGATGGGCACATTTTCTATTGTGTTGTAGCGTTTTTTTGTTGCATTCCTTAAAAGAACGTCCAGATTCACCGTTTTGATGGCAGTACTGTAGTAGGGATGTTTGCTTGAAAAATCTTGGCTGTATGTCCAAACTGCTGGTAGTTAAAACACTAGTCACTATAGTGAAATCTCTCACTGGGCATGATGTCCAATTTATAAAGACACGTCCTTGTGTGGTCAATGTTTCACTGTCTTCGGCGGATACTTCAAGTAATTAGTTATAAGTAGAAACGTCTGCTTAACCTGCTTTATCTGTCAGCTAGATTTTCTTGGTAAACGTTCTCCAAAACCTCCTTGTCACTAAGTGCTGCCAAAGGAACTCCAATAAGCACAATCCTGGATCGACGTTTTTTTTTTCTATAGTGAGTCCAGCAAAGAACAGTTTCTGGGAATGTCTTAGTTTGTTAATATCCTCTTTCGAATCGGTGCTAATAATAACACTTCACTTTCATAGGCCACGCACGTGAAGTTTTAGTTCTCCAGTTATTTTCTGAACTTGGTTTTTGGACTTGTCTGAAATTCGATGCAATGATGCTCATTTTAGAAGGGATTATTGAGTGACCTTTTTTTTAACCATAACAGCAAAGGAATTCAGTTCACCTGGTTTTATGTATCTTTCAACAACTTATTTAATTACCTGTGTACCAGAGCTGAATACGACCTCTGTTTCTTTTTGCTGTTAGATTGTGAAGTGCGCTTGAATCATTCTTGGTTTAAGGGATCGGTAGATGACGGTCATCTGATCTACCCCATTCGTAACTTTGCGACAAAAAATTGAGCCATGATGCTACTGCTCAGAGTCAGAGAGAGTAGAGCACACTTCATTAAGAAGGGAATCGATATCCGATATCGATTCCAGTCGCCTGAGATGGATTTTCATCATAGGCATTGGTGCCTTCGCTTCTTCTTCGCCGAAACGGACCAGCTCCTTGGTTAAATGTACCTACTAACGCAGAATATTTTCACAGAAATACTAGTTGTGCACGCAAGTTCGGGTTATATTAGTTCATATTTGCACATTTGCAGATTGATAGGTATAAAGTACTCACTCGCGACACTCATTGAAAATCGTCATATAGTGAGCAATACCGTAAGCAGCGAGCCAGCATGTTCGCTTTTATATACCTATACGTCCTACGTTCTTGTGCAACATCACAATTGTAATAAGAGAACGTGCTAACGTTTCATTTATTTCATACTTTTAAGGCTAAAAAGGAAATTGTAAAGTTTCTAAAGGGTTGGTAACGCGCTATTGATGCCACTGGTGGTGCAAGCGTTCATGGCCTACGGTGACCACTTACCATACTAGGTGGGCCGTATGCTTGTTTGCCAACTAAGTTGAATAAAAAAAGAAAAGGCTGTCTATTAACAGTTAAAAACCAATGTCAAAAACAAATGTTAAATAGCTTTAAATCGAACGAAATTATAAACATTTAAATAATGTCAAATTATAAAGAACATGCTATACTAACATATGACGTCATTTGTAGGGGAGCCATAAAACTCCACACAATAATTTTGCAAAAAAGGAACAGAGCAACCCAATTCTTTTGAGCAGCTTCAGAACAGCCCATTTTAAATGATGTTCGTGTCTATTTTGTCTGCTATCCCCTACTGAGGTTGTTAGTCTCATGCAATCAGAATGTTCTTTGCATCAGCAAGCTGTCAAATACTGGCAATGATAAAACTACATGATCTTCCATAGACCATGATATCCAATTTGTTACAATTATATACCAGACTATACGTCGAGGCATGCCGCTCACACATGTCTAGTCATTATCAAATGTTATGACCTTGGCCGTAGATAATTCGTTGATGTCCTCTCAGCGGCTCCAAGCTGCGTAGCTCATATTAATGACCTAAATTCTTTTAATAAAATAAACAACAATGTTGTTGCTTGCCGCTTCAAATTATTGTTTTCTTTTTTTAAGTCAAATAACTCTGCAACACACAAAACTCGTCTTTGGACGGGCCTGTTGGCATCGTGGATAGTGACCTTGAATCCTAAGCCAGAGGTCGTGCATTCCATCCCCTCCCAGGACAAATATTTATATGACGAGCATGATTATTAATTTATTCGGTCGTAGACGCAATAGCTGCGAGGGGTGAGCACGAACCGGAAGACGCAGCGCAAGCAAGCCCCTACAAGATGTTACCGATGATATTACGAAGGTCGCTGAAAGCCACTGCATGCAGGTAGCTCTAGAATAGCAATTGAGAGAGAAGATCTTTAAGGGATGCCCTTATCCAGCCGTAGACGTATTTTTTCTGAAAACATGATGATGGAATATGTATATCAGTTGTCTGGTTGACAATCTGCCTAATTTGGGATTGGATGATATGTTAGTTGTAACTTTTAGGGTTCTGTAGCCAAATGGCAAAAACGGAACCCTTATAGATTCATCATGTCTGTAAATCTCTCTGTTCGTCCATATGTCACAGCCACTTTTTTCCGGAACTAAAAGAGCTGTACTGTTGAAACTTGGTACATAGATCTATTCTGTGAACCGCATTGAGATTTTCACACAAAAATAACAATAATTTTGGGGGTTCCCCATACATAGAACTGAAACTCGAATATTTTTTTTTCATCGTAACCATACATGTGGGGTATCTATGGATAGGTCTTGAAAAATGATTTGTTGTTCGATTGAGGTTCCTAATATAATTTTTTTGTGTAACTTCTAAAATAAGAGAATGATAAATCTAAAAAAAATACATCATGTACATGACCATGCAAACTAACAAAGAAAATTGGTGAACGAGATCTAGTAAGTAGTTTCCTTTTAATACGTCATATATCGTAAACCGCAATTTACCTTTTATTTAATCAACTGAAATACTTGCTGCTACGGAACCCTTCATGGGCGACTTCCACTTCCGACTCGCACTTGGTCGGTTTTTTTATTGTTGTGTTTCCATATATTTGGACTGAATAAAGAGAGCTAAGATGGTAATTACTCCTTCCATCCTAAGGTGACAAAGGTCCGTTATATGATGCCGTACTTACTTTGTACAGCATACGTTTTTGCCTAGGAGTTAAATATTCCTTCTACATGTTAATATTGAATTTACAAAAGCCACTACTTTATAAGACTCAGTAGACTTGCTGTAGCAAAGCTCAAACTATCCGTAAATCTTGATTATGTAACAAGGGACGTATTAACTGTGAGGATAAGTTGCCACTCATTATAGTTATTAAGCTTAACTCAACTGTTACAAAAGTAATTTATGAGACTAGCTCTAGCAAAGCTTATTGTATCGTAATCGCATCACTTAATTAATTTGCACCGAATGTTTCCCGTGATCTGCATTCCCAAGCGTACCAAGTTGGCACTTATTCGTAGGATAAGATAACCGACAAGCATTAATACAAACATGCAAGTCGCCTACCTGGGGTGGGTCAGATAGGGAATCGATACCGACTAAATGCGTATGCACTTGCACATCTCTAGTCAGTGTGCATTCGTCGCTTCCGTGGATCAGTGACGGGAGCTATACGTGTCTTGGGAACTATATAATTATTTTATTTGAATGTGGTGTGAAAACGTTCTGAAAACGATCCCTGTAAAGTGTAACGTGTGTAAATCTAGTGCCTTCATCGCTGCAGAACCGGTGGACTGTCATTGGAGGGAAAAGGTAAGGCGGCTACTATTGTCCTTATTTTATTCTAAGTTTAATTGCCTTCCAAATACGTTTTGGGAATCAGTGTGATTTTCAACCCCTAATGCGGTGGGATACAGCCGATCTTGCCACATTGTTTTGGTGCCGAAACCCGGGAATAATCCTAATTATAACGCGAGACGAACTTTCATTCTTTGTTCAACCAACCATATTGTTACTCATATTAATCGTTAAACATCTCGTTCGTTATTGTACATTTCTCCAAAATATAAGAACAACACGATATAAAACATTATTCTGCTTAATATTGTGTATTTATGTTTATTCGGAATCGTATGCAGAACGAAATAAAAACATTTTAACATTTTTCTAATCCGTGAGGTTATCTACCTATCGGCCATTTTGGGCCGCTCGGTATTTTCTCGTACTATTAAATTCGTTGTTTGCTTATTGTTTCTCCTCGCCCATTCAGATACACATAGTTCCACGACATACCTAATCTGTGATTTGTATAAATTCTGTTCAGAATTGTTGTTTCGTATGATGTAAGTACATGTAAATTAATCGTTTTGTTCAGTACATGTATTATCACGTACATTCAATCGCCACAACAATTAAGGTTTATTAAATAAATTGTGAGTTATTCTAGTGAATAATTTATTACTTATAGACCATTCGTATTCGTTAATACAAATCCATTCCATCCGTAATCGTAATCGTTTTCGTACGAAGCCGTAATCGTAATCGTATTCGTATGAATCCGCAATCGTAATCGTATTCGTATACTTAATTATCATTAATAAGTATACTTCGACTTCTAAACTTAGTTTGGTTTAATACATTTCTGTCATTTAGTTATACATTTTATCAATAGTATTGAGGGTATAAAAATAATAAAGTTGGTTCCGTTCGGTTGGTACGACATGCACCCTGAAGTTGCCTTAGCGTCGAGATAGTGTTGTCACCTAACATTTAAACTATCGATATCGATAATTTCGGATATTTTATTTTGCATCGATTATTTATTTAGTCTTTTTGTTTCGTTTATCGATTTAGACATGGCTTATAATACTAAACGCACTAAAAGAATGAGTAAATCTAAATCAATTGAACTCGTTGGTCTTACGCACGCGGACTTGCCCGTTTTACGTCGGAAACGGACGTTGGCATATAATCGATTGCGGAAAACTTTGGAAGTTGCTAAGTTGGTGACTACGGATATTTCCCGTTTGGACGAATTTCTCGTACATTATTCTGCGGTTCATAAGCATATCACAAATTTTGAAGAAGCACATTTAGACATTCTAAGCATCGTTGAAGATTCGCACCTTGAGGCAGAAGATGAAATTCGTTCCAATTTTGATGAAATTCATTTTCAAGTACTGGCTATTCATCGTAAGCTTACTCCTTCTGAAATCGTTCGTACTGTGCCCACTGCACCACCTGCATCGGCAATGAGACTTCCAAAAGTTGACCTACCGCGTTTTTCAGGATGTATAAAGGATTTTAATATGTTCTATGATGCGTTCAATTCACTCATTCATCTCAATGAATCTTTGTCAGACTCGGACCGGATGCAATACCTTCGAGCGAGTTTATTCGGGGACGCATTGGGACTTATTCGAACCTTTCCTAGTCAAGGTGAATACTATCGGGAAGCGTATAATACCCTAGTAGCTCGCTATCGAGACAAACGTGAACTTGCGTTCACGTGTTGGCGAGAAATGCTAAATATTAACTTTAAGGTGAACTCACCAACTGAATTTAGACGCGTGTTGGACCTTTTTAATGAAAATTTAATAATTTTGAAAGGTCTTAAGTTACCTACGGAACATTGGGACTTTGTCCTATGCTATCATTTGTTATCGAAATTAGATTCTAAAACGCGATGTGCCTTTGAAAAAGAGCACTCCACACCGGAATTACCAAGCTATACTAACCTTAAAGAATTCCTTGAAAAACAATGTGATGCACTCGTTCGTGACACACATTTTTCAACCAACCGTGATATTCAAGCTTCTACTAGTAGTAGTACCAAGAATCATGTCAAGTCAAGTTTCAACAACAAGAAAACTACTTCTTCGTTGCTATCCAATTCAGAGAAAACGGCAAACCGGCCAGAAAGTGGCAAACCTTCTGGGCCTTCTAAAATCGTACCCGGGGTAGCCAAGTGCCCTGTGTGTTCAGAACTTCATGCGATTTCGCATTGTAAATCGTTTTTAGCAAAATCAATTCAGGAAAGACGTGATTTTGCTAAAGAGAATCGATGGTGTTTCAACTGTTTGAAGGCTTCACACGTTGTTCGCGATTGTAAATCAGTTTTTTCCTGTCAGAAATGCCGCCAAAGGCATCATACTCTTCTCCATCTGGATATTGATGCGATTTCTTCTGATCATGAACCCACATCCAGTGAACCCGCTCGTGCTTTGGCGAGCGTGGGTGAGAATTCGGTTGTTCTTCTATCTACTGCAGTTATACATATTCGTGATTCGTCGGGCAGCTACCAGCCATTTCGCTGTGTAATCGACACTGGTAGTCAGGCTCATTTCATTTCGGAACGTGCAGTAGACCGACTTGGACTTGACAAACGGGTGACTTCGCGCCAAGTTCGTGGTGTAGGTCAATCGTCAGCTCCTGTTTCTGGAGCTGTTCATCTTCAGATAGGCATTAACGGTCAAGTGGCTTTCAACGTGGACGCCCTGACTATACCAAACATATGCGGAAATATGCCTAGCGTTAACCTCGACAAATCGTCTTGGCTACATATTCGTGGTTTGAACCTTGCTGATCCGGACTGTGACAAACCGGGTCCAATCGACCTTCTTCTAGGTGCGCAGATTTTCCCTTCTCTTCTTCTACCTGGAAGTGTAAGTGGAGAACGAAACCAACCATCAGCGTTGAATTCTGTCTTTGGCTGGCTTCTTATAGGAAGTGCTGCTGATACTCACGTCAAACACAAAATTAACTCCTTCTTCGTTACAGACGACGAGCTGTTTCAGGAAGTCAAGAAGTTCTGGGAATTAGACAACCTTCCGAGCGTCACTAATTTAAGCGCGGCAGATACACGTTGCGAACAAATTTACCATGACACGACGTATCGTGATGCTACCGGGCGTTATAGCGTCGCCTTGCCTTTCAAAGACGACAAGGAACCGTCATTTCCAGGTTCACGTGAGTCAGCTCTCAGGCGTTTTTATTCGTTAGAACGTAAACTTTCCTCTGATCCTGTTCTTAAGGAACAATATTCAAGTTTTATGGCTGAATATCTACAATGTGGTCATATGACACTTGTGCCCACAAAAGACTTACGAAAAGGAAAATATTACATCCCACACTTTTGTGTACTACGTCCTGAGAGTAGCAGTACAAAGCTACGTGTTGTCTTTGATGCGTCAAATCGTGATGCCATTACAGGAAAATCGTTGAATGAAACCTTATTAATCGGTCCAAAATTACAAGCTAATATTTTGGAAATTCTTCTCAGGTTTCGTATTCATTCTGTTGTATTTTCAGCGGACGTGTGCAAAATGTACCGTCAAATTCTAGTGCATGAAGATCATCGTGATTTTCAAAGAATCTTCTGGAGATTCCATCCATCTGATCCAATTTCAGAGTATAGATTGAACACCGTCACGTATGGCGTTTCCTCGTCTCCTTTTCAGGCTTGTCGCACGGTGAAACAACTCGCCGATGACGAAGGTAGTGACTTTCCTCTAGGTCAAACCGTTTTAAGGACTGATCTATATATAGATGACATCGTCAGTAGTTGTTCAGATCTAAATCAGGCTATTCAAACCAAGTTTGAAGTAATAGCGCTTTTTAAACGAGGTCATATGGAGCTTCGCAAATGGGCCAGCAATAATCCGAAGTTGCTAGATGGTATCCCTCCAGAGAACTGTCGTACAGATTACGTATCTATGGACATTGAACCGTCTCACACTCTTAAAATACTAGGTTTAGGATGGGAGCCCGGTTCTGACCATTTCACATTCGAGGTTAAGCCTCAAAATCGCATATGTAGCAAACGCACAATTCTTAGCGAACTTGCAAGAGTCTACGATCCTTGTGGTTTTCTGTCACCCTTAACATTTTTTGCCAAATACTTGGTGCAGAAGTTATGGGTCATAGGCGTTTCTTGGGACGAAGATCCTCCCGAGGATATCAAACAACAATGGATTCGTTATACTAATGAATTAAGTCTAATTAAGAATATAAAAATTCAGCGACAATTTTCAGTATTAGACATCAAATCGTGCGAAATACATGGTTTCGCGGACAGTTCTCAACGTGGTTATGCAGGTGTGGTGTACCTTCGAGTAATCGACGTCCATGGTAACATTAAGGTTTCTTTTGTGTTATCAAAAGCAAGGTTAGCGCCCATCAAAGTCGTTTCATTGCCTAGGCTTGAACTTTGTAGTTGCGCGTTGCTCGTAGATTTGCTCCAATTCGTTAGTGAGGTTTATCAATCTCGTCTGCCCATTTCGGCCATGTACGCGTGGTCAGATTCGACAGTCGCGCTTTCGTGGATCCGATCGTCATCGTCACGTTGGAAGACATTCGTAGCCAACCGTGTCAGCCATATTCAGGATACAGTTCCAGGCGCACATTGGCGTCATGTGAAATCAGCCGACAATTCTGCAGATATCGCGTCTCGAGGACAGACTCCAGCGGAACTTGTAAATAATTCGTTATGGTGGGCGGGGCCTAGCTGGCTCTCGAAAGATGTATCATCTTGGCCTTGTTCAATTTCAAATCCTTCTGAGGATGAACTTCGTGTTGAAGAGAAAGTACAGGTTTTACTGGAAGGTGATATTCCTGTACATCCAATTGATTATTTGCTATCTAGATATTCGTCAATTCGTAAGATTCAACGTATAACTGGCTTGTGCCTTCGCTATATACATAACTTACGTTGTAAACAAAATCGACGTTCTGATCTTCCCCTAAATCGTACAGAACTTCACAACGCGTTATTGATGATAGTGAAACGTACACAGTTTCTTCATTTTAATGAAGATATCAAACGTTTAGAAGAAGGCAAGCTTCTTTCAAAACAAATGCGTAAGCTGTCGCCTTTCATTGATGGCTTAGGTGTCCTCAGGGTGGGCGGTAGGTTATCTAGATCTGGACTAGAATACAGCCATAAACATCCTGCCTTACTTCCTCGACAGAATCAACTCACTGACATGATTATAGATGCTCTCCATAGAGAAAATTGTCACCCTGGAATCAATACGTTGCATTATTTAATTTGTCAACAATTTTGGATTTTGTCAGCTAAACGAGCAATACGACATCGCGTTTCAAAATGTTTGAAATGTTTCAAAACAAATCCAACTCCTCTCGAACCGTTTATGAGTGATTTACCTGCAGTTCGCTTAAATCAGGTAAAACCTTTTAGCATTGTTGGAGTGGACTACGGAGGTCCGTTTCGGATTAAATCAGGCAAATATCGTGGTGCAAGAATTAGTAAAGCTTATCTCTGTCTATTCGTCTGCTTTACAACTAAAGCAGTTCATTTGGAAGTTGCTACTGATTTGACTGCAGAGTCATTTATCGCAGCGCTACGACGCTTCGTAGGTCGCCGTGGTCGAGTTCAAACAATCTACTCGGACCGAGGTACAAATTTCGTAGGGGCGCAGCGGGAACTCGCCGCTTATATGCAGAATGCGTGTCATGTAGAACAAATAAATTTTAAATTTAATCCTCCAGCTAGCCCAAACTTTGGAGGCGTATGGGAGATTCAAATTAAAGCTACGAAGTCAACCTTATATCGTGTCACCAATAACCAATCCTTGACGTTAGAAGAACTTTTTAACTATTCGTACAAATCGAAGCTATGCTTAATTCGAGGCCACTTTATAGCCTCAGTTCCTGTCCAGATGACATGTCCGTGCTTACCCCCGGACATTTCTTAACGTTAGAGCCTCTGACGGCTGTTCCTGATCAGGACCTCACTTCCGTAAATATATCACGTTTAGGACGGTGGCAACTCATCCAGAGATTCCAGCAAGATTTCTGGAAGCGTTGGAAAAATGAGTACCTTCAGTCACTCATACAGAGGGCTAAGTGGACTAAACATTCGAAACCATTGGATACCGGTTCCGTGGTCGTTATTAAAACTGATACGCCTCCCCTTCACTGGCCGATAGCTCGTGTAGAAGAATTACACAGTGGTCCAGATGGAGTAATACGCATCGCGAAACTGCGTTTACCGAATGGTTCGTTTCTAACACGACCATTGACAAAGTTGTGTCCTTTGCCAAACCAAACGGATTAGAAAATTAATTTAAATATGTTTAGTTATTAAGTTTATTTCTAAGACGTTTATTGTCGAAGTCACGTATCGTTGTTCTTATACTAGGATATTAGTATAATTCTTAATAGTTTAAATTCATTACTAATAAACAGTTAGTTTATTATTGTTATTCTCGCTTTATCTATTCGTTAGCATATCTTAAATAAATCGTTATTTAGTTCATCTCACTTAAGATTATTTTATTAAAAATACAACTAACGTGTATTTTGGTGGGCGGTATGTATCGTAATCGCATCACTTAATTAATTCGCACCGAATGTTTCCCGTGATCTGCATTCCCAAGCGTACCAAGTTGGCACTTATTCGTAGGATAAGATAACCGACAAGCATTAATACAAACATGCAAGTCGCCTACCTGGGGTGGGTCAGATAGGGAATCGATACCGACTAAATGCGTATGCACTTGCACATCTCTAGTCAGTGTGCATTCGTCGCTTCCGTGGATCAGTGACGGGAGCTATACGTGTCTTGGGAACTATATAATTATTTTATTTGAATGTGGTGTGAAAACGTTCTGAAAACGATCCCTGTAAAGTGTAACGTGTGTAAATCTAGTGCCTTCATCGCTGCAGAACCGGTGGACTGTCATTGGAGGGAAAAGGTAAGGCGGCTACTATTGTCCTTATTTTATTCTAAGTTTAATTGCCTTCCAAATACGTTTTGGGAATCAGTGTGATTTTCAACCCCTAATGCGGTGGGATACAGCCGATCTTGCCACACTTATACTATCCGTAAATATTGATTATGTAACAAGGGACGTATTAAATGTGAGGATAAGTTGCCATTCATTATATTTATTAAACTTAATCGTTTTAACTGTTACAAAAGTATTTTATGAGACGTAGTAGACTAGCTCTAGCAAAGCTTATCCGTAAATATTGATTATGTAACAAAGGACGTGTTAAATATGAGGATAAGTTATCACTCATTATAGGTATTAAGCTAAACTCAAGTGTTACAAAAGTACTTTATGAGACGTAGTAGACTAGCTCTAGCAAAGCTAATACTATCCGTTAATATTTATTTTGTAACAAGATCGTGTTAAATATGAGGATAAGTTGTTGTTCATTATAGTCACTAAGCTTAACTCACCTGCTATTAAAGTACTTTATAAAAGACAGCATACTAACTGTAGGAAAGTTCATACTCTCCGTAATATCTTTGTTATGTAAGAAAAACGAGTTAAATATGAGGATAAGTTGTCGTTCATTATAGTCACTAAGCTTAACTCACCTGCTATTAAAGCACTTTATAAAAAACAACATACTAACTGTAGCAAAGTTCATACTATCCGTCATACCTTCGTTATGTAACATAGAACGAGTTAAATATGAGGATAAGTTGTCGTTCATTATAGTCACTAAGCTTAACTCACCTGCTATTAAAGCACTTTATAAAAAACAACATACTAACTGTAGCAAAGTTCATACTATCCGTCATACCTTCGTTATGTAACATAGAACGAGTTAAATGTGAGGATAAGTTGTCGTTCATTATAGTTACTAAGCTTAACTCACCTGTTATTAAAGTAGGTACTTTATAAGAAACAGCACACTAACTGTAGCAAAGTTCATACTATCCGGAATGACTTGGTTATATAACAAAGAACGAGTTAAATATGAGGATAAGTTGTCGTTCATTATAGTTACGAACTCACTTGTTATTAAAGTACTTTATAACCGTCAGTACACTAACTGTAATATCTTGGTAACTATAATAAACGACAATTTATCCTCGTATTTATTTTTCCAATCAGGATAAGTTGTCGTTCATTATAGTTACTAAGTGTAACTCACCAGTTATTAAAGTACTTTATAATAGACTATAAAACTGGCATGTTATTCTTCATATCAGGGTTCCTCGCAGGAAGCTATAATTATCAATACTAGTATACACTGTTTATAAATTGTTGTGTTTTGGTGTATGGTATGATAATGATATTATTTATTTCAGAAACATCTGCGTTTTACCAAAGCCAACTGCTGAAAACTACAGAGTCATTGTAGTGAATCTTACGGGTTCAGATAACGACCAATGGACACTGGTCGAATTCTACAGGTATTTTATAATGGTAAGCTTTTTTTACTTACGCATATAGAAATCAAAGTAAAATAATCAACGTTATATCTTGTTATGTACCTCATAAATATTATCTATAAAATTGCTCTGTGGTGACGGCATAGAATATCATCACCCCATCTCATTCCGTGGGGGGCGTAGAAATCGACAGAGGGAATACGAACCAGAGAACGGGCACCAACGTTTTTCTTTAAACTATGGCCATCAAACTGCGATCACCAACCTGTCTGCCAAGTGTGGCGATATGGCATATCCCCCCCATTCTTTGGGAATTCTTATGGAATAAGTATAAGTGTGACGTCATACTTTGCTTAATCACCTTGTGAAACAATGGAGAGCTTGCAGTGACTCTTATGGGAACAGCTTGCGATCCATCGCCATAGAATGGGTTCTACTGATATTTTATTGTCATAAATATTCATTAGATTTGAATATGATACGTTCATTTAAACTAGATATAAATCCTACTAATCCTACTATACATACATATACATGCGAAAAAATTTGAGTATGGATTTATAAATATGTGTATGTTTGTTACTCATTCACGCAATACCTAGCGAACTGATTTTGATGAAACTTTTATATAGCTTATTCACGTAAATAAATTTATCCGAACAACACATCTTCTCTTCTATATAATAAAATCGTAGGAAAGTCAAAACTGTACATAGAAGATTTTTTTAAAGGATACTTGGGGCGTGATCTGCAGTCGATATCGAAGTCAAAAATATAGTTTTCGAATTTTTGTCTGTTTATCTGTTTGTCTGTATGTATGTCCGGGCTAAACTCAAAAAGAACTGCATGGATTTATTTAAAATTTTGCATGAATATTACTAAGAGATCGGTTCAACATATAGGGTACATATTATCACGCTATCACCTACGGAGAAGGAGCTGTGATAATTTATAAAGTTTAATGCGGTTAAAACCGCGGGACACAGCTAGTAGGCTATAATTCATAAAGTTTAACGCGGGTAAAATCACGGGGTACACCTAGTATCTTGAGACAACCACCACACTGACATCTAGTCCCAAACTAGGCAGAGCCTGTGCTAACCAGGCCACTAGACCAAGATTCCACAGCTTTAATTCACCATACCACTTTATAAGTCGTAGTAGGTACAAACGCCAGCACATCAGTCTACCCCAATCTGTCCAATTTCCCCAATTGAAAGTGAACCTTATGCTTTTGTGGACAAAGGCCTCCCCCAAAAATCTCCACAATTGCCGGTCTTGCGCTATTCACATCCATGCAAAATGCTGAATGAATACTTAATATATTTTAATACATTCAGCAATCTCATGGTTTTATAGGCGCGTTAGCTTTTTTTGGTTGTGAAAATATACGTTTGACGTACCATTAAACAATAAACAAAACCGGATGTGTGCATATCAGACTCACGCACCGTGGGTTCCGTACAAAATTGTAGTTATGTAAATAGTAAGTTCATCACAGGCTAGGCTAGGCTAGAATCTCATGAATAACGTACAGACACAGCACAGCACATCAAGGTACCGCTAACTGTCAAATTTCCCCAATCAAAAGTGAACCTTATACTTTTGTGATAAAGTTGAAAATCTATAAAAAAAAATGTGACAGACTGAGGTAGTGCTGGCGTCTGTACTATTTACTCGAATCACCGAATAAGGGTACGTTCTACCTTTTGAGGTGGAACCCTAAAAAATAATAATATTCTCGTTAAAAGAGGCCTAGTTCCTAAAATATACACTTAATTATAATAATACATGAATATTTAAATTTGAGATATGTATAGACCAAAACAATTTTTTTGTGAATATTGGCATAGATACAGCTTTAATGTATATATTTTATGTTAAACATTCTTAAACGGAATTAAGACCTAATTGGCCAATGTTTTTTACTAACAATATATAAATATAATTAGTTATTTTCTAAATAACTAGCGGTCCGTCCCGGCTTCGCACGGGTGGATATTTAAACATTTTGGCATAAACGTAGGTATTAATAAATTGGTGTGATTCTAGTCGGAATTTCAAAAAGTTGTTATATTGACATAACTACAATAGTTAGATACTTGCTATCGAAACATTTTTTGTAGATAATTGTTATGGTCTTTAATTTTGTGGAACACTTTTTTGTTCCGTCTTCAATAGTTTCCGCAGCGCATGCGATGAAAGATTTTTTTCTTGCAATTAAAATAGCCTATATTAATCAGTGACAATGTAGCATTCAAATGATGACCGAATTTTTAAAATCGGTCCAGTTCTTTTTGATCCAATTCGTTACAAACATACTTACAGACTTTTTCCTCTTTATAATAATAGTAGAGATGAATTGGATAGAACAGAATATCGATAAGAGGAATAATAAAATATGACCATAAATTCGAGGTAGGTACCTTAAGGTAGCACAGAGATGATACTTAAACAAATGCGTCGTTAGTTTAGCGGTCGCGTAAACTGAGATGTTGAGGTCCTAGGTTCAATTCCCGTGTCAGGCCAAAACGTGCTGTAGCTGGTGACTGGAAGTCGACGGTATTATACACCCGATCCTCGGAGAGCTTGTAAACAATATCATCCAGACTGAGTGTATTCTAAAATAGGTTAATTTTTAAATATTATATTAAATATTATATTTTTATATATTATATCTTAGATTTTTGAATTTGTATAATTAAATATTGTTTAAATTTTTAATAAAGGATAAGTATATTTTTTAAGCCATTAGAACGCCTGTGGTACAGGGTTAACCTAGTACAGGCACAAACTGTCTATAGCTTAGTATTAATTATTTTTAATATAAATAGATATAAATTTTGTACACATTTTTTCTTGAATAAATTTATTTATTTATTTATCCCTATACCATACATACCCCGGGTTCGTGTTATTAGAATATAATCATACAGGTAGCTCAAAGAACTGAGCCCTATGTTCTTGAGTGGTGACCACAAAAAGGATGTCACAGCGTGGGCACGCTTCCTACAAGATAGACCGCTGAACTTGTGAGTGTCGCTGGATATTGCTGGATGCAAATAGCGCAAGATCGTCAACTTCCAATTGACGGTACTACCCGCTTGGCCATCGGATATCTCGTAAACATGTCAGCCATATACCCTACATAACCTAGGTTCATATTACTAAAATATAAACATACAGATAGCTCGTAGAACCGACGCCCCTTCGAGCAGAAATCTTGTCACGTGGCGACCATGAACTGAAAGACGAAGCGTGGATAGCCCCCTTGCAATATAGACCGTTGATCTTGTGAGGGTCGCTGAAAGCTGCTGGATGCGGAGAACGCAAAACCGGCGATTGTGGAGATCTTTGGGGGAGGCCTTTGTCTCAGTATAAAAAAAAATATACAGTAACTCTGTCACTCTTAAAGCTGTACGTTTGTGGAATGCCTTACCAATAACGATAAGACGCGCCCAGTCGAATACAATGGTAAAAGATCATTATCTTGCAGAACAAAACGTTAATTAGCAGCGAAACATGCTACAAATAATATTTATTAATTTTCCCTTTATTAATTATATTTATAAAATATATATATATAATATTGTTTTTTAGCAGATATGTATATATTGCATGCCTTACATATAAATTATGTATACATAGTATTTTAGATAATTATATATTCACCTACAAAGTATAGGTGTACTCCTACTTAATACCAACTTTTTCTGTTGCTTTTAATCTTTCTCGTTTTACTGATCTTGTTACATCTTTTACCCGTTTTCATCTCATACAACTCATGTCCATCTTAAGGTTGTCTGTTAGAAATCACAGCTAGCGATAAGACCGCCATTTGTACATTATCATGCTACTATTTATGTTCTATTTTGTTATTTATTTGGTGTACAATAAAGATTATAGTATTGTATTATACGGAAACTACCTACAAACGGTCGAAACGGCACACTCACATAAACATACGCATCGACATGACCTCTAAGTGGTTGTCGCGGTGCTGTCAGTAGTGAGTGCCGCGTCAAAACGAGTGATAGTATGCGGCTGCTTGAACTCGGCTTCATCAAAACGAGAGCTTTCGTATTTTAATCGTCCTGCTGATTAATAAAACAAATATGTGGGTGAATTGCCCAACCAAAAAAAATACACGGCAAACCTGAGAACGGTAGTGCAATGTGCTAATTTTTTTATTTTACACATTTTTTCTCAACAATGAATGTACTTCTATACCTTGACAAAAAAAATCATAGATTTCTACCCTCTAATAGACCGAAAAAAAATTTACAAAGTGTTATTTTATCATCACGGTGGCCTGTCCTGAATCCAATTCCTCTCATAAAACACCTTCCTCTGCAAATACATTCGTAACATGGACTTAAATCAATTTTGTTATCATTAATTTATAATATAGTCGATCAAATAAAACTATTTTTGCTTTGTTTATCTTCTTTATGTATAAAAAACGAAATAATAGTTATCAAAAACATTAAAAGTTACAACCCTACAGCTACAATAGGGCGTCCATCACCATACTGTTCATATTTTTAGTCGTCGACGTCGTCGTTGTCGTGGACGTCTTTTTTTTTATTTAGGCCCGCAACCTGGCCGTTACGGCAAAACATACATTATTGCATTGTACATATGAATAAATGACAGCCAAACAGCTTTCTAAGTGCGAACACAGCATGCTCACGAATATATCACATTCACATACATTTACAAACTTAATTTTAATAATAACAAATTTATAATAATTGAATAACAATAATAATTGAATCTATACTACTACTACTACATGTTAAATTAATTTATAATTTAGTGTGAGGGAATGTCTTGATAATATTGGCCGATACATTGAACGGATCGAGTTCCTGATAAATTTCGTTAAGCACATTCGATAAAATGACGAATGCTGAGCGTAGTTAGTGTGACATGATGGTAGGTTAAACAATTTGCGATTGTGTTATAAATTATTATTTATTTATTTATATATTAATTGTGTTGTAAAGCGGCTTTCAGCTGATATGATTTTTTTTTAATATCCTGCTTAGCAATCTGTCATAGACATTTAGCTGTTTCGTTATCTGACCATCTGTGTTATTTTTTGTTATTTGCAGCAGTGAGGAACTGTCCATTGACCACTCTCACTTGGGGAATCGCTTAATAAGATTCGCAACACTATTCCTCCTCAGTCTTGTGTGATGAGTACAGAACTGGTTAATTTGGCAGCTAGAGCATTAACATGAAGCGTTGGTAGTTAAAACTGCGAACAGCGATTTCCCATTTTACGGAATTCTTAGATCGCGCATTATATAGTTGTTTTGTATGCATTTTGGGATGTTGAGCATGGTTAATATGATGATGATAAAACTTAAAACATGAATTAATTATTAATATTTCAGATGTGTGAATATATGATGTTTAATGACTACTGTGGTGGCTACGAAATAATATCGGACCCAACAAAGGTTCAACTTTTCGCACTCAAGAAAATGAATCCAGTTGTCATGCACAAAGCTCTTACACTGCTTATTGTAAGTATTTATCATACATTGTGAATAAATGATGTTTAATAACTACTGTGGTGGCTACGAAATAATATCGGACCCAACGAAGGCGCAGCTTTCCGTACTGAAGAAAATGAATCCAGTTGTTATGCACAAAGCTGTTACACTGCTTATTGTAAGTATTTATCATACATTGTGAATAAATGATGTTTAATAACTACTGTGGTGGCTACGAAATAATATCGGACCCAAAAAAGGCGCAACTTTCCGCACTGAAGAAAATGAATCCAGTTGTCATGCACAAAGCTCTTACACTGCTTATTGTAAGTATTTATCATACATTGTGAATAAATGATGTTTAGTGACTACTGTGGTGGCTACGATATAATATCGGACCCAAAAAAGGCGCAACTTTCCGCACTGAAGAAAATGAATCCAGTTGCCATGCACAAAGGTTTCACCCTGCTTATTGTAAGTATTTATCATACATTGTGAATATAAAATATGATGTTTAATGCCTACTGTGGAAATAATATCGGACCCAACGAAGGCGCAGCTTTCCGTACTGAAGAAAATGAATCCAGTTGTCATGCACAAAGCTCTTACACTGCTTATTGTAAGTATTTATTATACATTGTGAATAAATGATGTTTAATGACTACTGTGGTGGCTACGAAATAATATCGGACCCAACGAAGGCGCAGTTTTCCGTACTGAAGAAAATGAATCCAGTTGTCATGCACAAAGCTCTTACACTGCTTATTGTAAGTATTCATCATACATTTTTAATTAATCCTACTAAATTTATAAATGTAAAAGGTTATATATTAGAATGCTTGTTAATCCATCAGGTATAGTATAATTGAGGGTATTCAGAAGGATGTTTAAGAGAAACTTATGCTATGGTACTAAATTAGTACTACTATTAATTTATAGTAGGTATACATCTGGGGACTATCTCAAACTTGTAATATCGAAATGATATCGTATATGCAATGTAATAAATTAAAGAAGTAATTGGGTTGCGTTCACCAGTTCGTAAGTGATCGGTGAGATAAAGCTCCTTTGTACGCGGTCAGGCTATAGATGGATGACCTTTTAAGTGGCTTAGCCCTGAACTTCTTTCTTAAATTAATATAAGGAGCCCCGTTCGAGCTACCTTACTGTGGCGAGCAGGCGTTCTAAAATAATATGGTCAAGATATTATATACAACATGTAACATAATTAGTGCACACCCTCAAACACCCCAATTAGAATATTATATTGTAATCATAATACATACACTGAATTTTAAATTTAACATGTATATGCATTGTTATTTAATAAATTAGTTTTTGGAATAAAGTTAATTTTTCTTTATTTTGTATAAAATGATGGAATTTGTATGCATACAAATAAAACTGCGATTGTAAAAGTCTTATTACTTTGACTTACAGTCAATTTCAATTTGTTTTGACTGTACAGGGTTAATAAGACAATAATTTCCGTAGTCTTAATTATTTTGGAATAAAAAATTACCTATATTAAAAATGATATAAATCGATTCAGTAAACGATTCTGAACAAACTATTTTCAGGATGTGCGTTAATTAAGTTACATGTCGTATATTAAATGCGCGTACTTATAGTGTAAGGGTGATTACATAAGGAAACGGTTTTCCGGTATCGACAAATCCGTACGGGGTACAGTACAGGTCCGTACCGCTCGGTGCAGGTATATTATTTGTATCTTATCTTAGGCCCGGCGCCCACTATCGGTGGGCATCGGAGCGGCTCGGTACATCTCGGGCGCCTGAGAGCTGCTTCGGGCGCCTGAGAGTTGCTTCGGCAGTCGTAAGCACACCTAAGGACACCGTAGCTGATTTTTGGTAGCCTCAGAATAGTTTGGGTGGCAGAAACATCGCAGAGCAGTCTAATATTTGGTTCAATGCATTCTGTTTCATTTGTTGATCACTATAGTATCGCGATATTATGTCATACAGACATTCGTTAGCTTGCACAAGAATAATCAATTTTTCTTCTGTCATCGTCAAATAAAACAAACTGATACGATACGATACGACAATGGAGGCGCGTGTGATTATCGAAATGACTGTTCTGACGTGTCTGCCTCGAAAATGCCACCAACGATACCCGAAGACAGCCTCGGCGTCCTTAGGCATGCTTACGGCTGCAGAGGCAGCTCTCAGGCGCCCGAAGCCGCCGTAAGGCGCCCGAGCTGTACCAAGCCGCACCAATGGGGCGCCGGACCTTATACGTTCACGTTTTAGCGTTTATTCGCTCAAAGAGCAGCCCGACTGGGGAAGTACCTCCACCTTACAGAAGAGATTCCTTAATAATAACATTAATAATTTTAATGTTGTGTTTCCGAGTGTGAGTAAGGTCGCCAGAGCTCATTGAGGTGGGGGGAAGGGTCAGCAACACTTGTTTGCTGACTGTTAAAGGCCGGCAACGCACCCGCGACCACCAGAGGGGTTGCGAGTGTCTATGGGCGGCGGTGATCACTTACCATCAGGTGACCCACTTGCTCGTTTGTCGCCCTCTGATATAAAAAAAAAGAAAACGTATAAAGAAACAGGTTTAAACTTGTCGGTGCCGACTATCACGACCGAGCCATTCGGGTTCAAGCGTTTGCCGGTGTAGGGGGCCATGATTGTTAATAAGGACAGGTTTACATGTTTCATCAATAGGACAGGTATCGAGCCGTCCAGATTTGTCTGTACCGGAAATCTGTATCTTTATGTAATCACCCTAAAAGAGAATTCTATATTAAAAGTTATCCATTTCATTTCAGGAAGCTCTCGGTCAGAGAATGAAAAAGATACACTTAGTAGCTGGCAGCAAAATATTTGAAACCTTATTAGGACTCATCAAGCAAAGTGTCACTGCCAAATTGGCTAAGCGACTTATAATACACTCTAATGTTGAGTCTATACATGATCATCTACCGAAGGAAATGTTACCATCAGACTTTGGAGGTGACGAAAAAAGCATGAAAGAATTAAGCGGTGAGATAATCATTACATTTTTTTTTGCTTTGGCCTCTTTGGGCAGGCTAAGATCAGAGACCAAACCGCCTCGTCTTCAGTAGAAATATTTCATGGTTTCCGTCATTTAGTCAAAGTCAAGTAACGTCCGTCACAGTCAAGTTATAGTCCTACCTCAGTAAAGCAGTGGAGACTAGACTAGAGGCACTTATGGAATTTTTAGGCTACACGGAAACTCACAATATTAATATCGAATTTCCTCCACTTGTGTACGTTGTTGAAGATGTTATATCTGAAACATCACCAAAAAACTTGAATGTACACCATATTTTGGAAATTAAACAATGCCTCGACACGTCTTTTCCCGCGTTGGCGTCAACATTCTCCATGTTTATATATGCATGTAGACCATCAAGCCAGGAAACAGTTAATACAAATATCAAATTTTGTTAAGACGGCCTTCGTGGAGATTTGCTACTTATTTTAAAAGTAATGCTCATTTATTATTTTGTTTTTAACGGCTGTGGATACCACAATGATTTTTTTAATGCTGGATGGGATTTCGCTTGACTACGCTCTCACCTGATGGTAAGTGAAGATGTGATATAAGCTGCATCTTCACTCTAGCTTTGAATAAACCCATGTTATATGAGTCTGGAAACACGTCACTTGGCAGGGTGTTCCACAGCTTAGCCATGTGTTGGATGAAAGAGGTAGCAAAGCGCTTCGTACGGTATGCTGGGATGACAACAACAAATCGGTGGAGAGCCTCCCAACGCCTGGTAGTCAGATAAAAAAGGGGAAGAAGGGATAAGTTGAAATAGCCGCCTTTTAACTATCTCACCCCTTTTTTAAGGGAGGTAGGGCACAGCTTCATTCGCTCAAAGAGCAGCACGACTGGGGAAGTACCTCCACCTTACAGAAGACAAATAATTTTATTTAATTAACAGTAACATAAATAATTTTAATGTTGTGTTTCTGCGTGTGAGTAAGGCTCATCGAGGTGGGGGGACTCTTAAAGGCCGGCAACTCCTCTGGTATTGCGAGTGTTCGTCGGTGGTGGTGATCACTTATCATCAGGTGACCCACTTGCTAGTTTCTCGTACTCTTACATGAAAAAAAAAACCTCAGTATTCTCGTATTCCGGTTAGAATTGCCGTACTGTACAACTATTTGTATGACCCATTTCTAATTGTTGTGCCTTTCGGTGAGGTTATTTGTATCCGTGGATTTTGAGTGCTGGTCTGGTTAAGACAGTTGCCTCGCCTCTTCGTGTCCCACGTTCAAGTACAGCACATGACAACTATTTGTATATGTTTTTTTAAAGACAATTCTCGCATTGGTGATGTTTGTCCCTTTGTTGCGGGGTTCAAAGTCAAAGTCAAAAATTATTAATTCCGTAAAAATTTACATTTATGTGGAATCGTCATATTTTTTACCCTACCGTGCAGTGCAAGACGTGGCAGCTAATGAGAATACGCCCAGAAAACTCAGTAGGAATCCTTTTTTAAAATAAAATATACTTAAGATTAATTACAATCATGTGTGTTGACTCAGAACAACTCAATCCCAAGCACTTTTATCTCTCAAATAATCAGAAATTTTGTTATATGCCCTGCTACACAATTTTCTTAGAAACATGTTATTGACAGAGACAAAGTATACCCATACTCAGAACAATTATTTATGGTCATACAAATAGTTGTCCTGGGCGGTAATTGAACCCGGGACACAAAGTGACAAACGCCACTGTCTTAACCGCTGCGCCACACGTGCATCAAATATAATTGTATGGGTACATGTGTGGGCAACAGGACAGGACACTGGGATTCATTAAACAAGCATTCTATCTTTATAAAGTTTTCCACAAATTAAGGCTTTGTATTCGTAGTGCAGGTGTTTTTTTATTCTACTCATATTACAAACGCGAAAGTTTGTAAGTATGGATGGATGGATGTTTGTTACTCTTACACGTAAAAACTACCGAATGGATTTAAATGAAACTTTACAATAATATCGCTTATACATCAGAATAACACATAGGCTACAATTTATAAAAATATTGTGTGAATTGTCCAAAATATGACTCCTAAGTATCAAGTAAAATCTAACATCTGCGAGCTATTCCGGCGTGCACTGCCAAAACTGCTAGGTACACATCCTACTAATATTATAAATGCGAAAGTTTGTGAGTATAGATGTATGGATGTATGTTTTGTTACTGTTTCACGCGGGTGAAACTGCGGGGCATTGCTAGTAATTAATATATTAACATTTCTTTTCAGACTTGAATTTTAAAGAACTCTGCACCGACCAGCATATTGCACACGTGAAATATTTAGAAAGTGCGAAGACGGATGAAAATTTAAGGCTTACTTGTAAATTTAATGAAGAATATTCCGGGATGCCGGGATCTTTCAAAACCTTATGTGTAGATTAAAACAATCGTTTGCAAAGTTTGCCGAATTGTTAAGGATCCCTAACGCGCGCAGGCCACCGCGGGGACTGAAGACGCGTTAGGGATCCTTAACAGATATAATACTGTTGTTAAACTATACTGTTGAAACATTCAGATAGCCTTTTTAGCTCATGTGACACAGGCTATAGTCGCCAGCACATCCAGCTACCCCAAACTGTCAAATTTCTTTTATAGATTTTCAACTTTACTTTCACTTTGATTCACTTTCAATTAAGGGAAATTTTACAAATTGGGGTAGCTTGATATGCTGGCATCTGTACATTGTCTTGCTTTTAGCCTTGTATTGAATATATACTTAATCAAATGTATATTAAATACGTTTTAATGATAAGATTAATATTTTCTACTAATACACTTTTACTTTACCTTTTTTTCATTTTATTTATTTGATTGCTGTATAGAGGTTTATAGGGATAATACATATTTGTACGCTGTATAATAGAAGTAAAAAACATTTATATAATTTATAATTTCATATTTTTTTTTATCATTATTACAGGTTATAAATTGAATTAATTGATGTCATTTATTAAATTATGTTGTCAGATAATATAACTATATTTTAATTTCTCATTTTGATGAGATGCAAGTTCATAAATTCGTGTCAAAGTTAGAAATAATAATTAGCATACAATGATATTTTATAATACATATAACTAACCGCTTAAATTATTTATAGCAACATTTTGTTATTAAAATATTTTAGGCCTTGCTTAAATACATCTGCTATTAACTTTAGCTGTATGGAGTGGTTAGTAAATACTTGCCTTTCACGCCGCAGCTCGTGGGTTTGATTCCCACCCAAGACAGATATTTGAATGCATGAACATGTCTGTTATTTGTCCTGTGCCCGGGTGTAATTATCTATATAAGTTTGTATTTGCCAAAGAAATGTAGTATACCTACGTAATATATCAGTTATCTGGTTCCATAGTACAAGCTCTGCTTAGTTTGGGATCAGATGGCCGTGTGTAAATAATGTCCCAGGATATTATTATTATTGTAAATATGGAAGCCATATAAAATTTACATTTGTGTTGTAGAGTTGTATTTGTTTTAAGTATACACAAACGATGTGTGTCTCGCTCTTGCCTATTATATGGCGCAGAAGCTAATGGAAATAGATTTGCATTAGTCTTTACAAATACAACCACGTCGTAACTACACGGACATGGTACAGACGCCAGCACATCCAGCTACCTCAATTTCTTTTATAGATTTCAACTTTATCACAAAAGCATAAGGTTCATTTCAAATTGGGGAAATTTGGCAGATTGGGGTAGCTTGATGTGCTGGCGACTGTACATTTAATATGTGCTGCTTAGAAAGTAGACAGGTATCATTTTTTTTCATATAATAGGATGGCAAACGAGCACGTGTGTCACCTGATGGTAAGTGATCACCGCCGCCCATGGACACTCGCAACACCAGAGTAGCCGCAAGTGCGTTGCCGGCCTTTAAGAAAATAATAAGGTCGATTCTTGAATTGGTTTCCAGCGAAGAAAGAATAACACGGCCACTCCATACCATCCCGTGGTTGTCGTAAAAGGCGACTAAGGGATACACCGGGTAATTCAGCAGCAGCGCCACCTAACTGCTGTCGCCAACTCGCATGCCAAGCGCGGTGACTACGGCAACCCGTTCCAAATGGCATATAATAATAATCAATATCTTGAGATAAGTAACACACTTCAAACCTGACCCCAAACTAGGTAGAGTTTGTACTATGGCAACCAGATAAATGAACAACATACTTGTTATAGCTAATTACACCTAGAGACAGAACACCTAATCGGGCTCGTGAGTGAGAATTGAACCCACAACCTAAGGCCTAGCAGTAGGGATCACTAACCACTAGACCAATTGGCCACTTTTTACGGGTGGCATGCGTAGACGATCCCTCTGCCTTAAAAAAAAAAAATAACACATGAGTGACTTACAAGTTTGAAAGGTTACGGAAACCCCATATACTCAGGCAGATGGCATTAATAAGAAATTTTTATTCTATTCAATGTTTGTGTTGCTATATTTCAATAGATATTTTCTTATTTAAGTAATACTGCGTTGTCTTCACCCATTGTTATTACAGAAATATAACATTAATAAAAGAGAAACCGATCACCGTAGCCTAGTTGGTAGTGCTCCTGCCTACGAAGCTGGTGGTCCTGGGTTTGAATCCCGGTAAGTGCAAATGCGACGAATATTTGTTTCTGAGCCATGGATGTTTTCTATGTAAATAAGAATTTATCTATCTATATAAGTATGTATATCGTCGCCTGGTACCCATAATACAAGCTTTGCTTAGTTTGGAGCTAGGATGATCTGTGTGACATTGTCCCTATATATTATATTATTATAAATTATGTAATATTCATGCGATAAATATTACATAATTTCTCTTTAATTAATGTTATATTTCTGTAATAACAATGGGTGAAGACAAATAGTGAGAAACTAACTACCCACATTTTGTTTTACTCCATTGTATGTTGGACAGATACAGACAAACAAAATTTATGACCAGCTGTATGTGTATGTGACTATGGTTTATTTTAAATTTGAATACCTACACGAAGTATATTTTATTTTTAATGTATTATACTTATTTGTTGTTTTGTGGAGACTTTTGGCTTACATGATGATGCTGATTCTTATTTGTTGTGTGGTTGATGGTTAAGAATATTTCCACCCCATCTCATCCCGTGGGGGTCGTCCCGGTGGAATATCTCCCAGAGAACGGGCAGCAGCGGCTTTCTGTGTACAATATACGCCCATCACATCATCGTTTGCCGAGTGTGGCGATTATGGCATATATCTCGAAATGATGGACACAACACTATTGCGGAAATCTTTCATGATTGATACTTATTTCAGATGTGTATTCATTATCACAAAAACTCTTATTAAAAATTTATAAAAGAAACATTTACAATTTATATCGTTATCTTGTATAAGGTTTAAAATAAAAAAAAAACAAAAAGCTACAATATAAGTTAAGGTTTCTGAAACAATATTTAATTTCTTCATTCATTTAATTTCTTTTCGATTTATTTAATTTTATATGTAACATGTTAATTGAATGAGTTTTATTGCGCGGGTCGCGGGAAGCCGCTGGATGCAGGCAGCGCAGGACCGGCTATTGTGGAGATCCTTGGGGAAGGCGTTTGTCCAGCAGTGGACGTATTTCGGCTGATATGATGATGATGATGATGTGTATACATTTCTTGTAAGATCATAATTGATCATACAAGTTTAATCACGTGTAGGCCGTTCAATAATAATTGTTATATATTTATGGGGGGTCAGTCTAATTAAATTTTAGTTGGTATTGTAATATATCGAATCGGAGGCAATATCGGTGTTTTAACAAATCGAACTAATATTGATTATCACGTAGATGAGCATCAAGATATTTTTTAGAACTAGACATAAAAGAAAATGGCCCGGCAGGATGCCTTTAGCAATAGCAGATCACAGCGGTAAAATGCCATAAACTTATTGTTAAACGAAGACTTTAGATTTTAGTATTGTATCAGATCGGGAAAATATCGGTGTTTAAACGGACCTGAACTAATATTGACTATCACGTAGATGAACAACAAGATATTATTTTGGTAATGAAAAAAAAAGAAAATGACCCCTGGAGGACTCCTTTAGCAATAGCATTCACAGCGGCAAAATGCCATAAACTTTTTGTTAAACTAAGACTTTAGACATTGGTATTGTATCGGATCTGGTCAATATCGGTGTTTAAACAGACCTGAACTAATAATGACTATCACGTAGATGAACATCAAGATATTTTTTAGAACTGGAAAGGAAAAGAAATGACCCCTGCAGGATGCCTTTAGCAATAGCAGATCGCAGCGGCAAAATGGCAAAAATCTTATTGTTAAACTAAGACTTTAGACATTGGTATTGTATCGGATCTTGACAATATCGGTGTTTCAACGGATCTGTACTAATATTGACTATCACGTAGAAGAATATTATGATATTTTTTAGAATCAGAAAGACAATTATATGACCCCTGCAAGACGCCTTTAGCAACAGCAGTTTACAGCGGCAAATTGCCATAAAATTTTTTGCTAAACTACGAATTCAGACATAAACGTAAGGCAACACTTGCACAAAATGTCCCTAAAAGCCGACCCTCTCATGCTACTCCACGTCAGTAACTACAAAGCCACGTAAGTAATCCAAGGTTGAATCTCAAAATGGATGCCCTTTGACGCAGATTACCCAGTGTTTAGATTTAATTCATAGTTAGCTTGAATTATATTGTCAATGAAATATAATTTTCGTGAGATATTTTTAACTGAATAAGAATTATTGTACTTAAATTGTTTTTGTTAAAATCTGGGAAATAATAATTTAAATTGTTATTGTACCTAAGCTCGTAAGATAGTTTCGTTCTTCGTCTTCAGTCGTCATAATCTAGATCCTATTAAAACTGCCGAAATTTCCAACTTTGCCACTGTTTGTACAGGTTTTATAGGTGACGCATGATTTTTAAAGTCAAAGATGCAATATTTTTCCTAACTTCTAGTCGAAAGGACATTATGAACACAAATAGAGTATTCCAGTATTGTGTAGATTATTTAAGAGTCGCCAATGCTCTTATATTATTGTTTATCATATTAACAAGATGGCGTAGAGTTATAAGATTCTTTAAAAATGCTTTCTACGTCAAAAATAGCATGCATATGATTATTAACAGACGACTACTTATAGTTATAACGTTGACATGGCGAGTTTAACGCTACGTTTTAGTATCCGCTTGTAAAATCTATATTATTTCTTATTTCTACAGCATTTGATTTTAAACTAGCTGGAAGATAGTGGAACTTATGTCGTCAATAGAAGTACTTTTATGAATAAGTGACTTATACGTATCCCTATACTCCTGCCAGTAATAATAACATCCATCGAAATAAGAAAGATTAATCTTAGGTAAAGGAAGGGAAAGGTTTCGCGTTGCACCCGTTTGTGTGACTGCCAAGCCCGCCACAGATCCGTTGTCGTCCCGTTTGGTACGCTGAGCACACGCAGTCTCCAGTATACAGCCTGCTTGCGGGGCAAGTGCATGGAACCGCCCTTCAAAACACATGAACACCTTGATCTGCATCTGGATATCATAAAAAACTTCGTATATACCATCGAATTTGTTTAGATGGCCCACTAACTCAATACGTTGGAGGTTGGACAGTAATTTGCAGCTGAAATTGTATGTATTTCAGCTGCAAATTACATGGACTCACGCCTGTTTACCAGAAGGGTAGGCAGAGATGATATTTTTCCACTTGTCGCGAACTTTGCACACCTCTTTGGCCTCGTTTACTGTCTTTATATCCCCCACACATGCTAACCGGTTTATGGTTCTCCTAACCTGGCCTTTTTTGAGAACATCTCCAATTTGGCCAGAGCATATTCTACGAGGTCTTCTCCTTTCAGTTGTATTTACACAGGCCAGGTATACTTCTTTTTAAAATCTTCTTTCATTCATCCTTTCTAAATGCCCAAACCATCTCAGCATACCTTTTTCAATCTGACAAGTACATTTATATCAAAATTTGTGGGCTTTGCCTTTAAAACATCACGTTTCCTAATTAGTATATCTTCATTCTCATTTAGAAGAATAAAAAAATAAGCAATGAGGCCAAGAATTGCGTGAATAAAAGCATAGAATTATAGTCCCTCAAGTAAAAAAATCTTTTATAGATTTTCAACATTATAACATAAAAATAAGGTTCACTTTCAATTGGAAAAATTTGATAGATTGGGATAGCTTGATGTGCTGACTGACGCCTGTACTAAGTGGGCAGTTAAAGTAAGTTAGAAGCGTGACGTAGTAGCTCGACCGGTTTGTAGATCAGGTGACCGGCTTATAGTTGCGGTCTGCTGTTGTGAGTAGGAAAGAACAAGTAACTATGCAAGCACGATAAAGATTTAGGAAAGGCGGGGCACATAGATCGTAGAACCGACGGCTGTTGGGGCAGAAAGGTGGCGACCACGAACCCGAAGACGCAGCGTGGGCAGGCCCCCTACAAGATGAACCGATGATCTTACGCGGGTCGCTGGAAACGGTTGGATGCGAAGAGCGCAAGACCCACGGGCGCACTTACCGGGATTCAAACCCAGGACCACCAGCTTCGTAGGCAGGAGCACTACCAACTAGGCTACGGTGATCGTATATAGCACAGTACTTCTACATTCAAATATAAATTGATCATCATCAGCATGTCAGCCCATTGTCATATATATAGGACACAGGCGTCCCAAAAACAAATCACAGGCAGGAGATGTGGCCATAAATTTTTCATCGTAGTTCTGACTAGTACAAGTGTATGTAAATACCCAAGAGGTGAAAAATTTATTCATTTTTATTCATTTCTTTGTCAATTTAGCAACTCTTTACGTCACTACTACTCAACAAAAAATAAATAAATGTTTATTTCTACAAGTGTGCAAATAAACATTTATTTATTTAATATATAATGTGGTAAGTCACAAGAACGCAGACGTTAGTTATGTAATTATGCAGCTTTAGATCTATATTTATCAATGTAGACCATTTAGTTTACGTAATACAAGGAAAAACGTTAAATTGTACCAACTGTAAGCAAAGATTATACATCTGCTGTAGTGAACAAACAGCGATTGCATTCTCACCATAACCAAAATAAACATACTAAATAACTCTGACCGCAGTCGACCAGTCACCGCAATCAACACATGTGCCAACTCAGTGATCACCTCCCTCGACCTATTAAAAGGGTAGAGATAAACCATTTCAGATCATTACCACAAAGTTACATGAGCTATAGATGCATATTGGATTTACAGCAAAGCTTCTGAAGGTGGTTGGTACAGTAATCCTACGAGCCCTTCGTAAGTTATTTAACTCCTTCATACTCGATGGTCAATCGCCACTAGCATGGCCCAAAAGTGTGGTGGTGTTCTTTTTAAAAGGGATGACATAACAGCTGTGCCCCGCGGTTTTACCCGCGTTAAACATTATAAAGCCTATGTGTTAATCTAGGGTGTCAGCTAACTCGATACCAAATTTTATTGAAATCGCTCCAGCTTAGACGTGAAGAAGTCACAAACATACACACTCACAAACTTTCGCCTGTATAATATTAGTATGATTAACAGTCCCATCACACTGCAGCACTATTATATTTTCTAATTGTTTAGTCGAGTCATTAAAAGTTGTCTAGCCCACAGGTTTGTTTGATTATTTCCAGCCTCCCGAACAATTCAGTTTCCGAAAAGGCTTTAGACGGCATACATATGCTGCGGCAAGTTATTCAGTTATGTTGATGATAAAATACTTATAGATGGAATGACAAGACAAGGCTGGAATATATATATATATATATATATATATATATATATATATATATATATATATATATATATATATATATATATATATATATATATATATATATATATATATGTAAAACAGATGAGCATAAAAAGAAAAATATGCATGCAAAAACACAGGCATAAAAAGAACAATATGCGAAACAGCTCTATAACAATATTAACTAGCATAAATACAATGTAACTTAGAATTAGAACTTTAAACTAGAAATTAAAATTAGAACCTAGAAATATAATACAATAATAACAACTAACACAAAAACTTGAATAATAATAGAATTATAACTAAATAACGTCCCTGCTCATGGCAAGGAGTGGCGATAGTATCATCAAAAAAAAAAAAAAAAAGTTATTCAGTTATAAGACCGAGGAGAACGAGTATAACAAACCATTATGGTTCTAGTTTGTGGACTATTCTATCAAAATATCGACAGTTCTTCGTTCATTCGAGGTCTCTCTAAAGCTGCTAAATCGACTACGTCGAGGTGATAAAGTGTTTAAATGAGAACGCTTCTTTGTCTCTGCGTCCCCAGGACCTGAACTCCAAACCTCTCTAATTGCAGCAAGACGATAGACAAGGAGATGTTATTTCTTCGAAATTTCTTCCAATGCAACGTCACTCACCTACGATTTGCCATTGATATAGTATTCATGACTGAAAATTTGGAAGACCATGGTACAGTGCTCGACGATCTCAGCAGGGTATTTAAACAAGTGCGTATTAAAATGAATATGAATAAGACGAACATCATGTCAAAAGTCCATGTTGCACTCACTCAAGCAAACATTGGAGACTCTGCACTCGAAGTTGTAGAGAACTATATTTACCAAGGTCCAACTTCGAGAAGAAGGCCAATCATAGAATCCAACTCGGCTGGGCAAAGGTCGTGAAGCTATGACACTTGTTCTCGTCCCAAATACCGCAGTGTCTCAAGTCGCAAGCCTTCGACCAGTATGTGTTTCCACTGATAGTATCAGGAACAGAATGTGGCCAAACAAAAATTGAATTAGAAATATCGAACGAATCGTTAAAGTGGTCTAATTTATTAGCGTCTCCGTGCTATAGAGCGCAAGTTAAGCTATCGGTCCCGATTGCTGCCACTAGACAATAGTCAATAAACCATGTCAGCAGCCTACTGGGTAGCTTGAACAACTCTGAAACCAGGGTAACCACTGCCCATACGATAAAAAAAGAATTATCGATACAATATTAAAAACAATGCATAAAGACTATATTATGTTTCACGAGTTGAAAGCAATATCAACATTGATGTATTGAATTGTGAAGTTTTATTTATGTTACCAAACAAAAATAATCTCATACAATTGGACGGCAATGTCAATATCTTTTGTTTCACCAATCAACCAAACATAGTACACTGAGTAGTTACTAGTTACTTCCCGCGACGCGGTATTACTCGCAATAATATAGGGTTAAAAATTTAAGGTTATTTATTTAAACGCTGAAAAAGGGAGAGATTATATTGATGGCTGTCTGATACAGAACGATTATTTAAAACTTTGTCTAAGCACTAGTGTCCGCGGACTTCGTTCCGCGTTATAAATATTTTTGTCCCTGCCCGTTTGTCCCGAGTAATACTTCGGGTTAAATGTTCGGGATAAATAAAAATTATGATGATGAATCATAGCCTATGACACTCCACAATAACGTAGCTTTCTATTGGTGAAATAATTTTAAAAATCGGTTCGGTAGATCCAGAGATTACCCCTTACAACGTCACAAATTCACAAACGTTACCTCTTTATAATATTAGTATAGATTGATTAGTAGTGAAGATAGAAATGATACGACCTTAAGTTTATTTATCTACGAGTAGCTATTGTTTAGGACTGGAATAGTCTGTCTGTCATTGTTATAGTCAATTACTGCCTAGTCTAGTATTTTTTGCGAATAAGTATTCTGTAGGCAAATATTTATACTCTTCAATAATTTTGGTTTTTTAGCGCCTGCATAATAATACTACATACTGCGCTGCTCTCGCTATTTGCTACCTATAACTCATTCGGAGTGCGCGTTTAGATTTAAAAGCTCTTACAATTTTATACAATCTTATATTGTAACCGACGCTGATTGTGGCGACATTGTGTTTACTCGTAAAATGGAACAAATTAAACCGAATCCTATTATAAAATTTAATGACAATCAAATACAAAATGTGAGAAAAAGCGTTGGATATGATGATCTGAATAAATTGAAACAAGATTTGGAGCAATTTGAAGATTGGATTCAGAAACAGAATCATTTTACAGTCAAAGATTTCGGTGAGTTTTAATTTAGTTACTTGCAACTGTAAATTATTTTTAAAAACACCTATATAATAATAATAATAATATCCTGGAACATTATCCACACGCGGCCATCTGATCCCAAACTAAGCAGAGCTTGTACTATGGAAACCAGATAACTGATATACTACATTTAGTATTTTTGTTTTGTAAATACATACTTACATAGATAATTTACACCCAGACTTAGGACAAACAGACATGTTCATGCACACAAATATCTGTCCCGGGTGGGAATCGAACCCTTGACCTCCCGCGTGAAAGGCAGCGTATCTACCAACCACGCCAACTGGCGTCTTTCATTTGTTTTATAAAATATTTTTTGTGCTTGGCCATAATCTCACCTGATGGCAAGTGTAGACAAGATTCGTTCACTCTTTATTGGACGCCAAAACATCACAATAAACAAGCATACAATATCTATATACATATAATAAAATCGTAGGAAAGTCAAAACTGAACATTGAGTATTTTTATAAAAGGATACCTGGGGCGTGATCTACAATCGATATTGAAGCCAAAAATATAGTTTTTAGAATTTTTGTTTGTCTGTATGTATGTCCGGGCTAAACTCAAAAAGTACTGCATGGATATACTTAAAATTTTGCATGAATATTACCAAGAAGTTGGGTCAACATATAGGCTACATATTATCACGCTATCACCTAAGGGGGAGGAGCTGTGATAATTTATTAAGTTTAACGCGGGTAAAACCGCGGTGCACAGCTAGTAGTAAATAAACTACATTTATAGGTACATATAATATATTATATATTCATCTACTCACTATATCGTACTTGAGCAGCTTATTGCGAAATTCAGTTATATAATCATATTAACCCAGACCAAATATGAATCCTTATACGGACGTTCTGGAGACGCTAAAATTTTTCAAGCTGAACCTCGGTGAGGTCAAGATAGCTGATATCTGTTGATAAAAATGTAGCAGCAATAAAAACATCATTAACTACACATACGTAAAGGTTAAAGAAGTCGCCTTGCTGCTAGGTCTGCGCCCATGAGGTTCGGATCCGACCCCGTGCAGAAGGAATATTGGTGTACTAGCTATGCCCAGCGTTTTCACCCGCGTTAAAGTAGTTTTGGCGTAAAAGAGTAACAAACATACATCTATACTTACAAATTTTCGCATTTATAATTATAGTAGATTGTGTACGTCTAGCGGTTTTGGCAGTGCACGCCTGAATAGCTCGCAGATGGTAGATTTTTTACTACTTACTTGACACTTATCGTCATATTTTAGATATATCACACAATATCTTTATAAATTGTAGCCTATATATGTTATTGTAAAGTTTCATTAAAATCCATTGAGTAGTTTTTACGTGAAAGAGTAAAAATCCATCCATCAATACTTACAAACTTTCGCGTTTATATTATTAGGATAGGTAGGATATTTATCACTAGCTGACCCGACGAACTTATATATTATATAATAAAATCGTAGGAAATTCAAAATTGTACATGGAATATTTTTAAAAATGATACTTGGGCGTGATCTACATTCGATATCGAAGCCAAAAATATAGTTTTTAGAATTTTGTCTGTTTGTCTGTATGTATGTCCGGGCTAAACTCAAGAAGTACTGCATGGATTTACTTCAAATTTTGTATGAATATTCCTAAGAGGTCGGGTCAACATAATATAGGCTACATAGTATCACGCTATCACCTACGCGGGTAAAACCGCGGGGCACAGCTGGTTTTTAATAAGAACGGAATTAACAAGGCGATAGTTTTAACCGCTGCGCTACAAATGCAGTTAATTAAGTATATTACTTAATTATATTGTTTACTTAGTAGCCAATAGTACAACAATGAGGAACAGGAAACTAATAAACGTACTTAATTGCACCAATCTTGAACTGTATAAGTTACTAGCTGTGCCCCGCGGTTTTACCCGCGTTAAATGTTATAAATTATCACAGCTCCTCCCCCGAAGGTGATAGCGTGATAATATGTAGCCTATATGTTGACCCGACGTTTTAGTAACATTCATGCAAAATTTGAAGTAAATCCATGCAGTACTTTTTGAGTTTAGCCCGGGCATACAAACAGACAAACAGACATACAGACAAAAATTCTAAAAACTATATTTTTGGCTTCGATATCAAATGTAGATCACGGCCCAAGTATCCTTTTAAAAAAATATTCAATGTACAGTTTTGACTTTCCTACGATTTTATTATATGTATAGATATTGTAACTGCCTTGTTGGTCTAGCGGTAGCGTGTTCACCCGCAGAGAATGAGGTCCTGGGTTCAAATCAAGGGGCGGGCCTAAAGTGATTTTGGGACTTTTCTGTAAAAAGAAAAGATTCTCAGCATCAGCCCTAAGTCTGGTAGTTGAGGTCTGATATTATACCCTCGGAGAGCACGTAAGGCCGTCGGTCCTGTACCATAACTCTTTCCGGTCGTGTCGCTAGGCGTTGAATCAAGAGGGTGATGGAATAGAAAGTGCTCCTGTGTTTGCACACACACTTGTGCACTATAATATGTCCCACGCAGATGACTAATCTCTACTGAGCCTGTAAGTCTGGCCGCTGTACCCAAAATTCGGCTAGGACGACATTATTATCATTATAAATGTTTTTTTTTTTGTTTGAAGCAAGTTTTTAGTAAATATACATATTGGATTTCGATCGTAAATTGTGAAAATAGCGTAGTAATCTGATCCCAAACTAAGCAAAACTTGTACTATGGAAACCAGATAACTGATATATTATATACATATACTACTTTCCTTTTGTAAATACATACTTATATAGATAAATTACACCCAAACTCAGGACAAACAGACATAACAGACATGTACACTAATAACTGTCCTAGGTGAGAATCGAACCCACGAACTCCGGCGTGAAAAGCAAACATTTGCCAACCACGCCAACCGTCAAGTTAGTAAAAAAGTTAGTTGGTAAAGTAGTCACCCTGCTACCACGGCGTCTTCGTGCTTCGGATTCGATACCCGTATTTGGCATCTAGCGCAAGACTGGCATATTTTGAAAATCTTTCGGCTGATATGAGAATGATGATGATGATAGGGCAACTTTTTGTGTCACCCACAAATGGTTGTCCTGAATGTGCTTTGTGTCTGTTCATTATATATTTGCAAGTACCTCACGATACACGAAATTATTGCCCAGCGCAGACTTAAAAAAAAAACTTGTGTGTACTTATGTACACGCGTTAGAAGTTATACTTCTTAATATACAACTTGAATATATTTATCAATTTTCATACCACCTAGAACTAACGTCATGCTGTTATTTTTACGATGCGCGCGCATCGTAAAATTTCACTCTCATACCACCTAGAACTAACTTCATGCTGTTAAATTTTTTGGTGTCGGTGTGCGCGCGCATCGTAAAAATTTACTCTCATCATTTTTCTCCATCGCGCCAAAAGAAGTATAACTTCAATAAAACTAAAATTACGCGATCTTAACAAAAATCATATATAATCAGCTTCTTTGTAAGCATACATACTGAGATGGATACCAAGCGGGATGAATTGAAAGCCAGACCACCTGTGGCGATCAATTACAATTATGACAATGGTGTGCTCACATGCCCGCAATGTGCGAGGATTTTTTCAAATAAAATTGGCTACATAAGTCACATGCGAGCACATGAACGTCGGCTACAGTAGGAGAAGAAGCCGTCGCCGTGGCCGAAGTCGGCCGGGACCACATCATCATCACAAACTGAGAAGAGATGACAAACTAAGTGTCAAAACGGAAGTAAGGTTAATATTATTTGTCCTTAATGTCTATAGCCATCTACAATAGAACCTCATTGGTCGAATTTCGAACACGTGCAATCTCTAGATTTTAGTTGAATAACGAGTTGGTGCTCCTCGGTGCTATTGCAGCTGGCTTCTCTAGTTGCAATTCTCTCGTTTTATGAGGCTATAGTCTCGTTATATCATTCTGTCTTTCGCTTTGCTCTGGAGGAAAGTCGAACTATTCATTTTCAAACTCCTCCTTGTTTCTTTCTGATTAATTTCGTTGCGGGATCGAAGAAAGCGATTCCCCGGGATATGCCTGAACCTCACCGCTCAGTGTGATTTCATTATGTGCTACTGTTGATTCTGGCATATAAAAGTTGCAAAGGTGGGTAAGAGGGAGGGAGGTACTCCCGATTTGCAAGCATACAATTGATTAAAGAAATAATTCAAAATCGCCTTACAAACGCCTGAATAATCAGCGTAGGTATATGTGTATGGAATAATAAACACTGATTGAATCGAGAATCTTCATATTTTTTGGTGCATGTTTTTGAACTACAATACCTAAGTTCTTCGGGTAGTTGGCAGAAGCATGATTGATGAGTATATACAGGTAACAGTTAGTTACAGTTACAAGTTAGAATACATCTACTTACCAAGTTTCAACAGTACAGTGCCTCTAGCACGAGTTCCTGCAGTTTACTTACTCGATCACACGTACAGTTTCGTCCCATACATTGAGCACCAGAGTTTTAGTTCTTAATAGTTTCCGCGAGAGGCGCTGGTGCTCAATGTATGGGAGGAAACTGTACGTGTGATCGAGTAAGTAAACTGCAGGAACTCGTGCTAGAGGCACAGCACTTATAGTTTCGGAAAAAATTGGCTGTGACATACAGACGGACAGACAGACAGACATGACGAATCTATAAGGGGTTCCGTTTTTTGCCATTTGGCTACGGAACCTTAAAAACCGGCCAACTACGAGTTGATTGTTACATGTATGGTGTTTGACACGTGTATATTATATATACACGTTAATTTCTATCAGAGACAATTACTTTTTTTTATTTGTGATAAACACAAGTATACATAGTATTTATCTTCAAATAATAAATATAAAACTAACAAAAAATTTAAATTATTACTAATATAATGAGTTGCTGAAGGAAAAAGAAACAAACGATAATTAACTATGTTTGTACACTTAATGTCCATAATAACCTTCGTGGATATTTCATATTATATTCATGCAAAACTCTTTCATTGTATAAAAAAATTTCATATTCTTTTCAAATACAACAATCGTTTATAATATAAGACAATTTCCCACTGAAAATTGATTTATTTTGACATGAAACAATTTCGGCCACGGCGTCCATTCTCAAGCCAATTGCGCACGACATATTATAGTGCACAAGTCTGTGCGCAAATACAGGGGCACTTTCTATTCCATCACTCTCATGATCCTATGGGACGACTAGCGACACGACATGAAAGAGGTCAAGTACAGGACCGACGGCTTTACGTGCTCTCCGAGGCACGGGAGTGTAGACCGCCAACTTCCAGACTTCAGGCTGATACTGAGAAATTTCTTTTTACGGAAACATTCCAAAAACACTTTTTGCCCGACACGGGATTTGAACTCAGGACCTCATTTTCTGCAGTTGAACACGCTACCGCTAGACTAACGAGGCAGATCAGAGTTAATATAATATAAGATACCTATGTACCTACATACAGAAACTAACTTAACCTTCACTCACTGCACATTTGCAGAATACCTACTTACCTCACAATGTGAAATTCATTTATAATATAATTACGGAGGCGACTTAAACATAATTACTTTTGTAATTGTATTGTTTTGTGCATGATTAATGATATACGTAGTCACAATATTATAGATTCAGCTCCTACTTTGTAATTACGACAAGCTGTCATGTTAATAACATGTTTTATAAAAGTAAGTAAACACGCTTTAATAGCAAGCCTTTAAAGATAAAAAGAATCATTTATAAGAGTGAGTTTTGTTTAAGAAATAATAATTATAAAGACAATTATTTATATTATAACTAATTATGTTTACAAATAACATTATAATTATTAATAGTTCAAAAAGATATATTAGCTATTACTATATAAGTAAAAATTAAAAACTACATTAAACCTACATCAATCTAAACAGCGTCAAAAAATTCCTCATCGTTGTCGGGGAACGCACCCAGAAGGCTGGCAGCATTGCCACGGTGTATGGCAATACTGATTCTTTCACCAAAATAAAGGCCAGCCTTCTGGTCACGTGAAGTGTCAATCATCAATTTTGTGATATCCCGAAATAGGGTGCGCGCATTTGGACTTCATGGGCCAAGTGTTTCGACCCCAAACGGCTCAAATACCTCCAATAAGGTTAGTGTATTTGCACCGCTTGAGGGTCTCAGCCGATGCAGCAGTAGTTATTATTATTTATTGTTTCCTTTTACATAAGTTATTATTTCACGGCGGCGTTTTATTTTTCTACGTATCCTCTAATAAGTTTTCCACTACCCTTTATTTTTAATATAGAAATCTTCTCTAGTACACATGATTATATTGGAACTCTGTTCTCATGGATCATATACCTTTGGAGTGCAATAAAAATTAACTTATTTTATATAACTATCCTATAGCGACACAGAAGCTTTTTTGGCCAAAGTAAAATAAGTTAAAACATGCACAGACGCCAGCATCAAGCTACCCCAGTCTGTTAAATTTCCCCAATTGAAAGTGAAGCTTATGCTTTTGTGGTTAAATTGAAAATCTACAAAAGAAATATGACAGATTGGAGTAGCTGGATGTGCCAGCATCTGTACTTTTGACCTCTCTTTTTGCTCATACACAACACCAATAATCATTAATTAATATAATTAATTAATTAACATAGGTTAAATAATCTTTTAGCCACGGGTGAGTTTCTTGGAGTCCTGATATACAGGATTTTCCTAATTTAGGCTCCAGTCCACCGCTGATATTTTGACATGATATGAATGATAACTGCTGTAACTATATAATAGGGAATATCTTCTGGTAGAAAATAAAATATCATTTATTTATTAACAACAATTACCACAACAGTTCCGTTTTACATCACATAAATTATGTAACCGTTAAACGCTAACCAAGGGTCACGACTACGATTATTAAACCAATTCTAAGCCATCTTTAAAATGAGTTGAATAAATTAAAGTACGGGTGGGAATCGAGCCCACGGACCATGGGGTATCCAGCCCCATGTGCCACAACAGCTCCGCCACCGCGCTGTGGATTCGGACTCAAATATATACAATCCATTCCAAGCTCTAACAACTTAATACAATTAAGTCTCTTTATTATGCGACGGATTGTTTAAGCTTAAGCCGGAACGTGATAGAATTATACAAAGACTTCTTGAAATCTTAGACAATCATTTGCCAGGGTTTTATGAAGAGACATGCAGTTTTTTCATGCAATCGATATTTGAATTTCAGATCGGGATTTTTTAGAGCGTTTCTTGATATACAATAAAGGATCTATTGAAAGATCGAAACAGCGATTGGACAAATTTTGTACGTTCAACAATTTAATGCCGGAATTTTCGCAGAACTATGACATCAAGAAAGAATTCAAGCATCTTCTGAATGTGACGTATGTATAAAAATTATCCTAAACGTTTAAATAAATATCATTCTAAGTAAAACTATTTATTGGAACTAACTTAATAGAGAGGGTCTCGAGCGGCGAACACGAACTGAAAGACGCAGCGTGGGCAGACCCCTTATAAGGTTGACCAACGATCTTGCAAGAGTGGAAAGTGGAGATAATTACGGGAGGCCTTTGGCCAGCAGTAGACGTCTTTCGGTTGATATGTTGATGATAATGATGAACATAATTATTTAGGTTATCGAGTTGCGGCCACGAACCGGAAGACTCAGCGTGGGTATAAGTATAAGTTGGAGCAACATTATAAATTAAAAAATATTTTTAAGTTAGGAATACTAAGTTTACACAGCTCGTTAATGTAAGCGTGGGTAAATGTAGCACCCAGGACTCTTCCTTGTAGGACTCCATAGGTAAAAGATACCGCCTTGCATGTATAGTTATCGACTATGATGATTTTTGTTCATCCACTTAGTTTCAGAAGATGTTTCTTCAGGACTTTTCTGGGGAGTTTAGACATTTCAGGCAATACAGATATGGGTCTATAGTTGACCTTATCCCCAGGTTTATGTATCGGGTGAACAAAGGCTTTTTTTAAGACCTTAAGGAATATTCCGGATGATAAGATAACATTGAAAGCAATCACGTTACTAAGTTAAGGCAGGTTACGGGAACGAGTTTGGTCCTAACGGTACTTATCAGGAAGGCAGGGATACAATCCCAACCCACTGCAGTGTTTATTTAAGACCAATAAGCCATTCAATCCCCTCACACATATAATATCTTACTCAACTATCTTGTTCATTATGAATTCATTAAATATCATGTATTTTTTTTTATTCCAGGAATTGCTGTGTCTTACCAAAGCCGACTCTTGATAACTATAGGGTGATTGTTGTAAATTTTAATGGTATGGATGATGACCAATGGACGCTTGTTGGATTCTATAGATATATATACGTGGTAAGATTTTCCTACGTATTGTTTAAAAAGCAAGCTTTCATTAATATAATACTTGACAATGACATCCTTGTTCTTTCTCTTTAGCGTATGGGCAGTGATTACCCTAGTGTCACAGTTGTTCGAGTTGCCTTTGAAATGGCTTATAGACTATTTTCTGCCATCAACAACTGGGACTGACATCTTGACGTGCACTTTTGGCGGTCCCCCATCTATAGACTGACTGCAAGTCTAGGCTCTTTTTTTCACTGAACATCCAGACTCATCAGTGCAACTGGCTCGTAGATCTAGCAGGAGCATGTTCAACTGTAGATAATAAGCTGGGTTAAAATCCCAGTTTGGGCTAGAAAATTATATCGGTAATTGTCTTTTAAGATCAATTCTCAGTATCAGCACCCAGTCTAGAAGTTGGCACTATGATTACATCCTCGTGCCGCAGAGAATTGGTAAAGCATTCGGTCCTGCACCCGATTTTATTTGGATCGTGTTGGCTTGCCCGTCCCATCGGGTCACAAAACTGGGAATACAGAGTATTCTTGTGTTTACGCATACACTAGTGCACCCAGGCAGGCTCCATTGTGTATGGCCACCGCAGCTGAAATTCGGCCATGTGTTCTATGTAAATATCTAGCATAAGTACTATAAATCCATTTAATATAAACTTGAAAGAACACTTATAGATTTTCCTTCATGTTTACATCTAGCATTATTCTCATTTACTAAGACTCGTACATTTCTATATACTACCCATTTTTTTATTGAAAATTGATAAAAAAATATTCTAACTAGTGCTAGATTTAATAATTATTTTTTGGCAGTATGCTTAAATATTTTAGTAACAAACCGGTTATCCAGGTCGACTCCTAACGATAGATAAAAAATCTCAATAACTTTTAAACACATAAGTTGTCATAAGTAAAAGTTGTCCACGGCAGGACAAAGCTTTCTTTAAACAAAGTCTACCAAGTACGGTAGACTTTGTATAAAGAAAGCCTTGTCCTGCCGTGGACAACTTTAGGATGGTATAATGATGATTGATAATGATTTCTTTAAATTTTGGGAACTCTACATGTTTATTTATATTTCAGTTATGTGAATACATGATGTTTAACGACTACTGCTGCGGCTACGAACTAATGGTAGACCCAAAAAATGTGCCACTATCAGTGGTGAAAACACTGAACCCAATTACAGTGCACAAGGCCCTTACATTTATTGTTGTAAGTATCATATCTATAATATAATATCTAGGGACAATGTCACACAGATCATCCTAGCCCCAAACTAAGCAAATCTTGTACTATGAGTACCAGGCGACGATATACATACTTATATAGATAGATAAATACTTATATACATAGAAAACATCCATGACTCAGAAACAAATATTCATTCTCATCACACAAATATTTGCACTTACCGGGATTCGAACCCAGGACCACCAGCTTCGTAGGCAGGAGCACTACCAACTAGGCTACGGTGACCGTCTATAAAGTATTTAGTCAGTAATTGAAAATATTCAGCAATTAATGCCTCATAATAAAGGACTCCCTGATCTACCTGCTCATTACAGTAAAGACATTAGAATTAAAAGCGATAGTTCGTATCTAATACAAAACAACTTAGTAATAAGTAACCCTCATGAAAACGCTCATAACTAAGAAGTCATTATGCAAGAGCATAAGTAGTAATTTAAAGTAGCTAGGAATTAGGGGCGGCTTGCACCATAGCACTAAATACGATTTAAATCCAATTTAAATTAAAATTCACGTTTAAGTCATTGCAACGCCTTGCACCATGCTAAATAAGTAGCTAAACGCGTTTAGAGAGCTGTCAAAGTTAAATACCCATGAATAGCTATTTAGCGCCGCTAAATGCGTTTAGCAAAAATTGACATTTATTTTGAAAGGTTATGCTTCCATGACATGGAAGATTCAATTTACGCACACTATTGCGCAGAAAAACGTAATTTTTGTTAAAAAAAAATAGTGTCATTTGTTACTTAATTGTAACGTAATGTAGGGGAACTTCTATACCGACACGATAAACGCATTTAGTTAAATGAGTTTCGAAACGGCTTCGTGCAACAGGTCATTTAACGTAATCATGTTAAAAACATTTATCGATTTAAACGTATTTAGTTTTTGTTTAAGATATATTTAAACGAAATTTCGTGCAAGCCGCCCTAGGATACATAAATTAAGCGCTATTATTTAGTATAAGAAATAATGAAATTTATTTAGCGCTTGGGTATTCACATACTTTTGTACTTTTCAAGCTCACAATGCATTACATAAACATAGTAGAATATAGTATAAAAGTAACATAAAAAATACGTACGTGTGGTCTGTCTTATCAAATATATATTTTTTTAATCCTTAAATTAAATACCAAGTTACTAACAATTATTTTTAAATTTAGTACTGCTATATTAAAATTAAAGAGTTGAAGATAACGAGTAGTTGGATAGCGCAGAAGGCTCTCAGCCAGTAGCTTAATTTTAGAGGATGGGGATACCGTTATGGGATTCGGGCAACAGCACTGGGCGCCTTCATCGGCCGTAAAAAGACGGGATTCTAAATGAGGGTGTGATTACTTGCACGGTATAACCGATAACGTGTTAATGGGCCAACGTGATCCTCCTCTCCGCTGAAGAACCTACCCTAGCTATCCTGCGGCTTCCTCTAGCTACCTAGGTGTTAGGTGGTACCTAATAGAAGTAATCTGGCGCTTATAGTTAGTGAGAGTAGTTCTATCTAGATAAAAGATCAGCTCCATCTCCAAAGCCGAGGTAGGCGCTCTGCATTAAACTACGAACGATACACACTGGCAGATCAAATAACGAATCCCTTGCTAACATCCTTTTGGATAATGTAACCCATCGGTTTTGTTTTCTAGAAACGTGGCCAACTGATATGTGCACCATTGCATGTAAAAGATGATATTATCATATTGAAAAAATCTTCCAAACTATTAAATTGGCATTGTAATAATGGAATTCCTGTTTAGTTTATATTTATTGATTGCAATTAAAGTTTTGCAAGTATTTTTACCTACTTACAAAAGTCTGAATACAATTAATTATTAATCTTGGTATCAATAACTTTATTTCAGAGGTTGTATCGGTATTCATTATTTACAGTGCGCATGTTAGTTTTTTAATAACATAGGTCGGTCTATAAATTTACGCTCGTCGCCTGCACCCGACACGCAGAACTGCATATAGGTCGAATGTTCCAAAATCATACAACTAGGTATCTCTATATCTATAAAAAAGGTGTATTTGAAGCCATTGGAGATCTCCTGTATTCATCGCATCTATTATGTATTTCTGTTGCGAATGATTGCTTAAAAGCCACCTCCCGAAGCCGATACTTATATTAGGGTGGAAGTTTCTATCTGCGGATCATCATTGTCAACCTCATCTAGTTGAGGAAAAAACAGAGCTGTGTGGTAAGCTGATGATGACGGTGCTTAGTGTTAAACTGTCGTTAGTCAACGGAATTACCACTACGTACGTGCAGTCTTTAACTTCTATTAAAAATCACAATAAAATAAAGTATTAACTAATATTATGTTTCAGGAAGCTTTTGGTCAAAGAATGAAAAAACTGCATACGGTAGCAGGAAGCAAATTTTTTGAAACTATATTAGTTATCATCAAACAAGGTCTCAGTGCTAAATTGGCCAAACGGCTTATAGTACACCCTAATATTGAGTCTATCTTTGAACATATACCCAGAGAAATACTTCCTAATGACTTTAACGGTGAAGAGAAGAGCATGAAAGAACTAAGCGGTGAGATTATACTGGATTTATTTTCGCGTATTGCGGCATATTCCATGCTACCGATGGTTTTACAAAAACTACGCAGGAAATGAGGCTCTGATTTTGGACAATGTATAATATATAAGCAAAACGTGCGGTAACCGCGCCGGCTTACCACAATTTGAAATCCTAACTCATAATAGCGAAATAAAAAGTTGCAAGGGTAACAAAAACTCCATTAAATGTCTAGGATAATTATAGAAATTGTCTAGAATTTACCTAGAAAGTTTGGGTACCCGAAGGGTGGTTTGATACTCTAGAAACTATAAATACTCTAATAAATATTGTATAAATTATAAAATAGTCAAATTTAATTTGTTCTTCGGTGGAACATAATTCGTTTTAGGCAGGTATCGTGTTAATTTTATTGTTATCGTTATATTTTAAAACTTTTATGCTGCGATATGTTCAATGTATGAGAAAAAGAAAAGGATAGCTTATTAATCGGGAACTTGTGCCAGATACTAAGTCTATGATGCTATCAAAATTTGTTTTATTAGAGCTATACTGGTGTCCAAACCCGGAGAGACAGACAGCGGAGTACTCTGGGTCAGTGAGTGTTCGGAACTAAGTAAAGAGAAGAGAAGAGAGTGAAATGAGTTCCCTTTTACTCTTCAATTTGTATTGATTGGAGTGTGTTTAAATAATGTTAGCTGTACTGACGATGTAGTTCTGTTGGCAACATCAGTGACCAGACCAATCCAAATAAATAGTATTTACCCTTTATTCCGTTCTTTACCCGCTGTTTTGTTACCCTATTTTTATCAACGGCATATAAATACACAGATATAATACCACTAGGTAACAGACAATTTCTATGAGATTCATCATACCCAAAAGCACACATAAGATTGGCGTGTTGTTGTTGCCTCAATCAGGTGTTTAAAGGCACAAGCATGCGACAACAGTGCTTAATATACTTAAAGTCCAACGCAAGAGTATTCTATGTATCCTAGAGATTTAACACTCCATTTACCAATGGGCAGAAAGGTTCTCGAGTGGTTACCACAAAACGGAAGATTCAGCGTGTGCATCCTCCCCTGCAAGGAACCGACGATCTCGCAAAATTGTGGAGACCTGATATGCTGATGATGATGTAGGGATGTTCATGAGACGGACCTTATTTGTAGATATTAAACTAGGTCAAAAGTTTAATTTGTTAAAGTAGTAATAAATGACATATATTTTATTCTTTTCCAGACTCAAATTTCAAGGAGCTCTGTACCGACCAGCATATAGAACACGTAAAATATTTAGAAAAAGCGAGGACAGATGAAAATCAAAGGCTTGTGTGTAAATTCAATGAAGAATATTCTGGAATGCCGGGATCTTTTAAGACGTTATGTGTTGACTAGTAAAATTAAACCTGTATAGGTATATAGTTGCGTATATTGTCAATTTATTTGTTTGTAGTTAATTGTACGTGGTTAATAGTTTAATTTATTTATTTATCAATTGGTTAATGTTTATGGGTAGCTATATAATAAATAAAATATTGTTGTTGAACTCTGTCGTTCGATTTTCCATGGTTAAAACCAATGACAATTTTATTCCATTTTAAACACATAATAATATATTCTTATGATTAAAATATTTTCTTCCAATACAACGATAATACAAGATTTCTCCGAATCCAACCATATGTTATTTGCATATTTCACTAATTTATGTTTTAAAAGAGATTCGTTTTAATGGGTGTAAATATACTTTATATAATAATAATAGTAATATCCTGGGATATTATTCACACACGGCCATCTGAACCCAAACTAATCAGAGCTTGTACAATGGAAACCAGGCAACTGATATATTACATATACTACTTTTATAAATACAATATACTTATATAGATAATTTCATCCCGACTCAGGACAAACCAATATGTTCATGCACACAAATATCTTTCCTATATGGGAATCGAACCAACGACCTGCTGTGTGAAAGGCAAGGAATTGCCAACTACGCCAACTGGCCCGTCAAACTCAAACTATGAGTAGAAGGTAGAAGTCGTGGTTGACCCATGCCGTTTCATTTGCTATTAAGACCATGTTAAAACGTAATCCAATTCAATGACAGTAACTCATTGGAGACATTTATAGTATTAAAGCTTTTACTTTTACTTTTTCTTGACTTCATGAATGTGCACCATGTTAAAACGTAATCCAATTCAATGACAGTGACTCATTGGAGACATTTATAGTATTAAAGCTTTTACTTTTTCCCGACTTCATAAATGTGTACCATGTCAAAACGTAATCCAATTCAATGACATTGACTCATTGGAGACATTTATAGTATTAAAGCTTTTACTTTTTCCCGACTTCATAAATGTGTACCATGTTAAAACGTAATCCAATTCAATGACATTGACTGATTGAAGACATTTATAGTACCTTTTAAAGCTTTTACTTTTTCCCGACTTCATAAATGTGTACCATGTCAAAACGTAATCCAATTCAATGACATTGACTGATTGAAGACATTTATAGTACCTATTAAAGCTTTTACTTTTTCCCGACTTCATAAATGTGTACCATGTCAAAACGTAATCCAATTCAATGACATTGACTGATTGAAGACATTTATAGTACCTATTAAAGCTTTTACTTTTTCCCGACTTCATAAATGTGTACCATGTCAAAACGTAATCCAATTCAATGACACTGACTGATTGAAGACATTTATAGTACCTATTAAAGCTTTTACTTTTTCCCGACTTCATAAATGTGTACCATGTTAAAACGTAATCCAATTCAATGACAGTGACTCATCGGATACATTTATAGTATTGTAGCTTTTACTTTTTCCCGACTTCATGAATGTGTACAGACAGTCCATTTGAGAACCGTCCAGAAAGAATCCACGCTACAGGAATTAATTGCAATATTGCGGGCGTTGTCTAATTAAAAACTATTAAAGGTGTTGATTTTTAATATTTTTTTTAATAATTTAATTACTAAAAAAGCAACTATTAAAGGTCTGACAGATGCGCCCGTTTTTATGGACTATGCGGATGATCATGACATAATAGAAATACCAATTTGCAGTAGAAATTGCACCTGAACGAATGTAAATAGATGTAGATTCAAAAATAAATTTTATAAATGTTTTCATACAAGATGTACCTAAATATCTATGTTACTAGAAATAATATCTAATGTATACAACTATATTACTACAAACATGTTCTGACTATTTACAAGCGCTTTTTTAAAGTCTACGTGAATAAAAACCTTTTTTATTTTATTTTATTTATTCGAATGCATGGTAACATCCAAAACCTTGGGTAACATTATTGCAAACAAAAAAGCATTGAGTGTGAAAGACCTATATAAATATGAAATGAAATTTTATTCAGCACTTGGGTATTAACATACACTTGTACTTGTCAAGGTCACAATGCAGTACATAAACATAGTGAATAGTAAAAAGTTACAAAAAAAAAATTATTGGTCAGTCCGTGCGGTTTGTTTTATCGCATATATTTACTGAAATCCTTAAATAAATAACAATTTACTAATCTATTATTTTGAAATTTAGTTCTACTATAATAAAATTAAAGAATGGAAGACTAAAGCAAAAGACGAAATTCTAAATGAGGGTGTGATCACATGCACGGGATCACCGATCACGCGTTAATGGGCCAAAACGATCCTCGCCGCTGAGGAACCTACCCTAGCTAGCCTGCGTACATATTAATAATAAACATAGGTTTTCAATCTTTCTTGAGAAAAGGATAGGAAATAGAATTTCGTATGTCAAGCGTCGGACCCACCGATGAAGGGTTCCGTAGCAGCAAGTATTTGAGTTGATTGAATGAAAGGTAAATTTCCGATTTAGTACGAGTACGTATTAAAAAAAACTACTTACTACCTAGATCTCGTTCAAACCAATTTTCGATGGAAGGTTATATGATACTGAACATCATAAATAAGAGAATGTAAAAATAAGAGAAAATAAAAAATAAGAGAATAATAAAACTAAAAAAAATAGTTTTATCATTCTCTTATTTTAGAAGGTACAGCCGGGGGGGCTGTAACTTCTAAAATAAGAGAATGATAAAACTATTTTTTTTTGTTTCACACTAATTTTTTGTTTTTACACTCATAACCACTTTGGAATGATATGCAATTAAAATGATATTAGAAAACTCAATATCATTTATGAAGACCTATCCGGACATGTATGGGTACGGTGAAAAAAAGTTTTTTGAGTTTCAGTTCGATGTATGGAGAACCCCCAAAATTTTTGATTTTTTCCTTTTTTGTGTGAAAATCTTAATGCGGTTCACAGAATATCTACATCTACTTACCAAGTTTCAACAGTACAGTTCTTATAGTTTCGGAAAAAAGTGGCTGTGACATAAGGACGGACAGACAGACATGACGAATTCTATAAGGGTACCGTTTTTGCCATTTGGCTACGGATCCCTAAAAATCGATTTTGTGAGAAGTAAAGCTAAGGAGAGAGATTTCAGGTGTGATCTACAAGGAACATCAGTGGAGTACCTATCTGAAGGAGATTCGGTTCTCTCTCTCTCTTGTAGGTAGGAACCTACGAGGGCTTCAAATTTTTTTATAATCCTAAATCACCTTCCTAAGAGAGGTAAAATTTTAGAGAATATTGAACCTCTCTTGAATTTTGAATGACCAAATATTATGACCTCAAAAGGGTCGCTGGGACAGACTGGATGCGCAAGGCGGAGGACCGTGTGCAATGGCGCGTGTTAGGAGAGGCTTATGTCCAGCAGTGGACTGCGATAGGCTGATTGATTGATTGATTGAATATTATGTCTCCTCAGACATAATAGAAATCTGTATACCTATATTAAGTAGCTACCTAGTGAGAAATCTATATATAGATAATATAATGACATATCTATCATAATTTTATATTAATATTAATATACCACATATATTTTGTCAGTAAAGGTTTCCGATCGGTTTAGTTACTTATGTATATAATATACTTCATTATTATCCTAATATTAACTTTCGCATTCATAATGCGAAAGTTTGTGAGTTTGAATGTATCGATGTTTCTTACTCTTTTACGCAAAAACTACCAAACGGATTTTGATGAAACTTTGCAGTAATATAACTTATATAACAAGGACGCAATGACGTTCATCGCCCGCGCGTGGGACTGAGACAGATAGTGCGTTGAGTTCTTTTGTTCTGTGGCTGCACGGCACAAATTAACAAGCCATCCGTTATTATTATATTATTTGTACAATAAACTTGTAATGTTAGTAATAGATTTAAATGTAAACTAATATCGACGACTTGGTGTACAGATAAAATTCTAATGAGTTTATGTTACGCCTAGTTTAAGACCCATATGTTTTTTTTTGTATAACTGTTGAAATAAATATCCGAATAATACATCCTACTAATATTATAAATACCAAAGTTTGTGAGTATGCATGGATGTTTGTTACTCGTTCAATCAAAAACTACTGAACAGATTTTGATGAACCTTTGTAGTAATATAGCTTATATATCTGAATAACACATGGGCTATGATTTATAAAGTTTGACTCGGATTAAACCGGGGGGCACAATTAGTATATTCGCTGACTAAATTCAATAGAGGCACAAGTCGAATTCCGGGCTTCTTGGTTGGTAGTGATGGATTCTTATTCTAAATTAGGTTCTTTATGTTATGCATTAAAAACAGAGCTTGTTAGTTCATAAACTACCTGGTAGGAGGCGTATGTGTCAATAGTGAATAAACGATGACGTTGCGTCTCTTTCATGCAATCCCGGCTCAACTTTAGTCGGCCGCATGCGCTCGCGGTAAACGCACATTGGATTTCATGCAACACTATTGCATTAACTCAAATGTGAAACTGAAAAAACTATATAAGTATTCCAGGGTAAGTGCTCATTGTTTTTCTATGTATGGTAGTCAACATTTCGGCAAATCACAATTCGCATATTTTTACTCACGAAGCGCGAGCGTTAGTGCCAGCGCAGACAGAGAGGAGCGCAGCGGAGAGGATTTTATTAAGGCACTAGAAAATCAACTTTAAAATTATTTAAATAAAGTGCATGTATGCTCGAACATTATAATGCGCGAGACTGCGCGAGCATTTTGTCAGGTTCAAGCATATATGCACTTTATTCCTATAGCTCTAAAGTTGATTTTCTAGTGCCATAATAAAATCCTCTCCGCTGCGCTCCTGTCGGTGTGCGCTGACCCTTATTATGTTAGTCTGAAATCTTTTGTAGAATTAGATTAGATTAGAAAAAAACAAAAGATTTTTTGTAGAATTTAACCTTTTATCAAGATTTTAGTTCCCAAAACTGATAATGTTATTTGACATCGTGTATTTTATATACTTACTTACAAGCTGACCTGGCAAAGGTTGTTTTGCCACGCCATTTTTAGGGTTCCGTAGCCAAATGGCAAATAACGTAACCTTTATAGATTCGTCATGTCTGTCTGTCTGTCTGTCCGTCCGTAAGTCACAGCCATTTTTAGGGTTCCGTAGCCAAATGGCAAAAAACGGAAGCCTTATAGATTCGTCATGTCTGTCTGTCTGTCCGTCCGTATGTCACAGCCACTTTTTTCCGAAACTATAAGAGCTGTACTGTTGAAACTTGGTAAGTAGATGTATTCGATGAACCGCATTAAGATTTTCACAATAATTTTGAGCCAGTGCAATGCATGCTAATTCATGCCATAAATTATTTTATAAAATTTAATAAATACTAATACAATTTCGTAATAATCAAGCCAATTAGAATCTAAAACTAGCGGTGATTATTAATTATTTCGTAAATCAAACTGCCGTATGGTAATCACATAACATTTATTCCCAAAACTTAGAGTCAGTGATATCTTATAGGCAAACAAGTGCTAACAATTTAATTTCTATAAGCATACAACTACCATGATTTTTATTAAATACCTAGTTAAATGGTTTAGCATAAAACAAATCACTTGATGAACTTACAGAAAGGAATTTATACTGTGATGTTAAGAAGAGTGTATTTTCAATAGCATCCAATGCTAATGGTAGTGACTGTATTAGCCGTAACATGATCCTACCTATCCCTGACGAAATCCTTCCTATTATCTGGCATATCCTCAATTTTTCCATCTCTATTGGTGTCTTGCCATCCTTGAAGCCTTGAAAGACGCACAAATCATTCCTTTGCCAAAGAAATCCCTTCCCACGTCCATTTCTGAGTACCGTCCAATATCTATACTTCCTTTTCTATTCTATATGAGTGATGCATCCATAATCAACTCAGTGTGTTCCAGAACAATCTCCTTAATCCTTACCAATCCAGTTTTCGTAAAGGTCACAGCACGACCACAGGCTTGATAAAATATGTTACGGAAGATATCAGGACAGGCATGAAAAATTAATTTATTTTATTTATTTAGGCTCACCAACAATTGCTTACACCCAATATTACAAATTGCGTCCGACTGTAACTAAAGCTAAGTGTAGCAAACTCTTATGGGTAAGCACGGCATGCATCTTTTATATTACAATAAGTGTGCCTTATGCTAAAAATTACATTAGATTATCATATAATATTAATTAAATTTATTTATAGGATAACTTATTTATATAATATATTGGAATTACAAAATTAACGAATGATACAATATTAAATAAAAATTATAATAAAACAATACATAACAAAACAAAAGCTTTTATACAAAGGTGGATACTATTTTGTGGAACTTGGTAAGTGAGTTAAAATAGAGTACGAGATCGCTGTAACCATTTATTAGTTTACTAAGTCGGGGGACGATGGAGTTAGCGCCTAGCTTCGTTCTGCGGAGGGGGGCATGCAAGCGAGTAATGGCAGCACGAGGGTATGTAGCTGGAACTCGGATCTATACCGAAACATACCAAGTAGATTAGGACGGTCTGTTTTACACCGGAGAACTTTGAATGAGAAGATGGAGTCTATAATGCTTCTGCGTTTCTCCAATGACACCATTCTTTTCAATTTTATAATTCACTTAATACTTAGCTTTACTTATGTTAGCAATGTAATAATGTATTTTTATGTAATTTATACCTTCTAGTAATTGTAATCCTAAGGTTGACGATTGTAATAACCATTTAAATTCAAATATTGTTATATAATGTCTTTATAATAGAAATCCTTTAATTTTGTAATTGAATATTTGATCGCTAGTTTATTGTTTAGTTTAGTTGTCTACTTATTTGTAAAAATTTACATGCCATATATATGGCGAAGCATGTGAAACCTTACTATGATTACAACACCTATAATTTGTAAACCATGTTTCATGTAAATAAATGATTTTTATCTTTATCTTTATAAAGTACACTCAGTAAGAGCAAATATTATGTGCACTAGTCAACGAATATTTAATTGTGCGATTACCAATTTGTTGATTTTTGTTTTGTGCCACTATTGCATTCAGGCAGCGTTTTAGTCTATTAATATTGTAAATATTTAATAAATTATAGGCTTAATTTTATATTATTATAATGTTATACAAGAACTTTTTTTATAAAACATTTATTGAATACAGCGTTTATGTACCATATAACACGTGACACACTACGTTTTAAAGAGCAGATCAATGAATAGTAAGCGCAGGTTGAAAACCTATGCAATGGTACAATCGTAGACGCCATAAGAAATTCAAAAACGGCCTTGATTTGAGTCCTCGCGATTGTTTATTTTTCCCTACTAATGTATTTATCTTATCCCATATCTTCTTGTTTGAACTCATTTGTCTCGGCGTCTCCCTGATACACGCGCTTGAAGCTGTTCACCTATTTGTATGCTCTCGTCTGCAAATGGGTTGAATTTATGCAAAGTCTCATATCTGTCCATGATTTTAACAGACTCTGGGTCCAATCCTGGAATGTATCATGTTTGGCAGCCTCTTGGGATAGTTTGCCGTAACACAGTATTGACAATATTTACTATTTGGTCATAGTATTGTGGATGGGGATTGAGGTTTAATAAATTATTGCCAGATCGTGTGAAAATTTACCTAAATTACTTTTACATAATTAAAACGCCGTTTAAAATCACAAATATATAACTCGGAATATTTATTAATAGATAATTTCAAGAGCAGCTCTAAAGATTACTTATTAAAAATCTGAAAGATCCGTTATGGAAAAGTATTGATAAATCTATGACTTTCTACCCATATTTAACAAAATTGTTGACTTTTCGGACTTTTTTGCTATAAAATGAGTAATCAAGTAAAAAGAAAAGGAAAATTTTCGATTATCGACGATGAAAATTGTTATCGATAAAAATCACTATATTATTTTAAATGTAGGTATTACTAGGTATGTGCTATAATCTTAATTTATGTAAAAACATTCAGACTCGTTCAGATTTTTTTTCGTATCGGTGCGAAGTATCGGTATATAAGTCATTTGAATATTTATTTAAATATTAGTTTTATTTAGGATCTGGGCGAAAGACCTAAGTAACACATTATGGAGACACTTAAAGAAAATCCAATATTGGAATTTAACCCAAATCAGTTGTTAGAAGTGCGAAAGTGTTATGGTTATGACGATTTGAATAAATTACATCAAGATCTTGATCATTTTGAAGATTGGATAAGATGCAGAATCATTTCAAGGTGAAAAAATTTGGTAAGTGACGCTAGATATAATGGCTGGTTATACTTTTTGGTCTTCAGTATAACTTGACGCAGCGTATGTATGTGGTCTACTACTGCTCGCATGTGCTCCTCACATAATACAATAAAGAAGCATTGCAGAGATGCGGAATAATCGGTGGGATGAGAAGTTGAACGAAGTGATACGATCGCCTTTAGAGATCTTTGCAAACGGCTCAAAATTGACATCGGATCGGCTAGACCACCGCTAAAATGACCGAATAAACGCACTGCGTTCGACGATGTCGAGGAAAAGGAATGCGTAGCAGACAGTCTAGAGGCCCAATGTTCGCCTAGCACTCTACTCCGGTGTCCTTAATCTAAGACGATATGACTGCATTAGTCTTTTAAACCTATCTGTTTTTGTGAGGACGGCTTAACTCTTACAGAATTTAATAGTGAAACACAATACGTGTTGCACTTTTAAATTCTGTAAAAGTCTTGAAATTAGCCGTCTTGACATAACACTTTCGTAATTTTTTGCAAAGGTTGGTTAAAGTGATATGGGTCTATCATTTGTTAGTGTCTGTCTCGTCACCTTTCGTATGTATGTATTTTAGTCGCTGCCAAGCGTGGCGAGTGGACGTGTGCAGTGATTGCTATCAAAATATTAGTTTATAATCAAACAATTTTGAACACTATCTACGTTGGTATACAGTTGAAATTGTAACGCCCGCGAATTGCTTTACTTGAAGTGCAAGAGAAAGGGACACATTGTCCGGGCGGCGACGCTCGATAGTGGGGATCATATAAAGGTGCACGCAGTGCATAAGCGGAGCGGGAGCCGGAGCGGATATCAATATCAACTTTTAAAAGTAAACAACATGGCAACAGTTCGTCATTCGCCGTCTAAGGTAACAACCCGGAATAAAAAAATAGTTACGAAAGATATCAGCAGTTCTCAGCCGGATCTTTCAAAACTAGACAAATTCGAGCTACACGCAGACGATGTGCCTAATCGAAAGAGAAACAGCCCAGATGATGAATATAAGCTACAGTTTGACGAATTTAAAAGGGAAATATTAGAAATACTACAGAAATCAAGTTCAAATCAAATGGCAAGCATACAAAGTATTAGTGAGAATATATGTTCCATTAATGATAAATTAAAAAACATGGAAATCACTACCAACAAAATAGTCACAGAGCACCAAAATCTTAAAAAACAGATTGATGACCTAACGGGCACAGTCAAAATGAATAAAGACGAAATAAAAAGCCTGAAAGACAGCCTCCACCAAATAAAATCAGATCCAGCAAAGACCCAAACAATACAAGGCAACTCACATACTACAAATAATGAACTTTTCGCAGAATTCCAAGATCGTGCACAGCGCAGCAAAAATATAATTTTGGTAGGTGTCACTGAAAAAAGATTCGAGAATAATAAACAGAATTGGGAATCTGATACCGTTGAAGTAGAAAAGATTTTAAAAACTATATATCCAGAGTGTCCAAAGATGGAAATGGTACTACGTCTTGGAAAATACGATGAAAACAAAATACGGCCACTTAAAATCAGTTTTTCCTCACAGAATATAGTCAAATCAATATTAAGAAAAAAACCAAACTTGAAACTAGATGGTATCCGAATCTACTCAGACCAAACGCTTCAACAACGGAAATTTCTGCAAAATTTAAAAGCTGAATTACAACTAAGACAAGACAATGGTGAAAAAGATTTAATAATAAAGTATTTCAAAGGTATACCAAAAATTATTGAACAAGAGACAAAAAACTAAGCAACACAGAAGATCCAACAGACGAGCAATATAAAATAACATATCAACTATCAAATAACTATACAGATATTACCACTACAGCCAAATCAATTAACTTTCTTTATGCTAATGTCAGAAGCCTTGTGAAACTAGGTAAACTTGACGAATTACGATGTATCACTGAAACCTTCCAAAGGACTATATATGTAATAATACTTGTGGAAACTTGGATAAAAAACGAAGCAGAAGCCCTCAGACAGAAATTGCCTAACTACACGCACTATTACAACTACAGACCGACTTCAAGAGGGGGTGGAGTGTCGATATATGTGCACGATAATCTAAAACATGAATTACTAACCAGTGATTATGAAGATGGTAATCACTTCATGTGGGTACATGTTGATAAACTTTCTCTAGATATTGGAGTCGTCTATAAGCAACCAGCATCAAATGTGCAACATTTTCTTGAACAGTATGATAGTCAGTTATCGAAAAGAAAGAGAGCAATAATTTTTGGAGACCTTAATCTAAATTTACTTAGCAAAGAAAAGTCTATCAAAGACTATAAGATCACACTTAAAGAAAATGGTTTTCATATACTCAATAATACTCATAAAACACACTGTACACGCTCAACAAATACTTCTAAGACAATACTAGATCATGTTAGTACAACTATGAAAGACAATATCTACCACATGACATTAATTGAAAGCGCTATGTCAGATCATAAACAAATATATCTTGAGATAAAGAGAATTAAACCGAAACACCCAAAGAAAATTCAATATCAAGCTATAAACTACAGCAATTTATACAGAACCATAAACGACATATCCCTACACAACATAAATAACGATTTCTTCAGATTAGAGTCGCTTCTTTTACGAGCCATCGCAGAAAATAAAATAACTAAAACGAAAATACAAAACCCGCCAAGACAAGATTGGATAAACAAGGATTTAATATCAGCAATCAATAAAAGAAACTTCTTATGGCACAAATTGAAAGAAGAACCGCTTAACAAACACCTTGAAGAGGAATTCCAGCGACAGAAAACTACGGTGCGCGAAGAGATTCAGACAACAAAAAACCAATATTATCAGAAAGCCTTCAGAATCTGTGAAAAAAATAATTTGAAAATGTGGCAACTCATAAATAACTTGACTAATAATAAAATTAAACAAAATCTTAGCCCTCAAAAACTAAACACCACTTCAGGACAAATCTCTGATCCTAAAGAAATATGTGAGTGTTTCAACATATTTTTCTGCAGCATAGGTGCCGAACTAGCAAAAAACATTCAAAATCAGACAAAAAATAATTATAACTTGCCAATATCTACCGGAAAAAATACCAGTACCATCGAACTATCTCAATTTAAACCAACAACCATTGAAGAAGTACTTAAAATAATTAACAACCTAGATTCGAATACGAGTACCGGCTTGGATGGAATAAGTACAAAAGCAGTTAAATGTGTTAAAGAACTAATAGCCCCCAAATTAACTGAATGCATCAACAAGAGCTTAACTGAAGGAACATTCCCGGAATCTTTAAAAATAGCAAGAGTCAGTCCAATATTTAAGTCTGGTAACAAAATGGAGCCAGGAAATTATAGACCAATATCCATTTTACCTGTGCTATCAAAAATTTACGAAAAAATTTTACATGATCGGCTAAGTATCTATCTAGATTCATTAAAATTCCTCTACAAAAAGCAATATGGTTTTAGAACAAAATCAAACACACTAATAGCTACGACTGACTTAATAACTTCGATAAAATTAAATGTAGACGCCAAAAAAATCACCTTGGGTATCTTCATAGACTTAAAAAAAGCTTTCGATACCGTTAGCCATGATCTGCTTTTGACCAAATTTAAACGCATGGGTATCAAAGGCTCTAGTTATAAAATGCTACAATCCTACCTTACAAACAGAATGCAAATTGTTAAGATTGGTGAACACCAGAGTAAACCTCAAAAAATAACATTTGGCGTTCCCCAAGGATCGATTCTTGGCCCTTTAATCTTTTTAATATATATTAACGACATTCACGAAATTGGATTAAAAGGTGACATTGCCCTATACGCGGATGACACTAGTTTATTTTACTCTGCAAAGTCAATATCCACTATTATTGAGCTAGCACAAAATGACTTGGACCTTCTACATACTTGGTTACAAACTAATTTATTAACTATAAATATAAGTAAAACAAACTATGTTATATTTGCAGCTAAAAACAAAAAAATCGATATACATAAACATTTGACTATCAATGGACAAAAACTAAATAAAGTTAGCAAAGAAAAATATCTTGGTCTAACAGTGGATGACAAGTTGTCATGGCGACCACATATAGAAAATATCCGTAAAAAAACTTGCGTCTCTTACGGGAGCTTTACGTAGTATAGTACGATGTCTTCCCAGAAAAGTCCGATACACTATATATAACTCATTGGTCAAATCCAATATTGAATATCTAATCGAGGTGTGGGGCTCGGCCGCTAAGTCGAACATACAAGTACTACAAAGAGCCCAAAACAAAATAATAAAAACACTTTTTCAGTATCATTACCTTACCTCAACCACAAAAATTTATAAAGAAAGTAAACTTATGAACCTCACTCAGTTGTACAAATATAACACATGTATTCTAATCCGGAAAATATTAACAAAAGATATACATTCACAAATAATACTTACAAAAAAAAATCAGACACAAAAAATTTTAACAAGGCAGGCGAATAATATCACTCTGATAACCCCTAAAAGTAATCATGGGAAAAAAAATATTATGTATGAAGGAGTGAGGTTCTATAACAAACTGCCTAAAGATATCAAAAAAATTAAAACCCTCAAAATGTTCAAAAAAATATTAAAAGACCATATATTAAAGGACTTCTCCCTTTTATCGTAATAAATATAACAAAAAAAATATAACAATATAATTAACTTAAGTAATATAAAGCGATATTATAACAAAAAGTATATTAGTAAAAAAAAACCCAACAACAAACATAAAAAATAAAAATACAAAAAACCTAAATGAAACTTGAACTTATTATTATTTTTCTTTTAATAACTATTATTATAAAATTGTTTACAAAAAAACCCACTCACATGCATAATGACCTAAAAATCCTATAATACTTATCTACTAGACAAAAACATAAAAATAAAACCTAAAAAAAAATAATTAAATACGATTAGCGATTTCTCAGGTTGCATAAATCCATCAAAAAAACAATTATGTTGATACTATTAATATTTAAAAATATATATACATATATATTCCCATTGCGTTGTACCGAATAGTTCACGTTGCTGCGCACTATGGTATGGGCCTTAAAAACATAACTGTTTTATATACATACTAGATACGATGCGAAGCGCCGTGTGCACTTCGTTCATATTAGGTCTTTACCTATGAAATTGCCGTTCTGCAGTACTGGCCATTTCAAATCAAAATAATTTTTGTTTGGCTAAGAATTCTAATTTCAAATTAATTTTATTTTAAAAACATGGATTCTTTTTTCCAAAAGTAGTCATTTCTTTATTGATTAGTGTTACATTTTCATCGCATTTCAATCTTTTTCGTCATCATGGATACGTTAAAAATTCGAGTAATTATGGAATATGAGTACCGTCGTGGCAGCAACGCGGCACAAGCGGCACGCAACATCAACGACGTTTACGGAGCTAACACTACAAACCAACGCACCACCTGTTATTGGTTTGCTCGCTTCCGTTCTGGAAATTTCGACCTGAAAAATGAACCTCGCGGTCGTCCGAAGACTTTGGTCGACAATGACGAATTAAAGGCGGTTGTGGAAGCTGATGATACACAATCTACGGCTGAATTAGCAGCAGCTTTCTACGTTAGCGTCAAAACAATATTGGTCCATTTGCGTCAAATTGGCAAGGTAAAAAAGCTTGACAAATGGGTGCCCCACGAACTCAATGATCGCCAGCGCGAAGTACGCGTCGAGACGTGCCTTGCACTGCTCAACAGACACACAAATGAAGGAATTTTGAACCGCATTGTTACCTGCGATGAAAAATGGATTCTGTTTGATAACCGCAAGCGCTCAGCAAGTTGGTTGGATCCTGGTTCAGCACCTAAACAATGCCCTAAACGAAAACTTACCCCTAGAAAAGTGATGGTCACTGTTTGGTGGTCTAGCGCCGGTGTGATTCATCACAGCTTCTTACCAAACGGGGTGAGCATTACTGCAGATGTGTACTGTGAAGAACTGAGCACAATGATGGAGAAGCTGGCGCATCTCCAACCAGCATTGGTCAATCGCTCGTCTCCGCTGCTCCTGCACGACAACGCGCGACCTCATACTGCACAGCAGACGGTCTCCAAGTTGCAAGAACTGGGGTTGGAAGCTCTCCGTCATCCGCCCTACTCACCAGACCTTGCGCCTACAGACTACTACTTTTTCCAGAATTTGGATAACTTCTTGGCGGGAAAAAAATTCAATACCCGAGAGGCAGTACAAAATGCCTTTGAAGAATTTGTTGCCTCCCGTCCAGCTGATTTCTTTAAGAAGGGCATCAATAAACTGCCACTGCGATGGCAAAGATGCATTGATTGCATGGGTGATTACTTCGATTAATACAAATAAAAAAATTCATGAAAAAAATTCGTTTAAATTTTTTCATACAAAACGGCAATTTCATAGGTAAAGACCTATTATCTACCCACCGCAACACAGAAAAAATGGATGTAATTTGTGTAGTTGTTAATTGTGTTATTTGTAAAATTGTTTTTGTATTGTATAGTTTAGTATTTTAGTTTAGTTTAGTATTTGTAAGTAGCCACGCTTGGCGTCCTATAGTAAGTATTTTAATTTCTCTGCAAGTGATGTATTATCTTAAGAGAAAATAAAGAATCTTTAACCGTATGTATGGGTTTTATTATAGACACTTTGAAGAGGTCAGGTACAATACCGGGTTGGATCTCAAATCGAGTCGCCTGAATCTGAGTTAAGTGTGTAATATGGGGGGGTTAAGGGGGTTCGTACGAAGTGATAAAACGCATTCTTTTCTGCCGGAGAGGCGCCAATTTTTTTTTATTAATTTTTAAAAATCATAAGACTTCATACAAATGCATAAAACAGAACGCAATTTGATACATTTCGTAGCGATTTCGATACCTACAGCGTTGTAAAACAACGTAAAAACATTGCTTCCGTGTTTAGAAGTTATATATTTTTTTTATAACGCCTTTATATAATTTTCCAAAAAATACCCAAAACTGAATCGTTCATCACTCGTCACATCGTCACATCGTCAATCACTATCATGATATTTTTGCAAAAATCTACTTTCATGAAATAATTTGGGTTAGGTTAGGTTAGAACGGTGACCATTTAGCGCGCGAAGGCGACCGAGCGTAGCTCGGCTGCCGCGGTAGCGGCCGCCGAGCGCTAGAAAAACATTAACCATGGATATCTCCATAACCATGGGGTTCCGCGGAGTGGGGATGGTACAGGAGGGTAGCCCACTCCCCCCGCGGCCCCTCCTCCCTAAATAATAAACATATAATTTAATTACGTTTTTCCAAAGTCACGAACTAAGTATGGTGCTTCAACGGCTTATTGGACGATTCCCACGAATTGAACTCGCACGAAACATGGAAATCCCATTAAATAATAATAATATGTTTATATTATTATTATTTAATGGGAATAAATGTATTGAAATCTAAAGCTGTATCGCGGTTACATGCAGTGTTTTCTTATATACAATAAATTAAATTATTTCAGATCGAGGTTACTTGGAGCGTTTTCTTATATACAATAAAGGATCCGTTGAGAACGCCAAACAACGATTAGAGAAAATATGTTCCTTCAATAACTTGATGCCGGATTTGCTTCAATACTTTGACGTAAAGAACGAGTTTATCCATTTACTAACCATAAGGTAATTATAAATTTAGTCAATTTCTCACAATCTAGTATTTTTGCCGACTTTGAATTTAGATTTATGTCTTTTTCACTGCTGGACCATAGACTCCCCAAGGATCTTGGAAATATATGCCATAATTGTCACGTTTGTCACGGGTCGGCAATCGTAGTATGACTCAATACTACGATTCATAGGGAACGCCGCTACCATAAAAGTCTACCGAGAAGGAGCCTATCCCTTACGTGTGATGTGAGCCGAATGTAATAATAATTACATTCGATACTCATGAAATAGTATATATGTGCACAATTTTACGTAAATAATAGTATTATATCTAGGGACAATGTCACACAAAACATCCAAGCGTGGACAGGCCCCCTACAAGATGGACCGATGATCTTGTGCTGCTGGAAACTGCTGGATGCAATTATAGCAAGACCGGCAATTGTGGAGATCTTTGGGTAAGGCCTTTGTCCAGCTGTAGACGTCTTTCGGCTGATATGATGATGATGATGATGATATATATTTTAATCTACACATAAATTCTTAAAAGAACCGGGGAGCCCTGAATATTCCTCGTTGAATTTATATGACAATCTCAAATCTTCATTCGTTCCAGCTTGCTCAAAATTTTCCATCGCTCTCATATGCTGGTCGGTGCAGAATTCTTTAAAATTCATGTCTGAAATCAATATTTTGTATTTTAAGAGACTCTTTATTACAGAAGACAGAGGAGTACTAAGTATGCATTTTAAATTAATAAAAATCCTTAACACATTTATAATTGCAAAAAAATATAAAAATTGACAAAAAGAAATTGGAAATACATAAATATATGATATGCCCCGCGGTTGCACCCACTTTGAAATGAAGAAATTGCCTATGTATTATCTGTATGGGATATTGATACCTCATATTTCCCATATCCTAATAATACTATAAATGCGAAAGTTTGTGAGTATGGATGTATGGATGTTTGTTACTCTTTCACGCAAAAACCACGCAACGGATTTTGATGAAACTTTATAGTAATATTGCATATTAAACAGCCGAATGTTAAAGCTTTATTTTAAAGTTTCAACTAGGAGGACAATCCTACTAGTATTATAAACGCGAAAGTTTGTAAGTATGGATGGATGGATATCCATTCATCCATCCATACTTACAAACTTACGCGTTTTACAATTTTAATGAAAGTTTGCAATAATATAGCTAATAATCTCAGCTAACAAGCTCAGAATAACACATATGCTACAATTTATAAAGATATTGTGTGAATTGTCAAAAATGTGACGATAAGTGTCAAGTATGCAGGAAAATATCTACCATCTGCGAGCTATTCCGGCGTGCACTGCCAAAACCGCTAGAGGTACACCTCCTACAAATATTATAAATGTGAAAATATGTGAGCATAGATGTATGGTTGTACATAGGTTTGTTACTCTTTTACGCCAAAACTACTATAACGCGTGTGAAATCGCGGGCATAGTTAGTGTCATGTAAATGTTACGTATAATACTAAGGTAAAGCATAATAGACATATTTTACGATTTTTACCACTTAACTCCTGTACACTTTTGTCTTCACCTCCATAATCCTTTGGCAACAGTTCCTGCGGTATATGTTCATATAAGGACTCCACATTACGATGTATTATCAGTCTCTGAGCCAATTTGTCAGGAGAATGACAGAGCCACTAGTACACTTGCTGACACTTAACTGCGATCTACAACTCGCATGCCGAGCGCGGTGACCATGGCAAACCAGGAGGAGTTTGCCGTAGTCACCACGATAGTGATGATAGTACGTTTAATAAAAAATAAACACATGTCCTACAAGGACTTGCACCATATGAAAAATAAAAGGTTATGAGAATTAAAATGTAACAAGATAAAACCACTAACAATGCGTGATTTAAATTAAGTATACTATATTTTAAGTTAAAGCTAGCATAGGTATTATAGTTGTTCCATTCTATGAGATAAAATTTGGACAAAGGCCTCCCCAAAAGATATCAATAATTGCCGGTCTATTGAGTAACCGCTGCGCAGAATGAAGCTAATACAAAATAGAAAGTAAACTTATAAAAACCAGCAAAGTGCGAGTCGGACACCAGCATGAAAGGTTCCGTATCATTATCTATAAAACTCACGTTTGTTGTATGGCAGTCCCCTTTAATATTTATTTTATTTCGTTTTTTAGTATTTGTTGTTATAGCGGCATCAGAAATACATCATCTGTGAAAATTTCAACTGTCTAACTAGCACGGTTCATGAGATACAGCCTGGTGACAGACAGACGGCGAAGTCTTAGTAATACGGTTCCGTTTTACCCTTTGGGTACGGAACCTTAAAAAACGATGCCCCTTAATCCAAGAATTAAACTTCTTATATTTCGATTTATTCACCAGCCTTTGCTATTCTACTAGTTGGCTGACGGCATTTCATTTTGCTGATTCCACGGGATGCTTGATGATTTTTAACCGCGGAAGTATTTCCTTCACTGTTCAGAGTGTTTGTTTGTGGAATGCACTGCCAATAACAGTGCGCCAAGCACAAAGTTTACACAAGTTCCAGCGTGTAAAGCATTACTTCATATCACTATAGGATACATCGATAGAACAAGTAGGTGATATTGTAATTATGTAAGTTTCTATCTATTATAGGTATGTATATATGTATATAGTTTGAATGTATTTAGTATATACAGTAGGATCTTGTACTGAGTACCAATGGGTACTGTTAACAAAGTATATGTACACCGACTACTGCCCTCTTAAATAATCCCTATTATTGTCCATTCTTTGGTTGTCTGGAAGAGATCACATTTTAGTGATAAGACCGCCAATTGTATACTTTTAATTACATGCTCCTGTACTGTATGATTTTAATATTGGTATAGAATAAAGAGTTAATCTATCTATTTCCGATCCGGCATGACATGGCAACCTTTAAGAAGCGAGCCTATTCTTTTCTTGAAAGCTGGCGACGCAAATGCGGCTACTCTGATATTGCGTGTGTCCACTTACGGTGATCACTTACCATCAGGTGACCCACTTTTTTTTTGTTGCTCGTTTGCTATTCTTTTTTATGTATAAAAAAAATGATATGCATAAAGTAAGTGACTTTCAGAGTCGTCACCCGCCAGACCCGGAAGGCGTTTGTTGTTAAGTTAGTTAATAGTTACGTTAATGAGTAACTAAAATAAACCAGTATTTAGGTCAAAATACAAAATCAATATGTAGTGTTAATTCCGCTAATTGTCACCAGTCCAGTCACTAAGGTCTCCTTCGAGCACTCGACGAGTTAGCAGCCCTTCAGAATGGTCCGTGGAGGACTGAAACACGTGTTGGGTACCGTACTGGTGACAATTAGCGGAATTAACACTCCATATTGAAATTTCCGCAAAGTAACGCCTGATTCCATTACTTATCTACAGTATTTAGGTGTGTCATCAAACTCTTATTTATCTTATCTATATATTTTATCTAATACAGTACATATTTCCCGAATTTAACAAATTCAAAAACAGTTCTTGTACCACCTGTCATATGCAAATAATTTGTGTCGTATTCTGTCATCGTGTGAACCCAGGCTCACGGACTTTAAAATCTGTTTTAGAGCGCAGACGAAATGTAGCTGATATCGTGTTTTTCTATAAACTAATATAATAAATATAAAGGTACATTGGTGAATGTTGACTGTAATTAGTACGAAAACAAGGAAGTATGTTTTGTAGTCGACTGTTAAAACGTGGAATATCAGTATTTAGTTTGCTCAGTAAAGTGGAGCAGTCGATTAAACCATTGATTTGTTTATAGAAAAACACGATATCAGCTACATTTCGTCTGCGCTCTAAAACATATTTTAAAGTCCGTGAGCCTGGGTTCACACGATGACAGAATACGACACAAATTATTTGCATATGACAGGTGGTACAAGAACTGTTTTTAAATTCGTTAAATTCGCGAAATATGTACTGTATTAGATAAAATATATAGATAAGATAAATAAGAGTTTGATGAAACACCTAAATACTGGTTTATTTTAGTTACTAATTAACGTAACTATTAACTATACTTAACAACAAACGCCTTCCAGGTCTGGCGGGTAACGACTCTGAAACTCACTTACTTTATGCATATCATTTTTTTTTATACATTAAAAAGAATAGCAAACGAGCAACAAAAAAAAAGTGGGTCACCTGATGGTAAGTGATCACCGTAAGTGGACACACGCAATACCAGAGTAGCCGCATTTGCGTCGCCAGCTTTCAAGTAAAGAATAGGCTCGCTTCTTAAAGGTTGCTATGTCATACCGGATTTAAAAAAAATAAACACATGTCCTTCAAGAACTTGCACCATATGAAAAATAAAATATTATGAGAATTAAAATGAAACATGATAAAACCACTAACAATGCGTGATTTAAATTAAATATACAGCACAAATCTGTAATACATACAGTGTCAAGTGGACACACACAATACCAGAGTAGCCGCATTTGCGTCGCCAGCTTTCAAGGAAAGAATATAATAGGCTCGCTTCTTAAAGGTTGCTATGTCATACCGGATCAGATATAGATAGATAGACTCTTTATTGTACACCAATATTAAATCATACAGTACAGGAGCATGTAATTAAAAGTATACAATTGGCGGTCTTATCACTAAAATGTGATCTCTTCCAGACAACCAAAGAATGGACAATAATAGAGATTATTTAAGACGGCAGTTGTCGGTGTACATAATTATACTTTGTTAACAGTGCCCATTGGTACTCAGTACAAGAGCCTACTATATATTCTAAATATATACATACTATATAGGTACATATATACAAACTATATACATACATACATACCTATAATAGATATAAACTTACATATTACAGACTTGGTCTATCAATGAAATTAAATAATAAAATTTATTCAGCACTTGGGTATTTACATACACTTGTACTTGTCAAGCTCAGAATGAACACAGTTTAAAAACAGTAATTAAAGTAACAAAATATTTTAAATTAGGTAGTCCGTCCGTGCGGTCTGTATCATGTGTCTATGTGTTTGTTTAATGTATCCTATAGTGACAGGTAGGTAGACAGGTACACGCTGGAACTTGTGTAAACTTTGTGTTTGGCGCACTGTTATTGGCAGTGCATTCCACAAACGAACACTCTGAACAGTGAAGGAAATACTTCAGCGGTTAAAAATCATCAAGCATCCCGAGGAATCAGCAAAATGAAATGAAATGGGGTGGCGATGTTTTATGCCGTCAGCCAACTAGTTGAATAGCAAAGGTTGGTGAATAAATCGAAATGTAAGGAGTTTAATTCTTGGATTAAGGGGCATCGTTTTTTAAGGTTCCGTACCCAAAGGGTAAAACGGAACCCTATTACTAAGACTTCGCTGTCTGTCTGTCTGTCCGTCTGTTACCAAGTACGTCTGAACCGTGATAGTTAGACAGTTGAAATTTTCACAATTTCATTTCTGTTGCCGCTATAACAACAAACACTAAAAAACTTAATAAAATAATGATTAAAGGGGGCTCCCATACAACAAACGTGAGTTTTTATAGATAAAGGTACGGAACCTTTCGTGCGGGTGTCCGACTCGCACTTGGCTGGTTTTTATAACTTTGCTTTATATTTTGTATTTGCTTCATTCTCCGCGGCGGTTACTCAATAGACCGGCAATTATTGATAACTTTGGGGGAGGCCTTTGTCCAGCAGTGGACCTCTTACGGCTGATATGATAATGATGATAACGAGGCGTCTTCCATCAACCATATAGAGTTGCAGACATATTTTTGCAGGCATCTGTGCAAATTCAAAGGTTTTGGCAATTTTTGGAAATTGTTGGGCAGATAAGTATTGAATGTTACTACTTGCAACAAAAATGGAACAAAATCCTCATTCTTTTTGGAATCGGTTAGTAGTTACAGCTCCACCCAATGAATCATTGCAGCCAATCAAGTGGTCTCTAATATTCTATGTATATTCATGTTATTAATGAAACTGCCTCGCCTAGCGTCTTGGGTTCAAATCCCGGGTCAGGCAGAAGTGAATTTGGGACTTTTCTGTAAAAAGAAAACTTTCTCAGCATCAGCTCGAAGTCTGGGAGTTGGCGGTATTATACCCCCGTGCCCCGGATAGCACGTAAAGCCGTCGGTGCTGTACCTGACCTCTTTCCGGTCGCGTCGCTAGGCGTCCCATCGGATCATGAGAGTGATAGAATAGAAAGTGCTCCTGTGTTTGCGCACACACTTGAGCACTAATATGTCCCGCGCAGATAGGTAATCTCTTTTGAGACTGGCCGCCGTGGCCGAAATTCGGTTAGGAGGACATTATTATTATGTATAAAATAGAGTCGATTAATCCTATACTTAAAATAACAAATTAAAGTACTTACATACACAACTAAGGTAAATTATGTATAAATATAAATTACACCCAGACAAAACAAAAATTCATGAAAAGTGTGGGAAGCGCGCGTGACGACGATGATTTTTGTTCACCCAAAAAGTGCTCAGCAGACCTTAACAAGTTGGCACTACAAAGATAGAGGTCAGAGCCTGTGGCAAGCATAGTAAATAGCCATAGTTTACTCCTTGGTTATTTTTGTAATCTGCATTTATTTGAAATGTCTCAGAGTTATTCTCAAAATTGATTTAATACTAATTGTATATTAATGTGCTGTGTGGTGACGGCCTCAAAGATCGCCACCCCCTCTCATCCCGTGGGGGGACGTAGAAGCCGTCCCGAGGGAATATAGACCAAAGAACGGGCAGCAGCGTTCTCCTGAGTATCATGTCTAACCTAGTGCGATCGCCAACCCGTCTGCCAAGCGTGGCGATTATGGCATATCCTCCCAAATGATGGACACAAATACATCTGATAAACATACATAAAAATTCTAAATACATACATATCATAAACAAATTACACCCAGAAACAATCGTGCTCATCACACAAATATTTATCCTGGTTGGGTATCGAACCCACGACCTCTAGCTTAGGAATCAGGGTCACTGACCACTAGAAGAACAGCTAAACCGACTCAACAATTATTTTTAAACATTATAATGATATGATCGAATATAAGTATCAATCTAATAATCTACTAGTACTTATAATTAAATATAAATAGATACATACATTGATACACTTTATTGCACAAACTATACAATAAAACCGGCCAAGTGCGAGTCGGACTCATGAAGGGTTCCGTAGTATTTCAGTTGATTAAAATTAAGCAAATTGCGGTTTACGATTTATGACATATTAAAAAAAACTACTTGCTAGATCTCGTTCAAACCAATTTTCGTTGTTAGTTGGCATGGTAATGTACATCATATGTTTTGTTTAGTTTTATCATTCTCTTATTTTAGAAGTTACAGGGGGGGGGGGGGACACTAATTTTACCACTTTGGAAGTGACTCTCGGGCAAACTATTCAGTTTCGAAAAAAATTATATTAGAAACCTCAATATCATTTTTAAAGACCTATCCATACACAAAGCCTTTGACACCTTACACAAAGACACATGTATGTGTACGATGAAAAAACAATGTTGAGTTTCAGTTCTATGTATGGGAACCCCCCAAAATTATTGTTCTTTTTCTATTTTTGTGTAAAAATCTTAATGCGGTTCATCGAATACATCTACTTACCAAGTTTCAACAGTACAGCTCTTATAGTTTCGGAATAAAGTGGCTGTGACATACGGACGGGCAGATAGACAGATAGACAGACAGACATGACGAATCTATAAGGGTTCCGTTTTTTGCCATTTGGCTACGGAACCCTAAAAATGTACAGAAAAAAACTTAATATTTAAATAATGTACAATTGGCAGTCTTATCGCACAATAGCGAGCATCATTTCTTCCAAACAACCGTAGGATGGACTAGCATAATTGAAAATAACAGGCAGCTAATAGTGTACCATCGTCAGTACTACAGAGTGTAGTGTTTTAACCTAATAATAAATGTACTACATAGATTGATTCATATCCATACATAAATAAGTTTAATAAACTAATAAATATTTCATAATTGGATAAATAAATAAATATTTAATATAGAAACGGAAATTAAATTAATTGCCAAGTAGCAGGAGGACTAATCTAACTAGCAACTTAAATAGTGGTTTTTTACCATATTTTTAAAAGATGTTTATTAAAGAATAACACAGAAATTATTGTCGTCTTTAATTCCATATTTTTCCTTGTCCCGTCACACTCTTCTATTTCTTTCCAACCTTTTTTTTATCCATCATGTCAAGTCAGTTCTTGAGGCGGCCAACGTCATTTCAGTCTTAAAAGTCCATAACATCCCCACCTCCAGTATTGAGACTCAATACCCCCCCATCCCATCACCCTAAGTCAATCAGGTTGGGTTAAGACAGAACGAACCTGCTCGCATAATGTGTCCGGTCAGATCAGATTGCTCATGTCAGAGCAACTGATAAAGAAATCTGCCTGATGTCTTGTCAAACGGCAGTTCTCAATGTCAGACCACAATAGTCACGTCAGTCTAGTCTGGTTAGTACGAAGTCAGGTTCTTCAGTCAATAGGTCGATTTATTAAGTTTATTCAAGTACTTTACATTGCGTGAGTCAGTCAGAAGAAGGTCATACGTCTAGTCTGCAAATTTTTGTCACAGGTCGTCAGTAGGTTCCGATTGTAGTTTTTACGTCAACAACTCGTACTTGTCCGTTTCGGCCCGGGTAACATTCTGTAACGATCCCCTTCAGCCACACATTTCCAGGTATATGGTCGTCACAAACTATCACGACATCGTTTACCTTTACAGGTTCGACAGTACGGAACCACTTTCCCCTTTTTGTCAATGTTGGCAGGTAATCCTTGATCCAACGTTTCCAAACTAAATCTGCCAGTCGTCGCCATGATCGTGTGAGTAAATCTGTGTCATTAAAAGTGTCTAAGGTCTGAGTTGTAAAATCGGTCTCACAGGTAGGGTTATTGTTTGTTAGCAAAACAACCGGAATTTCGCATAAATAGAACTCAGAGTTTATACTTTTACACTTACTTAAACTATCTAAATTACAGTCATTCTATTTATCCTTAGAAATAGCAGTATAAGTGAAGCAGTGAAAGCCACCTAGGTTACTTGTATTCGTCATGTTTAAAAAAAACGTGTTCCCCCAATAGCAGTTTATGATTAGCAGCGATCGGACGCGTTTATCGGAGCTAGAGAGTCGAAAATAATCCAAGCCAAGTGCGAGATGAACTTGAACATGAAGGGTTCCATAGCAGCAAGTAATTGAGTTGATTGAATGAAAGGTAAATTGCGGTTGACGTATTAATAATTACATATTAAAAAGAACTACTTTGTAGATTTCGTTCAACCCAAGATTCGGTGGAAGTATGCATGGTAATGTTAGGTACATTACCATGCATCATATATTTTTTTTAGTTTTATCATGCTCTTATTTTAGAAGGGGGGGGGGGGGGGGTGGCTTATAAGAGTTTCAGTTCTAAGTATGGGGAATACTCAAAAATTTTTTTTTTTTTTGTGTGAAAATCTTAATGCGGTTCACAGAATACATTACTTACAAAGTTTCAACAGTATATTTCTAATAGTTTCGGAATAAGTGGCTGTGACATGCGGACGGACAGACATACATGACGAATCCATAAGGGTTCCGTTTTTTAACATTTAGCTACGGAACCCTAAAAACTTGCTTTTCGGCGCGACAACTTAATCCGTACTTAAAGGTACGTTACGATAAATAAAACTATATATATTAGACATTGAACTTCATATTAAAGTGATTTATTATTTAAGACATAAGGTGCTTTTCAGCACGACAGTTTTTTTTTCAAATTGTGTGTTCTTTAATACATAGTTAAGAGTATTTTAAACCGTACTTAATAAGTAAGTACCTACTTATTAGGTTAAGTAGGATTAGCTTAGAACGATATTTTTTGGTATATTGTATACCATCAGATTTACCGTTCCAATTTGCGCCTACAATCTCCGGTAAAGACATCTTTTGCAATGACATTTAATAAATCGCAGGGTCAACCTTTCAACGTTGCGGGCTTAGATTTGAGCGTTGAGTGTTTTTCTCATGGTCCGTCGTTCTTTCTAGAGTAACCTCTAAAAAGCAGATGAACTGGCTAGGAAAGGATCTGAAACTTCTGAAAGTCATTTCTGTGGACCAGAACCGTGCGTAAGAATTCTTCCAAACATAATAGGAGCATTCCTTAAAAAGGAATCCACAGCTAAATACAACCAAATGTGGACCAAAATCAAGGAACAAAAACACGCCAAACAACTCATCTAAAGAGTAGACAAGAACACAAATTTCAACATATTTAAAAAATATGAATTAGAATTACGTATGCCAGGCGGCAAAAAGTTCCACAACTTGACCGTCTGGACACGTAGAAGTAGGAATAAAAATTCGTTTTGTGAGAAGAGCTAAGAAGGGATTTCAGGTGTGATCTACAATGAACATCATTGGAGTACCTAAGGCTGATTTCAAGAGTGACGCGCGCGGCACGCGCCGGCGGCCAGCGCGTCTCAACAGCGCCGCGTGCGAGACGCGTCACTCTGAAACGCTAGCTGCCAGTAGAGGAGCTCGGGCAGCGCTGGCCGACGCGACGGCGCGCGTGTCACCGGCGGCGGCGCGTTTGAACTGCGTGACTATGAAACGCAACTACTATCTAGTGTAATTGTAAGCGCGCGCGTTTGTCCGGCGTCGGCGCCGCGCGCGACTCTGAAACAGCCTAAAGGAGATACGCTTCTCTATTCTCTATAATCCTAAGTCTCCTACCTAGAAGAGTTATGATTTTAGAGAATATTGAACCTCTCTAATATTCTGCTTCACAGGAATGGCCGAATATTATGTTTCTCAGGCATAATATTTGGCTATTCCTTATGAGATTGAGCGACCTGGTCGTATTTGCATAAATAAAAAATAAAACTGAAGCATACATGTTGCACTCACTCATTATTTATTTAATAGCTCCTCGTTGCATCCAAATAATAGGCGTCAGTGTACGATTTATGGCTGATCTTAAAATATTATTCAACATCTGTATTTTGTACCAGCCTATGATCCACAATAAGGTATCTGAATCTGAACTCTTTTGTTATAAGATTCTATAACAAACTTCTCAATGAAATTAGACAATTTTCTACAAATAAGTTTAAAAGAATTATTAAAGACAAATTGTGTAGCAGGGCATATTACAAAATTTCTGATTATTTAAGTTACAAAAGTACTTGGGATTGGGTTGTTCTGAGTCAACACACGTGATTTTAATTAATCTTAAGTATATTTTATTTAAAAAAAGGATTCCTACTTAGTTTTCTGGCAGTATTTCTCAGTAGCTACCACGTCATGCACTGCACGGTAGGGTAAAAAAAATACGATTCCACATAGATGTATTTTTTTACGGAATAAATGATTTTTGGCTTTGACTTTGAACTTTGAGTGGCAAGTAAAAACTTGGATACGGTCAATTCTTTGTCGGTCACCTTGTGAGGGTCATTGGAAACAGCTGGATGCGCGTGACCGGCCATAGGGCAGAGGCCTTTCTGTTCACCAGAAATTAAATTAGAAAGACCGTAACAATTTAAGTTTAAAACGCCACGTATGTTTTGTATGTAGTTATATTTACCCACACAAGCATGCATAAAGTAGGTGGACAACAATTATATAAATAACTAGCGGCCCGGTACGTGCTTCGCTACGCTTTTAAGTATTAGTACAAATTGTTTGTATATGGGAGTATAGAAAGATGTTGATTTTACAATTTTTCAAGACTTTTTTAACATTTTATCTACGTACAAACCTTCCCTGGACTTCCACGAATAATTCAATACAAAAATTTGCCAAATCGGTAAAGGCGTTGTTGAGTTATAACATTACAACGAAAAGTGGCATTGATTTTTATATATATAGATATATATCTTGGAACAACTAACACACGGCCATCTGATCTCACACTGAACAGAGCTTGTACTATTGCAACCAGATGACTAATATATACGTATATATTTCTATACTAGGCATGCCTTTTAAGTTCTGTCGTTTCCTTATTTCTCGGCAATTTGAATTTGGAACTGTTCTATATTCGAATGTGTTTAAATTTTTATCTCAAAACAGTTGAAAGTATTAGGATTAATGCTGTTGTTTAGTCACAGCGTCGATTGGAATCTGTCAGGATACGTACGAAAATGAATCTTGCTAAGGATTGAATGAAGAAATGTTCGTGCAATAATTTTCTACAACTTTAGAAGAGGCCTGACATGACTTCAGTATTTTGAAGAACTAATATCTGCCTTCAGTGATGAAGCCCCGTGTCTACGGACTGTCGAACGCTGGTATTTAGAATTCCAGCGTGGTCATACTAGTGTTAGTGACAAATCTCGTGAAGGACGCCCAAAATCCGCCTTGAATCGGCCAAAAACGGTGGAAGTCATTACTAAGATTATATTATGTGGCAAGTTCCAACTTACAGACATCCATTGTCATCATGGTCTATGAGTGGGGATAGCGGTCTCCGAAGAAAGGTCTAAACCAATCCTGTTACAGCTCATCACGCAGCAGTACTGCAATGAAATATGGTTTCTTTTACTTCGAAACGAAGTTGAAAGGCAGTGCTGGTGATTTATTTCCCAACTTTTGTGGCTAATTTCTAAGAAACTACTAATGACTGCGGATTTAGTGCCCACGATTAACTTTCAGGTCTAGTTGGATTGTTTTTTTTTTTCTTTTTTTTTTATTTATATATTATGTACAAACGCCAGCACATCAAACCCCTAACTATCAAATTTCCCCAATTGAACGTGAACCTTATGCTTATGTGATAAAGTTGAAAATCTATAAAAGAAAATTGACAGATTGGAGTAGTTGGATGTGTTGGCGACTGTACATATTTTAAGTGCTGAGTGGCTAACGGCAAAAAATATCAACTCCCCATTTCAGCCCGTGGGGTGAGTAGAAGTCGACCCGAGCAAATACCTTCCAGAAAACGTAGAAAACGAATTATGGCATATGCCTCCAAATGATGGAAACCTTTGTCCAGCTGTGGACGTTGTTGGGCTGTCATGATGGCATTCGTATTTTAAGGATTTTGACTACCAAGGTGATTATAAAACACTGAATGTGAAGCTGATTGCTGTGAACTTATTAATAATTTTGACTTTTTTTACTTTTTTGCTACAAAATGAGTAACCAAGCAAAAACTTCGACTATCGACGATGCAAAATGCTATATCGATACAGATCAATATATAATTTTAAATGTATGTACTACTAGCTGACCCCGCGAACTTCGTTCCGCCTAACAGTCGATTCTTTAATTTTTTAGTTTTTTTTATTATGACATCGTCATTCCGAATTAAGTTATATATTTATTGATTAGCTAGAACAAACAGACAAAAATTGCACAAAAAAATAATTTGGTGAATGACACTCCAATTTTATTTATATGTATATATATAGAATTAAGATAGCTGTATCCGCGCTTCGTTCGCGTGTTAATTAGTTTATTTAGTTCTTTGTGTTTTTATTCAAACTTAAATATCTCTCATCAGCTACCTGCCAATAAAAGTGCTGTCGATATCGGTCCAGCCATTTCAGAGATTAGTCGGAACAAACAGACAGACAAAAATTGTAAAATATAAATATTTATATTCATATATGCATGTACTAAAAATATTTTTTTTTCATTTCAATATTACAAACAGACACTCCAATTTAATTTATATGTAAAGATAATCAAAATTTATGTAAAAAGATTCCGACTCGTTCAGACTTTTTGCGTTGGAAGTTTCGGTATAAAAGTCATTGGAATATGCATATATGTCAATATTAGTTTTTTGTAAGCTCTGGTAGAAAGACTTATATGGTAATAAATTATGGAGACACTTAAAGAAAATAAAATATTGGAATTTAATCCAAATCAATTGTTAGAAGTGCGGAAATGTTATGGTTATGACGATTTGAATAAATTATATCAAGATCTTGATCATTTCGAAGATTGGATAAGGCAGCAGAATCATTTTAAGGTGAAAAAATTTGGTAAGTGACGCTAGATATAATATACATAATATAATGGCTGGTTATACTCTTCGGTCAAAATTCAAAATAATCAATTAAAAACCTCAATTAAAAAATCATCGATTCCGTAAATTTTTTACATTTGCAGTGCATGACGTTACAGCTACTGAGAAACACTGCCAGAAACCTCAGTAAGAACCTTTTTTTTTAAATAAAATATACCAAAGATTAATTACAATGTTGACTCAGAACAACTTAATCCCAAGCACTTTTCGCACTTAAATAATCAGAAATTTTGTAATATGTCCTGCTACATCATTTGACTTTAATAATTTTTTCAAACTTATACGTTGACAATTCTCTAATATCATTGGGAAGTTTGTTATAGAATCCTATACATTGCCCCATAAATGAGTTACTTATTTTGTGGAGACGGGTAGTATACAATATAAGATTATTCTTATATCTAGTACCTATTCATATTATGTGTATCGCTCCTTTTACAGAAGGAATATATATTTTTTGCACTTATAGTAGGTTTTCATATATATACTGAGACGCTACAGTTAGAATGTTAAACACTTTGAACTTTTCTTGTAGAGACACTCTGTCAGGTCTTCTAGCGGTAGCGTGTTCACCCGCAGAGGACGAGGTCCTGGGTTCAAATCCCGGGTCGGGCCAAAAAGTGATTTTGAGACTTTTCTGTAAAAAGAAAAAATTCTCAGCATCAGCCCGAAGTCTGGGAGTTGGCGGTATTATACCCCCGTGCCTCGGAGAGCACGTAAAGCCGCCGGTCCTGTACCTGACCTCTTTCCGGTCGTGTCGCCTAAGCGTCCCATCGGATCATGAGAGTGATGGAATAGAAAGTGCTCCTGTGTTTGCGCACACACTTGAGCACTATAATATGTGCCGCGCAGATGGCTAATCTCTGTTGAGAATGGCCGCCGTGGCCGAAATTCGGCTAGGAGGACATTATTATTATTATACCTTGACGCAGCGTATGTATGTGGTCTAGTACCGCTCACATGCGCTCCCTACAGCATGCAATAAAGGAGCGCATCGCAGAGAATCGGAATAATCGGCGGGACGAGAATTTGAGCGAAAGATACGATTGCACTTGGCCTTTTGAGATCTTTGCAAACTGGCCGATTCGGTGTCAAATTTGAGCCGTATCCCCCGCTAAATCATCCGAATCAACGCTGCGTTCGCGATGTCGAGAAAATGGAATGCCTAGGCGACAGTCTAGAAGCCCAATGTTCGCCTAGCACTCTACTAGTAGACCCGGGCGTCCTTAATCTAAGACTATTTGACTGCATCAGTCTTTTAAACATAATATCTGTTCTTGTGAGATCGGCGTAACTCGTACACAGTGTAAAAGTTTATCACGTGGTGTAAAAGTCAGCATGCAGTGAGTAATCGTTAGGAGAGATTAGACGATAGAAATATACTTAATACTAGCTATGCCCCGCGGTTTTACTCGCGTGAAACTTTATAAATTATAGCCTATGTGTTAATCCAGAGATACATCTTTTTTCAAAACAAAACTTTATTAAAATTCCTCAAGCCGTTTAGACGTGATGAAGTAACAAACATAAACACTCACACAGTCACACACTCACAACCTTTCGCCTTTATAATATTAGTGTGCTTTTTTATTTAATTTTACGAGTACAATGCAATCAATCTATTAGTAAATAAAATAAAATAACAGTATTATATAGTTAAATAATAATAGGAAAATGAATTAGAAAAATTGCAATCTATTGATATAGAATAATAATAATAATATCTGGGGACAATGTCACACAGATCATCCTAGCCCCAAACTAAGCAAAGCTTGTACTATGGGTATACTATGGACGATATACATACTTATATAGATAGATAAATACTTATATACATAGAAAACATCCATGACTCAGAAACAAATATTCGTGCTCATCACACAAATATTTGTACTTACCGGGATTCCAACCCAGGACCACCAGCTTCGTAGGCAGGATCACTACCAACTAAGCTACGGTGACCGTCAATAAATGCAAAATAATTATAGATTCATTTCAATTAATTATTTATAAATGCATTCATTATGTTAAATATAATTTTAATCACAGCGAATTGTGAGGGAATTAAAAGAGAAGGACGTGTCATTTAGTATCAGGTTTTAACTTTTAGCATTAATTTTATATTTGTATATGTTCATCTATTCTGGCAGTCATTGTAAAATTCTTGTAATTAATAGAAACTTTTCTGAATTAATTATAATTAACCTTTGAGTTGTCATACGAAAGAATCATATAGTCGTTTGTCTTGAATTACTTTTGGTAGTTTATTATCTATACTAATATTATAAAGAGGTAACGTTTGGGAGTTTGTGACGTTGTAAGGGATATCTCTGGATCTACTGAACCGATTTTTTAAATTATTTCACCAATAGAAAGCTACCTTATTGTGGAGTGTCATAGGCTATGCAAAAAAAATATCACCAACTTTTATTCCGAAGTATTACGCGGGACAAAGGGGCAGGGGCAAAAATATTTGTAACGCGGAACGAAGTCCGCGGGAGTTAGTCCCGCTATGGTACAGTCCCGGTATGGTACCCTCGTAAAATACCTACCAAAAAATTCCGCTATGGTACCGTGCCGTAAGTATGTATAGTTTTAAACATATTCAATATCTTCATTGTCTACTTTTATGAATATTTCTTCTCTGTTTGTCATTACTTTTGTTTTTGATTTATTTATAGTCAGACCAACTACTCTGCTTGACTCAGTTAGCTGTTGTAGCATATTTATGTTGAAGGGTATTTGCGTTGTCAGTTATTAGGACTAAGTCATCAGCGAATCGTAACTGGCTAAGTTGTCTACCGTTGATATTAATGCCGAAATTGTCCCACTCACGATCTCTGAATATGCTTTCCAAGACTGCTGAGAAACGTTTTGGCGATAGCGGATCCCTTGCCTCACACCTGGCATTTACTTTGCTTATACATTTTTAATTGTACGTATGTATATTTTTGGTACTCCCTGCTGGATTAGAGCCCTCCAATGTGAATTGTGTCCAATAGAATCAAATGCTTTACTATAGCCCACTAATGCGATTTACAAGGCTTTACTATTTTTCTATCAGCTGTTTGATGGCATGCAGGTGATCAGTAGTTGAAAACCCCGTTCTGAAACCAGCTTGTTCTATAAGTGGTTGTACGTCCATTATTCCTGTTATTCTGTACACACTTTATAAATATTCGACATAAGGCTTATAGGCCTGTAGTTTCTATAATGTTCTGATTCCCTTTTTTGTGTAATAGTATAGTTGTACTCTTGGTCCATTGCGGTGGTTGCACACCACCTTAGCTTCTGAGCTTAGAATAGAATTGTATATTGACGTGAGCTTTCTTAGCTTTTCCGGTACTCAAATTGAGATTTTGATCATTTCAATTGAAATCTGATCTGGCCCAAACGTTTTATGGTTCTTTTGACTGTTGAAAGCCTTTTCTATCTCTGATTGTAGGAAAACTGGTATCGTCACTATCGAGATTTATAGTTAAGTCTCTAGATTTTCGTTCAGTTGCATATAGTTTTCAATAGAAGTCAGTTGCTGTCTGTATTATAGCTTTTCTTGTCGTTTGCTGTGTACCTGCTTTATTTTTAAACGCGATCCATTTTTTTGCCGCTATCTATTCTTTCAAAGCTTTTTTAACTCCTCCTGTTGTATATTAACATGTTATCTTTATCTATACAAATAAATAAAATTGGAGTGTCTGTTTGTAATATTGGAATAACCGTTTTTTACTACATAAATATAAATATATATACGGTATATACACCAAAATAATATTTTTTACAATTTTTGTCTGTCTGTCTGTCTGTTTGTTCCGGCTAATCTCTGTAATGGCTGGACCGATTTTGACGGGACCTTTATTGGCAGGTAGCTGATGTAATAAGGAGTAACTTCAGTCAGTCGGTAGACAACGCATCGACCGCACGCGTACGCTCGGTATCCCTACCATATTGTGACCAAACTAGTCAGTAGCTCTCAAAGTTTGTAACCAAAAAACATTCAATTATGCCAAACTGCAAAAGTTGCGATGCCGATTTCCGGGATGGAACCCAGTGCTCGGGATGTAAGGGTTATTTTGACTTTCCTTGTGCCGGAATAAGTGAATTGGGGTGGAGAAGGTTGGGTGAGCGCAAGCAATCCAGCTGGAAATGTGCTGGGTGTAAACCGCTATCTGCAAGTCCTCGCATTACCACCTCCGTTAAGTCGCCGTTGATTGAGAACATACCTCCCGAGGTAAGCACGGGTCCTCTAACACCTGCTCTGGCTTCGCATTCAACATCACCTGTGGATTCTATGCGGCCCGTACCCTTCGCACCAGTCACATCTGCTACGGTGCCCGCGCAAATGAATGTGAATTTAGAAACCATCATGAGGGAGCTTCAAAGCGTCTCGGCCCGTATGGACAAGTTGGTGGGGCTGGCTGAGGACATCAAAACCATTCGAGTTGAATTGGAGGAACTAAAAAAAATAAAGACAGACTATGATGGCCTGAGAGCCAGTATTGAGCTTACGGACACTTCTGTAACTGCACTGGAGACCAAAGTTGACAGCATTCAACAAAATGTGAACAGCCTTATTGGGATGAAAGATGAGTTGGCTGCTGTTCGGAATAGTTACACTAAGATGGAAAATCTTTTCAAGGAATGCGAACAAAAATCTCGACTGAACAACATCGAAATAAAAGGTGTTCCATTATCTAACTCAGAAAATCTTTTGTCCGTTGTCAAAAAACTGGGAGAAGTTATAGGATTTAGTATTCCCGAAGACCAGATTAACTACATTGCCAGGGTACCAACACGCAACAATGACAAGAACAAAAACATAATCTGCTGTGTGCATAATCGGTACATTAAAAATAACTTTGTAGCAGCCGCTCGGAAGCTCAAAACCTCAATAACAGCCGATAAACTGGGACTAAAGGGTGGAAATACTATATACATAAACGATCATCTAACTCTGGACAACAAAATGCTTCTAAATAAAACAAAACAACTTGCCAAAGAAAGAAATTTTTTGTATGTATGGGTTGTAGGGTGCAAGATACTGTTAAAAAAAAACGAAACATCACCAACTCATCATGTCAAAACAGAACTGGATCTGAAAAAAATATTCCCTTTAGAATAAACTCTAATCAACCTTCTGACAATGTATTGTCTTGTTATTGCTGCCGTAATTTAAAAAGGTTGAGTAACGCGGTCCGAGTGATTAACACCTGTTTCTTAGGCGCATTCCTTTGCCACTGGCTCGGCCGTGATATTGTTCGCTTATCGCTAGATGCTATTTTTTGCTATTGTCATTTTCAACATTATTTGTATCGTAATATAGTTGACATTTCTTTATTTATGAGTTTGAAAGGTATTCTTTTAACAAATGAACTACTTATTTTTCTGCACCTTCTTTTTGAATTATGTTGTTTTACTATTCTAATTCTTGTTAATTACTGTTTTATGACTGCACCTGTGAGCTTCGTCTATTTTCTATTTCGTGCCGCAAATGTAAATTGCATTTTTGATGTTGATATTTTTATTTTGTTTGCTAAAGAAATTCTAATTTATTTACTTTATTCGTGATGGCGCCCATTCAAATATATTATCAGAATGTTCGGGGACTTCGAACAAAGACGAGTATTTTTTATAGAAATATGTGTACTAATAATTACGATATTATTTGTTTGACGGAAACCTGGCTTTTGGATGGTATTAATAATAGTGAGTTGTTCGACGACCGTTATTTAATATGGAGGCGGGATAGGGACTATTCTAGCACTAATCAGAATATGGGGGGTGGGGTATTAATTGCCGCAAAGCGTGAAATTATTGCGGAAGACCGGAACGATTGGTGCTCCTCCGCTGAGGATATATGGGTAACCTTAACATTACGTAGTCGTCGACCAAGAAATGTATTTAAAATACATGTATGCACATTGTACTTGTGCACTCAGAACCTTGGTAATACATTTGGGGTACAACTGATTAATTTTTCTAACAGTTTAGTCAGCATTATGCAAAGTTGCCCAGCGGATGGTTTCATATTACTTGGCGACTTTAACCTGCCTAATATAAACTGGTGTCGAGCAGATGACGGTCTATCTCTGTATCCGAGTAACTTGCAAGGTGACATTCAGACTACGTTTTTAGATACTGTTAACCTCTGTAATTTACTTCAGTATAACTCTTGCGTTAACGTTAATAACCGATTATTGGATTTAATCTTTTCTAACCATGATATTACCGTTGCATGCTGTAGTGACCCCCTCGTTCCTGAAGACCCACATCACAGAGCTCTTTGTGTGTCTTTAAACAATGTGCGTGCCGATTGTCTGTCTGTACGTCCGCGCACAGTATTTTTATACCATACAGCGGACTACTCCGCAATATCCGCTCAGGTTGAGGAAGTGGACTGGCACCACGAGATTAACAGTCGGTCACTAGAAGACGCCACCATGTTTTTTTATAATTATATTTATGAGCTAAGGGATAAATATATACCATCTAAAACCGTAACCTCGTGCAAGAAATATCCCCTCTGGTACAAAAAACCTTTAATAAAAATTCTTAAAGAAAAATCTAAATTCCATAAAAAATTTAAAAAGTACGGTAATTACTCTGATTACGAATCCTTTTCTCTGCTGCGTAAACGGGCTAAAGAAGTTGAAGAAGATATGTACAATAGCTATATAAATGAGACTGAAGACAGCATATCCAAGAACCCTAAAACTTTCTGGTCTTACGTGAAGGCCAAGCAACAGGGTAATTCTTATCCCTCCTCTCTAAAATATCAATCACGTAGCTCCAGCAACGGTAATGACATATGTAATATGTTTAGTGACTACTTCTTCTCCAACTTTTTGAGCAACTGCAATAGCACCGGTACTCCCTCTACACTCCATGCTTATGACAATAGTACTAGTACCTCAGATCAAATTGTGCCAGATATACACGACATTGAAGTGCAGGAATCAGAGGTGTATGAATTGTTGAGAAGAGTAGATATAAGGAAATCTGCGGGTCCAGACACTATTCCCCCAATTTTTATAGTAAGTTGTGCCAAAAGTCTCTGTATTCCTTTGTCACTTCTTTTAAAAAAATCGTTTTTTGTTGGGATTGTACCGAAAGTCTGGAAATTGGCGTATATCACTCCTATTCACAAAAAAGGACCTAAGGATCTAGTGATGAACTACAGGCCCATTTCCAAGTTGTGCATTTTTGCAAAAATACTGGAGAGGATAGTCCATAAGCAACTCTACGCTACCTTAAGCCGCCATATTAGTATCAATCAGCATGGTTTCTGTAGAGGTCGGTCCACCACAACTAATCTCATTACCTGTGCTGAGTACCTCACGAGTCATATGTCCCAACAGGGTCAGGTTGATATCATATATACGGACTACAGCAAAGCATTTGATCGTATAGATCATTCGCTTTTGATACGCAAACTATCCGGTTGTTGGTTGGTTCATTTCATACATCGAGAATAGGTGTCAAACAGTAGTTCTAAATGGCTATACATCCCATCCAGTTCTTGTTCCGTCGGGAATTCCCCAAGGTTCGTTATTGGGTCCTTTACTTTTCAATATCTTTATCGATGATTTTTTTTTTTTTTTTTATACGGGACTAGTCCCTCCCTCTTACCCACCACTGCAACTCCTGTAAGCCAGGATCAACAGTGGCACACAATGAAATGACACTGAGCGGTGAAGCTCAGGCATGTCCCGGGGAATCGCTTTAACTGTCTTGGATCCCGCAACGAATTTAATCAGAAACAGAAAAAAGGAGGAGTTAGAAAATGAATAGTTCCACTTCCCTCCAGAGCAAAGCGGGAGACAGAATGATGTAAAGAGGCTATAGCCTCATAAAATGAGAGATTTGCAACTAGAGAAGCCAGCTGCAAAAGCACCGAGGATCAATTTAAGGGTCCTAAGTGAGCTGTTATATTTGATTCCAATAGTAGGTATGGCAAAAACGCTTAAACGCACGGAAGTTGTTCCTCGTTGCTACAAGATCCGTATAATAAACTACTCCAGATATTGGTTGCAAGCTGTTTAACATAATATCACGCTGATTTTGCCAGAGATCACACTCCCACAGGATGTGGTGGGCAGTTTGTTCATATTCGTTACTGGATGTTGAGCACAGACAGATTGGTGAAGATACTAATTTGAAACTATACAATTTACTTTTAAAATTGCCGTGTCCGGTAAGAAATTGTGCAACACAATGGTCTATGATTAGCCAAGTTTTATTTAACCGTTCGCGTACGTCCGGAAAGAACTGGTGCAGATGGCGACCCTTGGTTGACGTATTCCATCTACATTGCCATTCATTTAGTAGTTCGTTATTTAAGTCAGCTATTGGCATAAATAGCCTGGTTATATTCGCACGGTCGCGTAATGATAAGAAATCATTTTCTAAATTATCGCGCGTAGAATAATACATTGCTGCTCGTCTTTGTACTTCAAGATCAACCGGTAGTACACCCGCTAGGACAGGTAGGGCCTCAGTGCTCACTGTTCTATAGGCTTTACACAGAAATATCAACGCCAACCTCTGGCTTTGTAGTAATTTACGGCGAGCAGCTCCGATGGTAGCCCTATCAGCCCACACAGGCGAGCCGTAGCATATACACCCAAGATAGGTTGCCCCGTAAATGATTTTAAGAGTATTAAAAGAGAGGCCCCTGGTTGCCGTCGATATCCTTGTGAGTGCAAAAAAGTTTCGCTTAGCTTTTTCCCCAACTGATTTAATATGTTCTATAAACGAGAAATTCTTTTCTAAAACTAAACCCAAATAACAGGTAGATATTTTGCGTTTTACAGTAACATTATTAAGTTTTACGCCCGGGGGGGATTTTAGTTCACCTTTAAGAAGGAGTTGGTAGGTTTTATGAGGAGCAAATGTAAGGCGATTTCTTTTACCCCATTCACTTATCATACTTAAGCAAGTTTGAGCCAGATTTTCCAACTCTCTCCTTTATCAATGATATATCACACTGTTTCACTCATTCTCAAATACTCTTGTTCGCGGACGACTTAAAAATAATGAAAGATATTAGGACCATAAAGGATTCTTCCGACCTCCAATTTGATTTAGATTGTTTCTATCGTTATTGTGCTACCAATAAACTCGAGTTAAATGTATCAAAATGCTATGTTTGTTCATTCACGCGCAAATTCAATATTATTAAGTGCAATTACACATTTTCCGGCACCCCTCTAACCAGAGTTGACTCTATTCGAGATCTTGGTGTCACATTTGACGCTAAACTGCTTTTTGATATGCACTTTAACAATATAGTTACCAAAGCCGCAAAATCGTTGGGGTTCGTAATGAGAATAAGTGCAGAATTCAAAAAAATCAAAACATTAAAAATACTCTACTGCGCCTTTGTTCGAAGTCACTTAGAATATTGTTCTCAAGTTAGGAATCCTTGCTACGATGTTTATATAAATCGCATTGAGAATATACAAAAAAAGTTCTTAAGATATATCCAATTTCGTTCCAAACTTTTTCTTCCAAATTATGAAAGCCGGTGCAAGAAATTTCATATCCTTCCATTATATGAACGCAGAACAATAGCTGATATAGTGTTCCTGTATCAACTTGCGAACAATATCATTGATTGTTCCGAGTTGGTGAATAAGTTAGGGCTACGTGTTCCTTCAGCCATGCTCAGAAAACATCGGTTACTTCACGTACCAACTGTTCGCACCAATTACCGACGGAATAGTTTCATGGTGAGAGCGAGCAGAACTTACAATAAGACTTGTGAGAAGGTTGATATTGATCTATTCTGCAATACCACCTGCAGAATTAAAAATAAATTAGCCATTAACTTTTTTAGGATAGATACTTGAATAACTGCTATTTATTGTTTTATTTGACCTACTTTTTCAGCTAGTCTCTTTGATTTTCTTTATGTTGATTGTGATTTGTTTAATGTTATGTTAATTTCCACAAATATTCAAAATTTTTTACTCTCTTCATCTTAATGTTTGTCTACCGATTTTCTTATTATTTTAAATTTACGAACATTGGCGAAAACTTGTAATTGGCCTTCATCCTTTATTGTATGTTTTATTTCTGTTCTAGCTGTAAGTTTTCTAGATTAATAAAATAAAATAAAATAAAAATAAAATAAACTTAGGCTACTTTTATTTTTGAAAAAGTTTTTTTTTTAGAAAATAATAATTAACACGCGGACGAAGTCGCGGGCACAGCTAGTCTTAAATATAATACTACAATAATCTACCACAAGTTAAACTTAGCGGGGTACCGCTGAATAGAGTCACAAGTTTCAAGTATCTGGGTCACTGGCTCTCCGAAGAACTCAAAGACAATATGGACATAGAGCGGGAGCGCAGGGAGTTGGCTGTCCGATGCAATATGCTGGCTCGTAGATTTGCACGATGTACGAAACAGGTAAAGACGACCCTTTTTAGAGCTTACTGTCAGTCGTTTTACACGTGCAATCTATGGATTAGCTATACGCATTAGGCATATAACGCTCTTCGCTTCCAATACAATAACACGTTTAGGATGCTGATGGGACTGCCAAGACATTGTAGCGCGTCAAAAATGTTCGCCGACGCACGCACGGATGGATTCCACGCCATCATGCGTAAGCGATGCGCTTCTATTATGAACAGGGTACGAGGCAGTCCCAATAGTATGTTAAACACGATCGTGGACCGGTGGGACAGCCCAATACTGGAACATTGGATGCGCAAACATACCCCAATGGGGTGTTTTTTGAATGTTTAGCTTTAAGGTATTAACTAACAATAGTGTTTAAGTTTATAAATTATTTACTAACAAAAATGGATTCTAATTATCTGAAATTATTATTATTATTATTATTAAATTAATAACTAAAAAGTTTTGGCTAACATTCTCAGTCAGAACCACTTTCAACTAAAATAATTTGGTCACAAACAAAGTACTTTTGACCAACGTTCTTAGTTAATAACACTTTTCACTGCGAAAATCAGCCAAAATGTATTTAACCAAGAACGTTGGTCAAAAGTACTTTTGCCTATTTTTTGCATGCAAAGTGGTTTTGACTGGTTATGAGTTGTGACATTGTGACATATACAATAAATTATTCCAGATCGCGGTTACTTGCAGCTTTTACTTATATGCAATAAATTATTCCAGATCGCGTTTACTTGGAGCGTTTTTTTATATACAATAAATTATTTCAGATCGAGGTTACTTGGAGCGTTTCCTTATATACAATAAAGGATCCATTGAAAACGCCAAACAAAGATTTGAGAAATTATGTGCCTTCAATAACTTGATGCTGGATTTGCTTCAAAACTTTGACATAAAGAACGAGTTTATCCATATACAAGCCATAAGGTAATTACAAATTCAGTCAATCTCCTACAATCTGCTATGTATTATGCTTTGCCGACTTTGCCGACTATGAATTTAGATTTATGCCTTTTTCACTGCGGGACCAAGGCGACCCCAAGGATCTTGGAAAGATATGCCATAATTGTCAAGTATGTCACGGGTTGGCAATCGTAATATGACTCATAGGGAAGCTGCTACCCATACTACCGAAGTAAAGGTGAGTAGTTAATGTAGCTTAAAATTCTACCAAGAAGGAGCCTATCCTCGTGTGATGTGAGCAGGATGAAATAATAATGATGACATAGTGTATATAGTCATCATCATCATGTCAGCCAAATTACGTGCACTGCTCCTCTCCAAAGAATGGGGGATATGACATAAACGCCACGTTTGGCAGACGGGTTGGCGATCGCAGTTTGATGGTCATATTTCACAGATAAACGCTGCTGCCCGTTCTCTGGTAGGTATTCCCCGGGGTGATTTCTACGCCCCCCACGGGATGAGATGGTGTGATGATATTCTATGGCGTCACACAGAGCAAATATATATAGTGCATGTGCGCGATTTTACGTAAATAATATAATTGCACAAGCGTGTGCGCAAACACAGGGGCACTTTATACACAAAGAAAGAATTTGCCCCGCGCAGATGGCTAGTGTATATAGTATTTGTCCAGCTTTGCCCAATTTAAAAGCCGTAGGTGACATTGTCTTGAAGAAAACTCATTGGCGAACAATTATCCCATTTTGGCGGTTACTAATCTTCAGATTGGTACTTACTTAAGTACTCTCACCGATCGCTTAAAGTCCGGTGAGGGCACCACGCAATGAGCAAGGTGCACCGTTATCTGGTTTTACTAAAAGATTGCACTGGGAAATTAACAGAACACAACCAGACTCGTTTGAACTATATATATGCGCCATGCAAATAGATGTCCTGTGTGAGGATTGAACCCGATAGAGTAAGTTGTCAGGATGGTAGTAAAGCAAGAAAAATCGCGCCGATGTGGCCAAACGTGTAGTTGGTTATTGTATTAACCAACTACACGTTTGGCCATCTCGGCGCGATTTTACTTTTTTTTTTGAAAGTTATCGAGCTTTTTAATAATTTTTCAACATATCGTTCGGGAATAATGAGGCCATCGATTGGTATCGCTCAGTAATTAATCGACTTAAACATATATGTACCAAAAATAAGAATAAGAAGAAAAAAAAGTTTAACTTCAGTTTTGCAATTCTAAGAAATGCCAAACTGCGGGGCACATAGCTCGTAGAACTGACGTCCGATGAAGCAGAAAGGTTCTCGAGTGGTAATCACGAACCGGAAGATGCACCGTGGCGTGGGCAAGCCCCATACAAGGTGGACCGACAATCTTGTTAGGGTTGCGGGAAGCGGGCGCCAATGAAGATCCTTGGGGGAGGCCTTTGTCCAGCTATGGACTTCTTTCGGCTGATATAATATAATATCCTGGGACATTATTTACACACGGCCATCTGATCCCAAACTAAGCAGAGCTTGTACAGACGCCAGCACACCAAGCTACCCCAATCTGTCAAATTTCCCCAATTTTCAACTTTATCACTTAAGGATAAGGTTCACTTTCAATTGGGGAAATTTGAAGGATTGGGGTAGCTTGATGTGCTGGCGTCTGTAGACAACAATATTTCTAGTAACTCAGTCAATTTCAGTTTCCACTGCGTGCTGCCAAAGCCTACTCCTGACAACTACAGAGTGATTATAACGGATATGACTGGAGAAGAAAATGATGAATGGACTCTTCTGCAGTACTATAGATATACGGTTGTGGTAAGACATTAAAAAGTTACTTTATAATGTAATAGTCGAAAATGGAGATATCTTTAATAACTCGCAGCAGCAAGGGGTACTCTATAATGGGATCTAGGGAGAGACCTTCACATTGATAACACACGTATTAAACACCAATCACTTATTTTATTGAATAATAATAAAGTTTTTACAATGTTTTCTTTAGCACTTAATTTTGGTAACTGTTGACAAACATCACTCAAAAATAAAATTATACTTTTTATTTAATTCGAATTCTATTCTAACTTTAAAAGCTATGTCCAGCTATTTTAATAAAATGACCAGAGTTAGCTATCTTCTCAAAAGAGGTATTATTCTGTAAGAGGGTAGGCAACATCATTACATATTTATACCAGAGCAACATATATTAACGGCAAAAGCAAAGCATAGTTTGATGTATATATTTATTTATTTATGAAATAAAAGTAATCAAATAAGGAAAAGTATTTATACTTTATTGCACACAGAAATACATATTTACAAAAAAAAGATAAGATACATCATGTACACAGGCGAGCTTAACTCAACTATGAGTTCTCTTCCAGCAAACCTTTGTTAGAGTGAGAGCTTATATGTAATGGGTTACAAACAGTGCACAACAATTTATACTATGAACTAAGGTAATGAAAATAATATACAAAAATAAAAATAAAACAGAATCTACTAGGTGGCGCAAAAGTACTGGCACTAAAGAAAATACTTTTTTTTTTTTTATATGACATTTTCTGTCATTCTGTTGTTGAAAATTGTGTAGTGAACAAATGTAAAATACACTGAAAATAAACATGGACCGTTTTACTCCCCAAGAACGTGGAATAATTGTGTCAATGTTCTTACGGAATAATTCATCAGTGATAAGAACACAACGTGAATTTCGTCGACGATTTCCCCACCGTCCGGCACCGATTGGTCGCACAATTCGACGCTTTGCCACACGCCTTGAAGCAACTGGCTCAACATTGGATAGACCTAAGTCTGGGAGACCAAGAACAGGCCGTTCAGCTGAAAATATCGATGCTGTGCGCGAAGATGTGGAAGAGTGTCCAGAAACATCAACGAGGCGACGTGCCACGCAATTGGGCATTTCCAGACGGACCCTGCAGCGTATTTTGGTGAAAGACTTAAAGATGTTCCCGTATAAAACTCAAATGACTCATCAGCTGCTGCCTGCTGACCACCGAGCTCGTCTAGATTACTGCCAGCGCGTCATAAACCTCAACCTTGAAGAGGATGATTTTCCTTCAAAATTGGTTATGAGTGACGAAGCGCATTTCCATCTCTCAGGGCATGTCAATAAGCAGAATACTCGGTTCTGGGGCACTGATAATCCGCGCATTATTCAAGAAACACCTCTACACCCACTAAAAGTTACTGTATGGTGTGGCATCTGTGTTGACAGAGTGATCGGACCCTATTTTTTCGAAGACGCTGGAGGCAATGCGATTACTGTCACTGGAGAACGCTACAGAACCATGTTACGTGAGTTTTTGATACCCAGTTTGGACGAATTGGGGCTGGAGCACATCTGGTTTCAACAAGACGGCGCTACGGCACACACAGCGCGCGACACTATGGACTTAGTGAGGGACGCTTTTCCAGGCCGAGTTATCTCTCGTTTTGGCGATTTGCCTTGGCCTGCAAGATCACCCGATCTGACCAGTCCAGACTTCTTTCTTTGGGGTTTTTTGAAATCTCGGGTGTATGTGAACAAGCCACAGACTCTCGCAGCTCTAAAAGAAAACATTCGTCAAGAAATAACGAACATATCGCAGGAAGTGTTACGGCAAGTTATGGAAAATGTCATAAATAGGGCTCAAATGTGTATCAACTCTGGAGGTCACCATTTAAAAGACATCATCTTTAAATCCTAATGGTACGAAATTTAATGGCACAAATATACATTTAAAAAAATCTAAATCTAGTTTTCTAATTTAGAAAAAATGTTATAGCTGAACCAAATAGGGTCTTTACTTTTGCGCCACCCGTTATATAACCTGCTTACTAATACTACATACTAAGTTACTTTTATATATATATATATATATATATATATATATATATATATATATACATAAATATTACCTGCCTGCCTGCTTAATTGATTGAAGAAAGTGTTCCTTTATTTTTCTCTTAAATACGTCAAGAGATGTTGTAGCGGGAATTAGATGTGGAAGAGCTTCTAAAATTGGGACGAAACAGATTATATTGCTAGAATATACTAAAATATAAACAAATTTTACGTTTCAGGTGTTGATATACTTACTACACAACGACTACTGTATTGGCTTCGAATGTATAGTAAACCCGCGACATGTGAATTTCAATATGTTGAAAAAAATTAACCCAATGATCATACACAAGGCCTTGACCCTAATGGTTGTAAGTATTTGAATTATTCATTAAATATAATTGTCAAACTGTTGAGGCTTATCGCTCCCCAATCTCACTCCGTGGGGGGCGTAGAATTCGTCCCAAGGATATATCTACCACAGAACTCTATGTACTATGACCATGATACTGCGATCACCAACCAAATGATGGACACACTCTGTTGTAGAAATCTTTTGGAGAGCACTTTGTCCAGCAGTAGACGCCATTCAGCTGCCATGATGATGGTGAATTGTTAAAACCAAGGAATAGTAGTCGTATCATCGTAGTAAAAGTGGTAGGCTATGAAGTGTATTGCGTGACCTTGACAAATGGATGAGCGGTTCGATACTACGACAAATTGTTTTGTGACTGGCTATAGTTTAAAAGCACGCTAGAAACAAATCAATCGTTTATCGCTACAGATTACGGTTGTCGCACTGCCGTAGTGTCGATCTTTTGTCGGAACCATTGACAATATGTATTAAAAATATGGTGACTTGAGACTATGAGACTTAAACTAGATAACTAGTTAAACTTAAACATAATCTCTTGACAATAACTTGATACGAGCTAGCTAAATATCATTGCTATTTTAAAATAAATTTTATAAATGTTTTAATACAATCAATACAATGTGTACCTAAATATCTATGTTACTAGAAATAATAATGTATACAACTATATTACTACAAACATGTTCTGACTATTTACAAGCGTTTTTTTAAAGTCTACGTGAATAAAAACCTTTTTTATTTATTTATTTATTTATTATTGTCGCACTTTCGTTGGTCACTCCAGCGAGATGTCGAATTACAGTGTCGCGCAAGTGTACATTCGAACGATGGTAAGTGGCTGAACAGTTTTATGGCACAAGCGTTAACCACCCATCCGTTCGTCAAGCTTACGTAGAAGTAGTAATTGTCGAAATCAAGGAATAATAGCCAGATCAGTCATCACAGTAAGATTGGCTATTAAGTGTATTTCATGACCTTTACAAATGAATGTGCGATTCGGTACTGCAACAAAACTGTTATAAATAAATAAATAAAAAATAAAAAAGGTTTTTATTCACGTAGACTTTAAAAAAGCGCTTGTATATAGTCAGAACATGTTTGTAGTAATATAGTTGTATACATTAGATATTATTTCTAGTAACATAGATATTTAGGTACATCTTGTATGAAAACATTTATAAAATTTATTTTATCACAGAAATGATATTTAGCTAGCTCGTATCAAGTTATTGTCAAGAGATTATGTTTAATTATCTACTTTAAGTCTAATATCTTTACTACATATTGTCAATGGTTCTGTCTATATTAAAGGTATTATTATTATGACGGACCTTGTGTTAATAACGACGGTCGCGCTTTAATGCTTCCACCGGATCCAATGCGCCCCAACTGAGAAGACCCAGCGAAACAAACTCAGTGGGTTCATCTACTACCGGTTTCAACACGACCCAGTTGAGACGGTCCGGCGAAACATACTCAAGCGGGCATGAACACGGGATTTGGTCCAATTAGAGTAATTATTTAGTAGGCAAACACAATATATGCTCGATCGGTTGTCTGAATGCTTATTATTTTAGATTATATTTAGGTATACAAAAGAAAAACTTCGAAACAATAACATTATTCATTTTGAGACAGAGTCAATAATTTTAAATTAAGTATATGATAGCAATCATTTACAGATAGTTCACGTAACACAGCAGATCAGTCATGTCTATATGGCTACAAGATCTCCAGCGAGCAATATGCAGGTAGGAAGTGAGAGCCAGACGTCTTTGTCATCGATGTACTCTTTAGTGGTGTAATAACCCCTAGCCATAAGTATACGTTTAATATGTGTTTTAATTTAATTATGTGTTGTTCTGCGACTGACTATAGTTTTAAAGCACGCCAGAAACAAAACAATCATTCAGCAAGCGTGGACTATATTACTGGCCTTATGAATCCGTTTCTTGTTGTTTCTCCTTTCTTTTTGATTATTATGTAAATAATTGATGCAGTTTATTTCCTTCTTTCTTTTCCTATTTCAGGGAGCCATTGGTCATAGATTAAAGAGACTACATTTTATATCCGGCAGTTCCTTTTTCGAAACTATAATATCGATATATAAGAAGGCTATTACACCGAAATTGGCTCAGAGACTGGTAATACATCGTGATGTGGAGTCCTTATATGACTATATACCACAGAAACTGTTGCCAAAGGATTATGGTGGTGAACAGAAGAGCATAAAGGAGTTGAATGGTAAAAGTCCAAGTATTTCTATTATAGTTTACCTTAGTATTATAAATAACATTTATATGACATTGTCCTCCTGGTTGACACTTTATAGTAATACTAGCTGTACCCGCGTTAAACTTTATAAATTATAGCCTCTCTGTTAATCCAGGGTGTCAGCTACGTCCATACCAAATTTTATTAAAATCGCTCCAGCCATTTCGACGTGAAGAAGTAACAAACATACACACTCACAAACTTTCGCCTTTATAATATTAGTTTGATAGCTTAAACATTCGGGTGTATAAGCAATATTGCTATAAAGTTTCATCAATCGCAAACTTTCGCATTTATAGTTAGGATATGGGAAATATAAGATATCAATATCCCTTCCGGTTAATATATAGGCAATTTATCAAGTTCAAAGCTGGTGGAACCGCAGGAACCGCAGAGCATATTATATGTTTATGTCTTTCTAATATTTTTCTGTCAATTTATATATGTTTTTAGCATTTATAAATGTGTTAAGGATTATTATTAATTTAGATTACATACTCAGTACTATTCCGACTTTTTTTTTTATTTATTTATATATATATATATATATATATATATATATATATATATATATATATATATATATATATATATATATATATATATATATATATATATATATATATTTTATTATTATTATTATTCATTTATTTCGGATTAATAAATATTCCATATATTGTTAGTAAATCAAACTTATAACTATGTTAGTATATATATATACTATAGTATATATATATATGTTCGATACATTATTATTTTGTTTTGTGCCATTAAACCCAGAGTGGTTTGTATTGGCACTCACATTCGCTTTTAACACTTCGGAAGGAATATGTACTTAATACTTAAGTACATATGATTCCTCATTTTATAATATGTACATCAAATGTGGCTAACATCGATAGATAAACACCTGTCCGGCGCTGCCTTTTGTAATAAAGAATAAGAATGAATGCTCTTATAACACAAAATATTGATTACAGACATGAATTTCAAAGAATTTTGCACCGACCAGCATATGAGAACGATGGAAAATTTTGGACAAGCAGGCACGAATGAAGACTTGAGACTGACATATAAATTCAACGAGGAATATTCAGGGCTACCCGGTTCTTTTAAGAATTTATGTGTAGATTAAAATATATATATTAAACAATTTAAATATATGACTGCACGTGCTGCGCAGCGGCTAAGACCCGCAGGCAAGCCTCGCCGCTACGTGTCGCGGGTTCGAGTCCCGCACCGGACGACTATTTGTGTGACCCATAAATAGTTGTTCAGAGTCTGGATGTAATTTGTTTTCGTCTATTTTATGTTTGTAAAGTACCCCGCGACACAGGGATTAAATTCCCTAGTGCGGGCATTGTATTTTTAACTAAAAAAATACATATATTTTTTAATCTAATAACTAAGTATATTATAGAAATAATTTTAAGACCATATATACATCAGCAAAATACGCAAAAATAATATTCATTTCCTGTACAACCCTGTTGTTTGATAAGAGAATCTTCATCATCATCATCATCATATCAGCCAATGGACTGCTGGACAATGGCCTCCTCCAGAAGTCTCCACAAATGCCCTCTCTCTCTTGCACTGCTCTCTCTCTCTGATCAAACGGCATCCCGCGACCCTAGCAAGATTGTCGGTCCACCTTGTGATGGGTCTGCCCACTTCCGGTTCGTAGTCGCCACTCGAGAAGTGTGAATATTATATTCAGAATCACATCTGTTAGTGTATGAAATGTATTTGATGATAATCTAGTATTTAAATTATTTTATCTAATTGAAATTGTATGAATCTCATTTATATTATTATTTTGTGATAAAATGTTTTTTTTTCCGACATTACTTGTTTCTATCTTCTTCACTATATAAAATTCTTTTTATTTGTATCATTAATGTATTTAGTTCATCAAATATCTGTTATTTCATTTTATTATAGTATGTAATGGGGGTTAACTATCCCTGGACTCCACAGTCGGGCGCTCTCAGAATATTGCGACGACCAATGCTGAGATAGATGCCTTTTCACCTAGAACGGACTACGGAATATTAAGTATAAGATTTTCATTGTTTGTTTTTCTTTTATTGTATAATTTCGTTGTTATGTCCATCCTGGTAATGAATAAATGATATTTTCTTTCTTTCTATTTTTCTATGTTAAATGTAGGCTCAGTAGGTCAAATGTGGCTGAGTGGCTGACGGCCATAAAGAATATCGCCACCCCATCTCATCCCAGGGGGGCGTAGAAGTCAGCCCAAGGAACTATATATCAGAAAATGAGCAGCAGCATTTCTCTGAGTACTATACTTTAACGGTTGCCTGGAAGAGATCGCACTTAGCGATAAGGCCGCCATTTGTATAATCTTAACATACTCATAGTTCTTTTAATGTATTATTTTTTGGTGTACAATAAAGAGTTACTTACTTACTTATACTGCCGTGTTAGGCGAAAAAGCGGTATCTGAATGAAGGCGAGTATGGAGAAAATTGATGTTTTGCAAGTATAGTTTTTCCTTTAGAGTTTAGTTATCATAATCACAATAATATTTATTTGGGTAAAGCGTTAGTTAGTTAGTTTTAGAGAAAAGATGTTTAAGCTTTCCGATGGTATAAAACCCTCAGCTAGATTTTTTTTGGGATACCGCTTTTGCGCGTAGCATGGCAGTATAACCATCATACTGCGATCGCCAAACTGTCTCCCAAGCGTGGCGATTTTGGCAAAACCCTTCAAAATGATATATATTTGGGGAAGGCCTTTGTCCTGCAGTTGACGTCTTTCGGCTGATATGATGATGATGATGATAAATGTAGAGATTTTATTATAATTTTTTGCAGACTATTCATACTGTACGTTTATAGTCTACTATTGAAATTAATGATAAGTGCTTGCGTATTAGTGTAGCAGTTGAAACTAAGCTATGGAAATAAATGGGTGGCTAAAATAATTAAAATATCTCTTTCAATGGACAACCTAGTCCGTACGCCTGTGTCTCAATTTACGTTTACATACATACATAGACTCACGCCTGTTTCCCAGAGGGGTAGGTAGAGACAACGGATTTCCGTTTGTCACAACCTTTGCACACTTTGATCTGCCCTTTCTTGAGAACTCTCCGATTTGGTCAGAGAATGTTCGACGAGGTCTTCCCCTTCCGGTTGTTCCATTCACACAGGCCAGGTATACTTCTTTGGTCAATCTTCTTTCACTCATTCTTTCTAAATGGCCAAACCATCTCAGCATTCCTTTTTAGGGTTCCGTAGCCAAATGGCAAAAAACGGAACCCTTATAGATTCGTCATGTCTGTCTGTCCGTCCGTATGACACAGCCAGAAACTATAAGAGCTGTACTGTTGAAACTTGGTAAGTACCTAGATGTAGGTATTCTGTGAACCGCATCAAGATTTTCACACAAAAATAGAAAAAGAACAATAATTTTGGGGGTTCCCCATACATAGAACTGAAACTCAAAATATTTTTTTTTCATTGTACCCATACATGTAGGTTATCTATGGATAGGTCTTCAAAAAATAATATTGAGGTTTCTAATATTTTTTTTTTCTAAACTGAATAGTTTGCGCGAGAGACACTTCCAAAGTGGTAAAATGGGTGTCCCCCCCCCCCCCTCTAACTTCTTCAATAAGAGAATGATAAAACTAAAAAAAATATATGATGTACATTACTACGTAAACTAACAACGAAAATTGGTTTAAACGAGATCTAGCAAGGAGTTTTTTTAATACGTCATAAACCGCAATTCGCATTCATTTAATCAACTGAAATACTTGCTGCTATGGAACCCTTCATGTGCGAGTCCGACTCGCACTTGGCCGGGTTTTTTTTCAATTTACGTTTGATAGCCGTAATGTATGTAATAATTGAGCCGTGTGGTTTCCGGCCTAGAAATAATTACAGGGCCACCCAATACTAATCCATGGGTGTCGTAAGAGGCGACTAAGGGATACAGCAGGTAGTAGGGCAGCAGCGCCACCTGTGTACTAGTTAACACCTAACTGCGTCTCCAACTCGCATGCCAAATCCATCCGAATGGCAACGTTATAGAAACCTTTGGGGGAGGCCTATGTCCAGCTGTGGACGACATTAGGCTGATGGTGATGATTCTGTGTACTTATTGAGTACATTAACCGGCCGCGCAGCGCACCGTTTTGTCACCAGGGGGCGGGGCCACCGATTCCAGCCGAGTGCCCGTTCGGCCGCGCTCGGCAGTCAGCTGTTAGCCACGACCTTCCGCGCTCGCGCATACATTACTTTATATTAAAATTTATATTCTTGTACCGTTACGATAACGTGTATCTGTAGTGTGGTAATTAATATTTACATCTCAATATACAGTCCACAAATTTATAACACCAGCTATCGAACCTACATTAGCCTACATAGGTCATTACAGTAATATATAATAAAAAATTAAACACATGTCCTTCAAGAACCATATGAAAAATAGAAGATTATGAGAATTAAAATGAAACAAGATAAAACCATTAACAATACGTAATTTAAATAAAATATACCTACACTTCATTATTGGAAATTATATGTGTATATACCAGAATTATTTGTGCATAAATAGATATACAACTTGTAACTTTAATTTTAATTAACGCACACCCTGAAAATAGTTTGTTCAGAATCGATTTGTATCATTTTTAATATAGGTAATTTTTTAATCCAAAATAATTAAATCTTCAGAAATTATTGTCATTTTAACCGTGTACAGTCAAAACAAATTGAAATGGACCGTAAGTCAAAGTAATAAGGCTTTTAAAATCGCAGTTTTATTTGTATCCATACAAAACTTTAATTTAACTTAACGCACACCCTGAAAATAGTTTGTTCAGAATCGATTTGTATCATTTTTAATATAGGTAATTTTTTAATCCAAAATAATTAAATCTTCAGAAATTATTGTCATTTTAACCGTGTACAGTCAAAACAAATTGAAATGGACCGTAAGTCAAAGTAATAAGGCTTTTAAAATCGCAGGTTTATTTGTATCCATACAAATTCCATCATTCAATACAAAATAAAGAAAAATAAACTTTATTCCAAAAAACTAATTTAGTAAATAACAATGCATATAAGTACCTACATGTTAAATAAACAAATCAGTATATGTATTATGATAACAACATAATATTCTAATTGGGGTGTTTGAGGGTGTGCGATAATTATGTTACATGTTGTATATGTTAATTTACATCAGTTGATGCACTAATACCGCCAAATACCACTTTATCTCCCTGCAATGCTTTGGTTCACCCACGGTTGTCTGGAAGAGATTGCTACATTAGCGATAAGACCGCCGTTTGTACCTTATAGTTTTAAGAAAATTCATGTTAAGTATGATGTGATATTTTTATTTGGTGCAATAAAGTGTATCTATCTATCTACAGCATAACTCTATACATATAATAAAATCGTAGGAAGAACAAAACTGTACATAGAATATTTTTTGAAAGGATACTTGGGGCGTGATCTACAATCGATATCGAAGCCAAAAATATAGTTTTTAAAATTATGGTCTGTTTGTCTGTATGTATGTCCGGGCTAAACTCAAAATGTACTGCATGGGTTTACTTCAAATTTTGCATGAATATTACTAAGAGGTCGGTTCAACATATAGAGTACATATTATCACGGGCGAGGAGCTGTGATCGTTAATAAAGTTAAACGCGGGTAAAACCGCGGGGCACAGGTAGTCTGTAATAATATTGTAAGTTAATGGCATAGGCATTAAAATTATTCCATTCTATGAGATAAAATTTATTTTTTGATAAATATTTGATGATATGATAATGATGATAATGATGCGTCTTTCATCACCCCTGCGTCACAATTCTATAAAGGGTAATTTTCACTATTAATAAATAAAATTTCCATTATAAGTACGCCTTGCGCCACGTTGCTTTTTATTACTTACATCAATGACATGCTGAGGGTCACACAACATCCAATGGTGTTATTTGCGGATGATAGTACAGTGATGTTTAGTGAAAAAGATTCATTGACATTGCAAAGAGAAATGAATGACTGTCTGGTAATAATAGTTGACTGCCTAAAAGCAAACAATTTAAAGATTAATCTTGACAAAACTAAAATAATGACATTTGAGCAACGGACTAATAATTTCAAACCTGACATACGGTATCATGACAAAGTAATTGAAGAAAGTAGCAAAACAAAATTTCTAGGGCTCGAATTAGACAGAGACATGTCTTGGAAGACACACACTGAAAGTGTCTGTAAACGCTTATGCCAATATTCCTACGCTCTTTATAATTTAAGGGGCCTTTTACAGTCCACTAGCGGCGCCAATCGAAAAAATGTCATAACTCGTAAATAGAATCATAAATACAAAATGTGGTCTATTATTACTGTAGAAAAGGCAATAACGTAATTTTATAACACATTGTCAACACTTGAAATATAGCTGTTTAGCTAAATCGTGCATTTGTAACAAAAACGGCCGTTTATGTTTTGAATGCACGATTTAGCTAAACAGCTATATTTCAAGTGTTGATAAGGTGTTATACAATTACGTTATTGCCTTTTCCACAGTAATAATATAACATATTTTGTATTTTTGATTCTATTTACGAGTTATGACATTTTTTCGATTGGCGGCGCTAGTGGACTGTAATAGGCCTCTTAAGGAAAGTAGTAGATAAGAAAACGGCAGTGACTGCTTACCATGCATAGGTCACATCAACGTTACGTTATGGTATTATATACTGGGGCAATTCTACAAGTAGAGAGGCAGGCTTTAGAGCCCAAAATAGATGTCTAAGGGCAATATGTGGCATTAAAAGCACCCATAGCTGTAAGCCATTTTTTCTTAATCTCCGCATATTGACAGTACCCTGCTTATATGTATACGAGGTAGCTACATTTGTTAAAACCAATCTTAGTTTGTTTGACACACTCAACAGCTCAAGGCACAAATATAAAATACGTATTAGGCCACATAAAAAGGCTATATATAACAAAAGTTTCATTGGCATGGCATCTAAAATATATAACGATTTACCGCACCACATTATTTCGGAATGTAACTATACAAAATTCAAAAAGGATCTGATACAATTTTTGGTAGTTAAGGTTTACTACAGCATTAATGACTTGTTAGATAAATTCTACGAGACCTTCTAGATAAATTCTAATATAACACCTATATTTTTGTTATTTTTAAGGTGATTTATTTTGTTCTTGACCTGTGTAATTATGTATTTTATGTCTAATTAATTAATTTTATTTATTTTTATTTTATTTGACCTGTCTGTAATTCAATAAAAAATACAATTAGTATTTTTTTATTGAAGTTAGAAGTTAGTTAGTTAGTTTTATATCTTAAGGTTAAAATTGTGACATTTATATTCATGTAGTAAATTACCGTGACATATTTGTTAAATATGACACGTGAATTTACTACATGCATATAAAATGTCACAATTCTAAACCTAAAGATATAAAAGTCATTAATTAAATCCAGTGGCATGCCCTACCCGGCTGGGCATAGCGGTACAAACAGTTCACTAACACCTCGAAATATGTATTATTAATGTACCTATGTGCGCAATAAATTAATTGAATTGATCGGTCACCATAGCCTAGTTGGTAGTGCTCCTGCCTACGAAGCTGGTGGTCCTGGGTTCGAATCCCGGTAAGTGCAAATATTTGTGTGATGAGCACGAATATTTGTTTCTGAGTCATGGATGTTTTCTATGCGTATAAGTATTTTTCTATCTATATAAGTATGTATATCGTCGCCTGGTACCCATAGTACAAGCTTTGCTTAGTTTGGGGCTAGGATGATCTGTGTGACATTTTGTCCCCAGATTATATATTTATTGTACTAATACTAATTTCATAGAGTTGCGGAAATATTTTTTGCAGGCACCTGTGCAAATCCAAAGGTTTTGGGAATTTACGGGAATCGTTGGGCAGATATTTACATACTAAATGCAACAAAATTGGGACATAAACCTCCTTCTTTTTGGAATCAGTTAATAGTTACAGCTCAAAGGTCCTCCCAATGAATCATTGGGCAAGCGGTCCTTAATATTCATGTCATTAATGAGACTGCCTCGTTGGTCAAGCGGTAGCGTCTTCACCCACAGAGAACTAGGTCCTGGGTTCAAATCCCGGGTCGGACTTAAGTGATTTTGGGACTTTTCTGTAGAAAGGAAAAATTCTCAGAATCAGCCCGAAGCCTGGGAGTTAGCAGTATTATATCCCCGTGCCGCGGAGAGTACGTTAAGCCGTCGGATCTGTACCGAACCTCTTTGCAAGCGTGTCGCTAGGCGTCTCATCGGATCATGAGAGTGATGGAATAGAAAGTGCTCCTATATTTGTGCACTATAAAATGTCCTGCGCAGATGGCTAAACGCGAAATTGGGCTAGGAGGACATTATTATTATTTTAATCTTTGGCACATTTTGGGTGGATGGATTTTCGGAGGCGCACTGAAAGGCCGGAGTCATTCTCTACCAGCTGACCTTAGGGTGATGGAGAGAGAACAAGAAAGGTCCACTTTAAAATGTTAAGTGTGGATGTGATAATCATATACCTATTTAAAATATAATAAAAGTACTTACGTACACTACACAAATAAAAAGTAGAATTATGTATAAATATAAATTACACCCAGACAGAACAAAAAATCATGAGAAGTGTGGGAAGCGCGCGTGACGACGACGCGAGTTCCATGATTTTTATTCACCCAAAAAGTACTTAGCAGACCTTAACAAGTTTGCTCTTCAATAATAGTACTCCGAACCTATACCATAGCAAGCATACATCTGATAAACATACTCATAAATTTCTACATAGATATAATAATAATATAATAATATTTAGGGACAATGTCACACAGATCATCCTAGCCCCAAACTAAGCAAAGCTTGTACTATGGGTACCAGGCGACGACATACATACTTATATAGATAGATAAATACTTAAATACATAGAAAACATCCATGACTAAGAAACAAATATTCGTGCTCATCACACAAATATTTGCACTTACTGGGATTCGAACCCAGGACCACCAGCTTCGTAGGCAGGATCACTACCAACTAGGCTACGGTGACCGTCAAACACAAATCATTACTAGTTGGTCTAGCGGTAGCGTGTTCAACTGTAGATAATGAGGTCCTAGGTTCAAAACCCGGGTTGGCCCAAAAAATAATTTTGGGATTTTTCCTTAATTTTTTTTACAGGGGCACTTTCTATTCCATCATCCTCATAATCCGATGTTCTTTCAATTTCTTAAAATTTCTCATTATCAGCCCGATGTCTGGAAGTTGGCGGTATTACACCCCCGTGCCTCGGAGAGCACGTAAAGCCGTCGGTCCTGTACATGAACCCTTTCCGGTCGTGTCGCTAGTCGTCCCAACGGATTATGAGGGTGATGGAATAGAAAGTGCCCCTTTGTTTGCGCACACACTTGTGCACTATAACATGTCCTGCGCAATTGGCTAGTCTCCATTGAGACTGGCCGCCGTGGCCGAAATCCGGTCGGGATAACATTATTCTTATTATTAACAATTTTTTTTATTTATTAACAACCCACAACTATCATTACCGGTTACACCTAATTCAATAGTGTTGTTACATAATTTCTTCGACATTCGTTTCGCCATTGATCGGTTCACCGACAAAACGATTCACTTTTCATTTTTTCTCCGACAGAACTTTTCAATGACGAACGATTCGCCGACAGAACGATTCACTTTTCATTTTTTCTCCGACAGAACTTTTCAATGACGAACGATTCGCCGACAGAACGATTCACTTTTGAAAATTACATCGACAGAACCTTTCACCGGCGAGCGATTCGCCGACACAACTGTTCATCTGCCCCTGGGTATAAAACATAGGTATTCGACATGTAGACCTGTTTCCGTTTATTGTTTTAAAGAAACACATAAATACACACAAAATACAATCAATAATACAATATAATACTAATACATAAAATTAAACTTTGCACCCATAGTCACTCCGAAGGATTTTATAATTTCCGGCTAGCTTATCATTTAATTGCATATAATTCTAAATTAAATGCACAATGCAGGCTAGTATTATTGAGGTAATGATAGACATACATACTTGATATTAATTTCTAAACGAAAACAATTAAATATGAAAATAAAAAAACTTCGTTTAAAAAAACCAACTTCAAAAACTAAAAAGTATAAAAAAATATCTTAATAAAGATTTAATTTAATACATCACTTATAATATAATATTAATGAAATAATATAATTTGTATGTGCTACCTATTGATAGGTTTGAAGTCGGTGCCAAGCCAAAATAATGTAATAGTAGGTACCACACTCGCCGCGCTTTACTTTCAGCGGGATAGCTTCGTATTTCTACACAAACAACGCAAGCGTGCAGACGTCGTTGACGGTCGTCATATATTTTTATGATACAGTTTCATCTGTTTCATATTAATTCATATTGTTCTTTAAGTTTATTTACTTAGGTTAATCTTTAGTGTAGGAGTTTCATCACAAAGTATGAAAGCTGTATGTAATATTAACTTTTATTTTGCTTAGGGCTTGGCACCGACTTCAAACCTATCAATAGGTAGCACATACAAATTATATTATTTCATTAATATTATATTATAAGTGATGTATTAAATTAAATCTTTATTAAGATATTTTTTTATACTTTTTAGTTTTTGAAGTCGGTTTTTTTAAACGAAGTTTTTTTATTTGTTACTTTTTAGTGTCTAGCTATAGTTAGGACTTCGAAAGGGGCCGCGCGCCTCAAAACTATAGATCCCATCAAACGAGAACGGAAAAAAGAAACATCTTCCGAAAAAATGTTGTTCGAAACTCTTTTTCACGTTCTTGTGGGACAGTGAATGATCTAAAAGACCGTTTGTAATGTAAGAAAAACTACATAAAATTACGTTCACTCTAAGAAAACTTGCACAGTACGAGTCTAGACTAGCTAAGATTTATGAAAGTCTGAACAGCAAGCGCATAGGTTAGGCCGTATTTATGACCATCTAGCTAACGAGTCTGTGTGCTAAGGGCTTATACACTAGATCTTATTATGAATCGAATGATCTTATGATCGAATAGCCATCTAGTTTGCTGAACAGAGGGTATGAGTCTATGAAGACTAGGTCTTATTAATGATCGATTAGCCAACGAGTCTACTGAGCAGAGGGCTGATAGCCTAGGACATATTTATCATTGATTAGATAATGAGTCGGACTCGCCCGTGAAAGGCGCAATGTTTCTTTCCGTAGCAGCAAGTATTTGAGTTGATAGAATGGAAGGTAAATTGCGGTTTACGATTTATGACGCATTAAAAAAACTACTTACTGGATCTCTTTCAAACCAATTTTCGGTGGAAGTTTGCATGGTAATGTCCATCATCTATTTGTTTTATTTTAATGGTTCTCTTATTTTAGAAGTTACAGAGGGGGGGGGGGAGGGTGGGCATTTTACGCCTTTGGAAGTGTCTCTCGCGCAATCTATACAGTTAAGAAAAAATTATATTATAAACCTCAATATCATTTTCGAAGTCCTATCCATAGATACCCCACATGTATAGTTTAATGATTTTTTTTTTAATTCAGTTCTAAGTAAGTATAGGGAACCACCAAATTTTATTGTTTGATTTTCTATTTTTTTTTGTGAAAATCTTAATGCGGTTCACGGAATACATCTGCTGACCAATATTCGACAGTATAGTTCTTATAGTTTCGGAAAAAAGTGGCTGTGACATACGGACGGGTAGACATACAGACATGACAAATCAAGAAAAGCCTTTGTGAAAGACATTTGGCTACAGAACCTTAAAAATGGCAGCTATTCCGCATCAAACTAAAGAAGAATCACGTAAATCGGTTCATAAATCTCAGCGTAATCGGTGTACGTACATAAAAAATACGCTGGTGCTAAAAGGTGCGCCTACATGCGCTTCAAAAAAAAAGCTTATACGTGCGTATTAAACGCTAGGCGTCTGAAATTGTTGTTTATGTTCATGCCAAGACACACTTGAACAGGATGAGTCTAGCTTGACTAGCTAAGATTTACAAACGTCTGTGCATCATCGACATCGTCCACTTAAACAAAAAATTTCATACAAAAATGTCCATAAACTGAAAATTACTGGGCCAATCTATATGAAATTTTTATGGGACCAAATGGCAACTATTCCGCATCAAACTAAAAAAGAATCACGTAAATCGGATCATAAATCTCCGAGTAATCGGTGTACATACATAAAAAAAAAAAAAATACCGGTGAACTTGAGAACCTCCTCCTTTGGAAGTCGGTTAATGAGGGTAGTCTTCAGTTTATTACCTGTCAACGTCCCTCATTACGTTGTTATGTCTGCCTGGAATTAATTTCCAACGTGTTAATGGTTAAGATTTGTTGTTAAAAAATGAGTGATTGTGTAATGTTAAAGTCAAAACGCGGTAAAGATATATTGATTCACGAAGGATATTCATATCATCTAAATAGAATACGAAATACGAAGTTCTACTGGCGGTGTACGAGAAAACATTCTACCCGGTGCAATGTTGCTATCACTTCAACAGTGTCTACGAATAATTCTCATATTGTTATTTCGAAAAATTTTAAACATGTTCATTTGCCGGATCCCGATAAGCAGATTGAATTAACTGTAAAAGCTAACATCAAACAAAAAGCCCACCATTCAATGGATGCACCCTCACAAATTGTTCAACGGTGTATTCAAGATGTACCAAGTATTAGTGCTCCTTACATGCCGACTAAGGATGCCATGAGAATGATGGTTCATCGGGTAAGGAATGTTGTGATTCCCGATGAATTAACCAAAATTAACAGTGATGTCAACTTCCTTATCGGTCACTACACTCATAATGAAGAATCCGTAATCGTATTTGGCACAAATGAGAATTGCAGACTTTTAAGTGAAGCAAATTATTGGCTGATGGATGGAACATTTAACTGTTGCCCCACCCCGTTTCGACAAATATATTCTATACATGCAATAGTCGGAATCCCGGACGGTACGCATAAAGTACTTCCTTTAATTTATAGTTTACTTTCACATAAAACTGTAAAATGTTATGAAATATTAAAACGACACACACTAAATACCTTGAATATCGATTTGTGCCCACAAATAATCCTCACCGATTTTGAACGCGCAGCAATGAAAGCTATAAAAATGGTGTTCCCGGACTGCTTAAATAAACTTTGTTTTTTTCATTTGATCCAAAGCATATGGCGTCACATTCAATCGGCTGGTCTCGCGAAACAATTCAACAGCGATCCAGTATTTGCCCACAAAATTATAAATCAAACGAACTTACCTGTGAAGTTCGATGTTAATTATGTGAATGTGTTGGTCCAAGACGTCCTCTTCTTTGTAACTTGTAGTAGACGTATCGTCTCGCCTTTTAACCACGTATTTTTAAAGTTATCTCAGAAAAAAACCTTTTTCATAGTATCCGGAACGCACCCGAACGCGCCTCTCGTCGCTTGAAACGTCACCGCTAGCTGTCATTTAGTTTGTAGATACCGTATTTCACGGCCTGAAACTTAGGGTATTTGTGAGCAAATTGGGTTTTAATTGGGTGGGAGTTAGGACGTCTTGGACCAACACATTCACATAATTAACATCGAACTTCACAGGTAAGTTCGTTTGATTTATAATTATGTTACATGTGTTGGTCCAAGACGTCCTCTTCTTTGTAACTTGTAGGATGTTCAAAGGGCCGTGAAATGTGGAGCTGAGGGTACAGACAAAAACAGTTTAATTTCTTGATATATGTGTATTTTTAATGGGTCTCATAATTTCTGTAAGGGACAACAGTTATTTACTTACTTAGACTTACAAAATATAAACTATATATTTTATTAGATATTTTTAATAATTACTAATACATCCAAGTATATTTCCAGTAAACAATTTAGGTGATTCAACAACGGGTCTGTTGTACAAACGAGCATCACTCCAGCCTGCAGCTTTTCTGATTAGGTCTATGTTTAATCCACTAATTTTTGCCTTAGACAAGGATACATGTCTGGCGTTATGTGAGCTAAATATATTGGTATTGATGCCACTTTCAGCCAGTTTCTTTAATCCACTGACTAATGGATTCAGACCCAATTGCTTTATATGGTGTTTAGAACTAATAAGCAATTTACCTTTACTTATGGCTCTCAGCTTCTCTGTCACTTTTATGTAATCTAAAAGTGCTACAGCTGTGTTTGTTAATAATGGAATGACTAGCACAGGCTGGCGTGTGCCATTTTAATGTGCTCTGTAATTTTAATAATTATTTTATCACTTTGGTTAACGATCTCCAGTTTAATCAGATTAAGAGTTAGTACTTTGTGTGCTGTAAGTAATGCTAGTAGGGTGACCACCTTTTATCCTAACAATTTTAATGATATTTGTACATTTGGATAAAATGTGCATAAATAATTTAATACTATGTTGGGGTCCCATGTAATGTTATATCTAGGGATATTTGGTCTTAATTTTGACATATCTTTAGCAAAGTGTTTCACAAGTTTATGTGAACCAACTTGTGTTCCTAATAGAGGAGACACTGCAGAACAGACATGACTTGAGGCTACCATATTTTAAGCCCTGGTTGTACCATACAGTGGGAAAATTTATGACATCTTCAGGTGAAGCAGAGAGAGTGTTCATATAATAACATAAACAGTGGTCCCATCAGTGTTTAAGGCAGGTATTGTATTGGGTATAACTACTTTCCGTAATTTATGCCATCATAATATCTATGGATAATTTTGAGGCATTCCTTATCATTAGTGCTTGACGCATAAGACTCCGGACACCAGCATAAGCTTGGAAGTGGGCGTGGCTGGCCGCTGATCGAGATCAGCAATGATCTGTTAGGTGTAAAGAAAATTGGTTCAGATTCAAGAAGGCTCACAAACATGGGGTACCATGGTTGTGTTGGCCAGTAGGAGGCGACTATATTAGCTTATCCCTTTATTATATATAGCTTATTACCCTTAGCTTTCTCATTCTTTATTTTTTTTATGGTTTTAAGTAATAATGAGAATGGGAGGAATGCATAAAAATATATTATTCCAAGATAATGTAAAGGCATCTATTGAAAAAGCATCAGGGTATCTTTCCCAAGAGACAAAAATTTCACATTTTGTGTTACCTCTTGTTGCAAACAGGTCTAACTCAGGTTGCCCCAATAAGGATACTATTTGTTTAAATGCATGTTCAGACAGCTCAAATTCTATATTTGAAAGGTCCCTTCTCAATTCTTTATGAGCTAGGGAGTTATCTTTGAGTTATATATAAGAGGTAATTAAATGTATATTTCTAATTTACCACCATTGCCAATATCTTTGGATTGTATATAAGAGGTAATTAAATGTATATTTCTAGTTTATCACCATTGCCAATATCTTTGAATTGTATATAAGAGGTAATTAAATGTATATTTCTAATTTACCACCATTGTCAAATTTTTCTAGTAATTTTGTTAAGGTTAGGGTATTAGACCCTACCCATGCGATTAATATATGAAATAGCAGTGGTCTTGTCCATTCTTAAGAGAATTTGGCAATTTTTGCAGATATGACTTTGAACGCATAAGAGCTGCAAGTAATTCTAGATAGTTAATGTGATTTTTACTTTCTACTTGAGTCCAGTGTCCACCTTACAACTGTGAGTCACAAGCAGCACCCCAGCCAGTCAAACTAGTGAATATCATTTTTAGCACTAGAATCTATGTGCTCTAACTACCAGTTAAAGTCTGATTTTAAAGATTTTGATAAGATCATTATTTTATTTTTAATTATCATTATTTATTAAATTGAGGTATTTAATTCTTTCAAATTCTTTTGTGTATAGCCATTCATACTTTACAACTGGACAGACAGGTGTGAGAAGACCAAGAAAATGTGCAAACTGTCTTACCCTGCAATGGTCTAGCTTAGAGAAATATAAGATTTAATTTGTAATATTTAAAAAAAAAATCTTTTGGTAATTCAAGTGTCATTTCTGAGGAATTGAGGATAAAACCTAAAAAATAACATTTTTGAGAGGGTGTTAGTACACTTTTATCATAATTGATGATAATCCCAATGTGGTTAACAAGTTGGGATTAATATGTAAAGTATTTATTAAGTCTGAGTGTGATTTTGAAATTAGAAGTAAATCATCTAAATACATAGTACATAAAATACCCTGAGATCTAAAGTATTCTATGATAGGTTTTGTTATATTTGTAAATACATAAGGTGTAGTGTTTAACCCGAAAGGGAGGACTCTAAATTCAATTAACTTATCTTTCCATTGAAATCTCAAAAGCTGTCAAGAGCTGTGGTATATACTTATAGCAAAGTATCCATGTTTCAGGTGAATCTTGGCCATATATCAATTTCATAGCAGTCCTAACATCCTCTAGTTTAAAGTGTGATATATGTATATATGTACTTGTTAAGTACTTTTAAATTGAATATGAAACAGAACTCTCCATTAGGTTTTGGGGTTAAAAAATAGGGGACAAAAACTGATGTCTAAGTGGCAGACATTCTGTTACTGCACTAATTTATATGAGATGAGTTATCACATTATCAATTTCCCTAACTACAACATCTGAAATTAGATAGGTGACCCAGTAATGGGTATTTTATAACCATTAATCCAAGACAAGATTGTTTTATCATTGGTAATAGAATACCACATATTGTAAAAATTAAGAAGCCATCCAGCTTACTGTATCTCCACTTCCTGTGTTTGAAGTGCTGTGCCTACTAAATAGGTCGCTGTGGTGGACGCTTGGAGGCTTGTTTGTTGCGGGTTGCTCCGCCCGCACTCGGAGCTGGTGGTACCTGTTGCTGTCTGCGAGGCGGGCCCCAGTAGTTTAAAGTCTGCTTCTGGTTTGGCTTTTCTGCTGGTCTGGAATACCTTATTTCAGAGCCAGTTTTAGTCTGTGTTACTATATCTTTGGTTTTTGTTATCTCAATGTCCGTATTTTTGTCCTTTAGCATTGCACTGAGAGCTACTCCTATGCAGGCAATTGCTTGACTCAGCAATTTCTGTTGGTATACTGGTTCAGATATAGCTGCCTTTATTTCAGGGTTTAGGCCTGGTGCCTCCAAGAACTTGCAGTTCTCAGGAATGGTAACCATTTTTAAGAGTTCCAATCTTTGGTCTTTTTGAAGACCCTTTTTCGTAATATGTTCCCAACGGGATGCTATGTCTGCTAGGGTCTTGCCCTGATATGTCGTTCAGTAACTCAGGCACTTGATCTGGTTCGACCTCAGATTGCACCAAATCAATTGGTTGCCCTTTGGGTATTTCAGTTGTTTCTGTCTGTTCTAAGACAGGTTCATTTAGCGTGTCTTGCACATCATTGAAAGCAGGCAACTCTGAAATAACAGGATGCCATAAATAGAAGGCATGTGCCACAATATGGCCATATGATTCTGGATGAAATATACCTCAGCGAGTATATTCACATATTATTTAAATAGTTCGGAATAAACCACATGGGTATTATTTTTCGTTAGTACTACGAAACCACACGAGTATATTCTCAAACATTTGGCATAGTTTTGCCGAGGAGTAGTCATCATGAGCAGTGAGATTTATCATATTATTACACGGCGGAAAAGGTCACACGACATATTTACTACATTTAAATATGTATGGATAGCTTAAGACTTACCTTCGTTAGTATCCTGATCGTTGGGTGTCCTTTTCTTAATTGATTTCTTTAATTTTTTCATTTGGCGGTATATCGAGTCAACGGCGGAATCATCTCGGCGTTTGCGTTTGTGTTTTCCCATATTACAATGTAAAAACGATTTAACACTAGTGTATGAGGAATACAACACTTTGATCTATTCTTAAACTTGCTATTTGGAGACAAAAATAAAAATTACTTGAAGAAATTAAGTACAACGTGGTTTACTCGGCGCGCACGAAAACGTTAAAATGACAGCTAGCGGTGACGTTTCAAGCGACGAGAGGCGCGTTCGGGTGCGTTCCGGATACTATGAAAAAGGTTTTTTTCTGAGATAACTTTAAAAATACGTGGTTAAAAGGCGAGACGATACGTCTACTACAAGTTACAAAGAAGAGGACGTCTTGGACCAACACATGTAACATAATGAGACATATTGCTGCACTGGCATTTTTAGAGCCAATAGAAATTCCCGATGCACTTGATATAATAAAAAACGAAATTATACCTGATGAAGCTAAGAGAGTGATGCGATGGTTTGAAAAATATTATGTCAGTGGATCAGCGATAATTAAAAAATCCATTGGCTCCAAAATTACAGTAAAGCGAAGTCCGCCAATATTTCCTCCAAGGATGTGGTCAGTACACGACAGCCAACTTTCACATGTACCATTATCACAAAATGCGCTGGAGTCGTGGCACAATAGATGGAATACCTTATCAGGCCGGCGAAAATGGAACATTTTTAAAACAATAGTGGAGTTCCAAAAGGAACAAAAGCACACAGAATGCACTATCGAACTCATTAATTCGTCGGAGCCAACGCTTAAGAGAAAAATATCAAGAGAGGATTACTCAGCATTTGTCAGAAAAGGATGATATGGACATAAAAACCTACTTAAGTGGCTGGGCTCATATTTCTCATTTATGTAATACAAAATAAGTATTCTATGAAGTTTATAATTGTTTTTGTTAAGCATAGTTGATTTGTTATGTTTTTGTTTTGGTTTTAATCATGTTGGTTAGCTATTTGTTAATAATAAAAATTATTTTCGTTTGCAAATATATTTCAGTTAACCTTACAAAACGTATGTATAACCATAACATGTATGATACATGTATTGACGTTGAAGCAAATACGTTTTTGTCACTTTTTTGGTTAGTTTTGTTCAAGTTTTGCATAAAACTTTAAGTTTCGTCTTCACAACTTGATTCAGGTGTAAACAACAAACGGAAACAGGTCTACATGTCGAATACCTATGTTTTATACCCAGGGGCAGATGAACAGTTGTGTCGGCGAATCGCTCGCCGGTGAAAGGTTCTGTCGATGTAATTTTCAAAAGTGAATCGTTCTGTCGGCGAATCGTTCTGTCGCCGCCGTCCTACGTACTCATCAGGGACAAACAACTGAACTGTCTCTAGAACACCTGGGTTATGTATTTAATTACAAATTGCACCCGGGTACAATCGTGCTCATCACACAAATATTTATCCAGGATGGGGTTTGAACCCACCACCTCTGCCTTAAGAATTAAGGTCACTGACCACTAGAAAAACAGACCAGTTTAACTATAAATAAACTATCGTTTAAAAATAACTTTTGAGTTCGACTGGCTGTTTTTCTAGTGGTCGGAGACCCTTAAACCGACCGACCCGAGTTAAAGAATTATAATAGTAATAATAATAATATCTCGGGACAATGTCACAAAGATCATTCTAACCCCAAATTAAGCAAAGCTTGTACTATGGTTACCAGGCGACGATAAACATACTTATATAGATAGATAAATACTTATATACATAGAAAAATTCCATGACTCAGAAACAAATATTCGTGCTCATCACACAAATATTTGCACTTACCAGGATTCGAACCCAGGACCACCAGCTTCGTAGGCAGGAGCACTACCTACTAGGCTACGGTGACTCTTATAGTGTTTAGTTCCTCTAGCTTTTTAGAGTTTTTAGAACATATTGCTTACAATCGTAACCGTGCACGATATGAGTAGGTCTTATAGTGCACAGTTGATTTTTAGCAGCTCCACTGTTCAGTAAATTTTAGGAAACTAGCTAATGTTAATATTTGAAATATGGTTCAAATAGGTATTAACATTAGCTAGTTTCCTAAAATTTACTGAACAGTGGAGCTGCTAAAAATCTACTGCTAAAATTCAAATCTCGGGTCGGGCCAAATCTGATTTTGGGACTTTTGTGTAAAATGAAAAATTTCTCAGATTCATTCCGAAGTCTGGGAATAGGCGGTATTATACCCCCGTGCCTCTGAGAGCACGTAAAGCCGTCGGTCCTATACCTGGGCCTCAACCGGCTAAGCGGCCGAACATCGATTTCTTAAATGGCGTTCAAATAAATAAAGGTTAAAATATCTTAATCAATCGTTAAATCGTCTTCAATGAGCACATGTGACGTCATAAATGGTCCGGAATAGATTGTCAACGTTGAAGCCGATTTAACGATTGATTAGGTAATTTTAAACCTTTATTTATTTGAAAGCCATTTAAGAAATCGATGTTCGGCGACTTAGCCAGTAGAGCCCCTGACCTCTATCACCAGTCCTTAAATATTGCCCGAATGATTTTTTCTCACTGCCTTCTTTAACGAGGAAAATATTAAGCCACCCACACATTTAGGAACTAAAATTCAATATACTCTCTTAATTTTAGGTTCTTTGTCAAAAATATTGAAGTTATATTTTTATGAACACAAACACTACTACTATGATTAATGGAAAATCATTTTTACGTAGTTTTTGATTGTTTGTTGACCTCTAAGCTCACTTCCAAAATAATTAACAATAATAACCTGAAGTGTTATTGTTGCTAGTTTTTACATTATGATTTTTTATTAACTAAGCGACATTTTTGAGGACATGTGACTTTAACGTTTAATGGTCTCTATACTTTATATACTACTAGCTGTGCCCCAAGGTTTTACCCGCTTTAAACTTTATAAATTACTAGCTGTGCCCCGCGGTGTTACCCGCGTTAAATTTAATAAATTTTATTTGCTATAAACCTCACGGAGCCCGAGACCTTTCCAACGAATGCAAAACCGTGGAAATCGGTTCGTGCGTTCTGGTGTTATAGCGCCAGGAAGGAAAACCCGACTTATTTTTATATAGTAGATAACCTATGTATTAATCCAGGGTGTCAGCTAACTCCTTTTCTCCCGCAGTCAAACCGACTGATCGGTTGTGTGGGGTATTTTTCAGGACTTGTGTTTTAATATTAAGGAAACAATAATCAAATAATAAAAACAATACCGAATTTTATTAAAATCGCTTCAGCCGTTTAGACGTGAAGAAGTAAAAAATATACATACTCACACACTCACATACTTTCGCTTTTATAATATTAGTAGGATTAATAGACCTTTTAGAATCCTGTGTGTTGCGTGGTCTTTAAAGACGCAGGTTTTAGATAATATTATATTCATATAAAATAATTAAAATAAGTTAAGATAAGTTTAACTGTAATGTCCTCCAGGCAGAATTTCGGCCACGGTGGCCAGTCTCAGTCGGTACTCGCCAACTGCGCAGGACATATTATACTGCACAAACACAGGGGCAAAAATCATGGAATCTGAATAATGTGTGCTTTTTTATATCAGCGGGCGACAAACGAGCAAGTGGGTCACCTGATGGTAAGTGATCACCGCCGCACATGGACACTCGCAACACCAGAGGTATCGCGGGTGCGTTGCCGGCCTTTAAGAGTCAGCAAACAAGTGTTGCTGACCCTTCCCCCCACCCCAATGAGCTCTGACGATCTTACTCACACTTGGAAACATAACATTAAAATTATTAATGATAATTGTAAAGAGGAAATCAATAAATAATTAAGGAATGTCTTCTGTATGGTGGAGGTACTTCCCCAGTCGGGCTGCTCTTTGAGCGAATGAACGCTATGCCCTAACTCTCTTAAAATGGTGGTATAATATAACTTAGATATAATAATGTCCTCCTAGCCTAATGCGCCGAATCTCCGCGGGACGTATAGTGCACGAGTGTGTGCGCAAACACAGGAACACTTTCTGTTTCACCACTCTCATGATTTTCCTTTTTACATAAAAGTCCCAAATTCATTTTTGGTTCGACCAGGGATTTGAACCTAGGACCTCGTTCTCTGCAGGTGAACATGCTATCGGTAGACCAACGAGGCAGTCTTAGATGATGATTATCATGACGATGATGATATCTAAGATATATTATAGCACATATTCAGATTACATGTTTTCACTTAAAACAACTGACACGAGAGGTATACATTACAATTATTTGTCAAATTAACACAGATGTGTTAATTTGACAAATAATTGTTATATATAATAATGTGTAATATATATAATAATTAACATTTATTTAATTAACCAACGAATTTTAATGCGCAAATGCAAAAACTAAAACACGTGAATCACGTTTGCATGATACATTATACGAAAGCTTCTATGTACGCATGCGCAAAGTCACGTGATGGCATTGTAATCTATCTCATAATCTCGCAGGCTACATCTTATTCAAGAATTTACATTTATTATATTATATTATAAAGAGGAAAGATTTGATTGTTTTTTGTTTTTGTATGTTTCCATTGAATAGACGCCGAAACCACTTGACCGATTTGAAAAATTATTTCAGTGTTCGGAAGCTACACAATTTCCGATTAACATAGCCTACATTAAATTTTCAAAAAAGTTAGGGATCCATACTAAATCTTCAATAATGTAACCCAAGGTGTGAAAAATTACCAAAAAACTTTCTTACATCACGTGCTCTGCGAAAAATATTGATTACTAGTTGTGCCCCGCGGTTTTACCCGCGTAAAATTTTATAAATTATCACAGCTCCTCCCCCGTAGGCGATAGCGTGATAATATGTAGCCCATTATGTTGACTCGACCTCTTAGTAATATTCATGCTAAATTTGAAGTAAATCCATGCTGTAGGTACAGACAAACAGACAAAAATTCTAAAAACTATACCTTTGACTTCGATATCTATTGCAGATCACGCATAAAGTATCCTTTTTAAAAAATATTCAATGTACAGTTTTGACTTTACTACTATTTTATTATATGTATAGATAGAACAAAATAATATAGGTAATACGTCTTTGCAGAACAATATCTACAAAAATATCGCGATAATATTACAAAAAATAACACACAAAAATATAATTTCATATTAGAAGTTTCATCATTTTACTCTTTTTTAGAGACCCCACGCCAAAACGAGGAAGTATGCATGGGAGTGTGTGTGTGTGTGTGTAAAAAATTATATCTTTAGAAATGTTTGTTTAATACCCGTGCGAAGGCGGGGCGGGCTGCTAGTTCATGAATGTGTTCGTCCCTTTTTACAGTTGCTTTTTCATTTCATCGAATTATCAAATTACAACGTGTGTTCAGGACGGTTCACTTAAAAAGTACACCTTGATTTGATCAGACACATAAGAAAAGAACATTCGGTTATACATTTGTAGAAAGATATTCAGAACATTCGAGTCTAAAATAATTTGAAATATTCCTAAGTTGTCTATACTGTTGCGTAACCTTATAAAATACATTATGCCAGCACATCAAGCTACCCCAATCTGTCAAATTTACTAATTGAAAGTGAGCCTTATGGTTTTTGTTTAAGTAGAATATCTATAAAAGAAATTTGACCGTTTGGGGTAGCTGGATATGCTGGCATCTGAACATAAGAATTGATTATTTTAAATTGAACTGTACCTACAAAGCGATAAAATAAGTTCTAAAGTCTCAAAGGAGAAGGAAAGGACTCCATACATTCCTGGGCCCAGGTGTTAACTGAATCAAACTAGCCTTATTTGTGAGAGGATATAATAACAAGACGTCACTGAAATTTTGGTGAAATTTGGCTATCCAGGAATCAAGTTATATGAAGTATAGTAACAGTGAGGTTATATTACAGCATTGTAGTTTTTAACAAATATTTTTGTATGACTTCGGTTGTGTTATGGTTTTATGCATGGAGAGTGTGATATGTCAAACATCTGGCACGTTTGGATCCCCCGCGCCCTGAGCAGTCACTACAGTCGAAGACAAGTTTATACTTACATCCAATATCCTGCACTTAGAAGCAGTAGGCAGCAATATTTTAAAAACTAAAAAAGGGACAAGATGTATATATGTATAATAAAACAAAAATATGTATAAAAATTCATTAATTCATCTTCAATTACCATATCATCAATGTTTCCAAAGTTCAATAAGCTTTCTTTACGAGATTCTTTTCTTTTAATGTCATCATATCTAGGATATGCCTCGCTGTAAATGTTTGTAAATAATTACTCCTTAAACTATCAAGGAAATCCCATGCCTCAATAACTAAATGTATACCACAAAGTTGATTATTTTGTGGCACATTAAGGTCATTAAGTAACATTTTTCTTGTTTCTAGAGGAACTCTGTATCATTAAGTTCTCTGGCGGTTGCCACCCTGGAAATTGCCAGAGACATTGCTCCATAGGAGGTTTCCTATGGAGCAATGTCGCTCTGATTCTGGCAAGACAATTATTGTTGGTTCAGGGTGCTGCCTTATTGATTTCACAATTGGGGCAACTGGTGAATGTAGTTGCACATCATTACGTGATTTTGTTCTGGTTGAATGGAAACATTTACGGGTTCATGTAGACTGTTGTCATGATTGCCATCCAATTCTCCAACCAGTTCTCAAATGTACAACAGGTCTACCTGCTAATATCCAACAAGAGTGGCATATATGATGCGCCTCACCCAACTATAAAAAAAAGTAAAATTAAATCCACCATTATATTACAATATGGTAACATTGCATGTAAGTACCTAATAAACAGAAGTACACAAGTACCTAAGAACAGATAATTACATTTAGTTATTCTCATGCTATAATGTAGGTATATACTCTAATAATAACAATGTTGACATTGGAATTTCATGCAAAGGCGAGCTTAACTCAGAACTGAGTTCCCTAACATGAAACCTTAGGGGGATAGAGAGATTTTACTTCATACATGAAGATGATAATACCTATAGTATAAATCATTATATACATTGTAAAAATATATGAAATGTATTTGCAAAAATAAAAATAATAGTAATATTATCTTAGTTTTGCTAATATTTTTTTATTCTAATATAGCTTGAATAAATTAAGATAAAGTACCGAAGTAACTTACTGTTTGTGGCAATATCCACTCTCTGATCACATTAATATATGGCCCGAGCAGAATCATTGCGAAGAAGGTGGCTGTACTGCTGTGCTAACAATGAATGACCACAGCGGACACAAACAATACACACTGGAATGGCCAACTTGGGTTGGTGCTTCAATCGCACATCTCTCAAGAACCACATCTTGGGCCAAGTTCCAACATGCTTGGCATAGATAGTTCTCACTGGTTACCTGAAATAAATTAACTAATTAACTGCTGTTCAACCATAAACAAGCTTCATAACATGTCATTAATCCTAGTGCATGTTCAATGGTCACAACAGGACTTGATGGTTATATACACCTTTTTATAAGTGAAATGGTCAAACAGCACACTCTATTGATTCGTATGTACACATGGCTACATATCAAGCTATAGGTAACGTTCCATTATAAGCTGACCTGTCATTGTATGGAAATCCTACACAACGCGAGATCAGCTTATACTGGAAATGTATAGCTTGATGTGTAGCCGTGTGTACATGTTGTATATTAGGTCTCAACTAATTACTTAGCTATCTAATAAAAAGACATGTTCGGAGACATGCACAAATGGGAAACACCGAGCTGTTCGGTTTCATAACTCCGAACAAGACAGCTGACATACATGACACCGACATGGCTTGATAGGCTAAAAGCACGATTGGATTAATTAAAAAGAATTTAGAAATAGGTAAAAACTAACAGGCTGTGATGCACGCCACTCACAAATAACTGATAAAAGCCTCATCTTCCAAGACAGTTACTGCAACCAATCAATATTACAATTGCACAGCGATCCATGTCGTCAATATCCGATCGATAGGCGCAAACAGTTGTCCAAAATAGAGAGCCAGGTAATTTCAAGAAGCAAGATCCGTCAAAAGTCCTATGTAAAGCCGAGGTCGTGGGTTAAATAATAAAACATGGAAAATACGTGCGCACTTAAAACGAAAGACAATGAACGAGTAACAGTCAAAGAGCATGTAAAGGATGACAGGCAGAGAAGTGCTGCCCGAAGAATAATTAAGGAATACAATCCGCTATGAATCGATTCCACGAAAAAACACTTGTCACTCGATTTTCCTACATATTCTGAGATTTTAACGATTTATTCTTAATCGATTACGAGCAATTCATCATTATTTTATCGATTATTTCGTTACATAACTTAATTTAAGTTTTCTCGCTTCCTAGATAGAAACATGGCACCATATTTTGTGATTTCATTTAGAAAAATAGAACGGTTTTTTTAATCCACATTTCAACTAGTTAACAGCGGGGCCCAGAAGTTTCCTTCTCCTTTGTTTATTTCTTGTTAATTTTGACTCGAATGAAGTATTGGTATTAAGTACCAAGTCAAGTTAAGTTACCAACGAATACCTACGCATTTTTTAAAGAACATTTCTAACCTTTTATATATAACCATTATTTTTGTTCTTTCATCATCGTCATATCAACTGAAATACGTCCACTGCTGGGCAAAGGCCTCCCCTGAAGATCTCCACAATTGCCAGTCTTGCGCTATTCACATCCAGCGGTTTCCAGCGACCCGCACAAGATCATCAGTCCAACTTTTCTTCTTTATAATGCATAAAAGGCAATTGAAAACATGTATTTTGGCGAAAAATAGTGTTCCTCATTTATGGTCGTCAGTAGCAGCCTATATTACAATAAAAATAAAAAAGTAACATTTACGTACAATTCAGACTTAGGTACGCTTCTTTGGTTTTGAAAACATATCAAGTACAGACACCAGCACATCAAGCTACCCCAACCTGTCAAATTTCTTTTATATATTTTCAACTTTATCACATAAGCATAACGTTCACTTTCTACTGGGGTAGTTTGACAGATTGGGGTAGCTGGATGTGCTGGAGTCTGTACTAAAGTTTACAAATCAAATTTAGAAGCGTTTCATCTTTAAGTGAGGGCACAAATTTCAATCAGATGGAGGTAGCTGTATGTGCTGGCGTCTGTGCCTAGTTGTCGCTGTTGCAGACAGACGTAATGAAGGTGTCATACTATTGTCGCGATGGAGCCATGATGACAAATTGGAATTGGAAAGAATGACTTTCTATGTACCTGATAGTCATCTACAGCTTCTCAACCAGGTCAGTCATTATACTGTCCTCCTTACACTGTGACGTGTGCGCTTGCGCAGTTTTAAGGGCCGGAATGCAGCGTGCAGCTATCTCACTCATGCCTTTAGATGATTTATAGTATAGGCTATTGTCAGCACTTTGCGTATGCATCGGTCTTTTTTTAGGGTTTACATGGCCAAAAATTTAGTTTTTGTCACTAAAATAAATGGGAAATCTGTTTCCCCCATATTCGGTGGGCATTACAAAAAATATCAAAATAATAATATCCTGGGACATTATCCACACACAGCCATCTGACCCCAAACTAAGCAGAGCTTGTACTATGGAAACCAGATAATTTAGAAAAAGAGTAAAATTAAATTCCGGAGAAAAAAATATATAGACTATTACACCCAGACTCAGGACAAACAAACATTTTCATGCACACAAATATTTATCCTGGGTGGAAATCGAACCCACGATCTGCGCCGTGAAACGCAAGTATCTACCAACCACACCAAAAAGCCATTACAAAAAAAATATTGTTTTTAATATTTTGGAATATTCAGCTCTCAATATGAAGTATATTAAAAAGTGTTTCCTAAAAAAATATAAATAATGCAAGCAATAATCTGGGCCTTAAGAACACATAACAATTATGCAAAACACCTAGGAAGCGATAGAGGTAAACAACTAAACCGGAACTCAATCTACAGCTTGCGAAATATATCCAAATTTGTTTGAGGTCAATATTTATAGACATGTCTATAAACTTGTAAATATTTGCCTTGACCTTACTCTAGATTATAATTTTAATTAAGGTCAGTTTTACATCTTCTTTATTGTTGATATTACATAGTTGTGACGTATTTTTGAAGTCCACATACCGGGTTACCGATACGGATACGGAGAGACTCGAGTTTATACTTGTAGCATAGTCCCAGAGTACAATCTGTCATCTTATATAACAAGCTGCCAATAGAATTTAAAATTATACACAGAGTTAACTTATTTAAAAACAAATTGAAGACATTTTTATTGAAGAAAGCGTATTATAGTATTAATGAGTTCATAAATGACAAACGACAAATGTAACAACGTATTATTGACCATTATGTATGATAGTTTTTGTTAGTTTTATTTTGTATTTTAGATATGTATTGTACAACAAATGTTTCAACACAATGTAAATTGTTAAGAAATAAATGATTTATGACTTATCAAGTTTTTCCCTGTAACTTAATATACGCTAGCTAAATAACGAAATCATAAATTAAATGTTATATCTATATCTTTTCATACAATCTGTGTTCTTAAATATCTATATATATGACGCCAGCACATCCAGTTACCCCTATCTGTCAAATTTCTTCTATAGATTTTCAACTTTATCACAAAATAATAAGGTTCACTTTCAATTGGAGATATTTGACAGATCGATTTGCTTGATGTGCTGGCGTCTGTACCTCGAAATAATTATGTTTAATTAACTACATTACTAGAAACATGTTCTGACTATTTACGACTTTTATTTATTTTATTTTAAGATCAAGATAACTTGCAGTGGCAAAGTCAAGGATACGAAGAAGAATATATATAATAGTTTGTGCAATTGTAGTAGTAGTTGGAAAGAATTTCACAAGTCTTTCTCATTATTATATTAGTATTTTTTTCAGTATTATAGTCGTGATCGTGTAGTCGAAATACGAATCTAATACAGAAATTTTGGAGGCGGCCAAATGAATCAAGTTCTTTAAACCGTTTCGCTGGACCGTCTCAAATAAGACGTCTTGCAACCGGTAATAACCGGAACCCTCAACCCACTGAATAAGTTTTGCTGGATTACCTCAGATGATGCGCGTACAAAGTCTAAGTCTGCGCTAATCACTATATTGTATTTTACCTCAATATAGACAGAACCATTCGGTCAAGATGTAGCCAAATATATGCAAAAGAATGAGAATATAAGCTTATAAGTATATTTGATTATAAAAAGTAAAATAGCTAATTAAATCCTAGCAACTCAAATTAAAAATGACTACCGCCAATTAGATGTTAATTCATTATAAATATAATAAAAATGTAAATATACGTAGAATTAATCATTGTTCAGGCTAATAGCCGTATAGACCGGTCTATTGATCTAGTGGTTAATGACCATAACATGACTGGTCGAGGGTTCAATCCCCATCCAGGGCAAATCTTTGTGTGATGAGCACGCTATCTGTAGTCTGGACATCATTTTGTACTCACCAACTGCGGATAGAAATGAAAATAAACTTATGAAATATGTAGTTTTCTATCAGACTCCATAAGCAACTTCCAACATACACAGACAATATACACTTTTAAACTTTCACGTATCATAGTTATATATGAACATTGTTATTACAACCCAGCACTAATCACTGGATTGATTTTGATCAGCCACAAGTCCTTTCCACCGAGCGTCACTACTACTCGCGAGTTGCCCTTGAAATTAAGAAATTATATACAAAAAATTCAATCGGGTAGACGGTTTCAAATTGTCGCCGTCATGGAATCCAGTGATTAAACATTTAACACCGCGATATGTACAGTCGGTCAAAATGTGGAATCCGTTAGTGCAGTGTGTAACCGGCCTTAACAGTGTGACAAACGATCAGTGAGGGTAGTTAAATACTCCATGCCCTCAGTAGCGGAGCAACACCGCTGCGCCAGTCATCCCGTGACCACGCAATTTGGTCGAAACGTCAGGAAAATAACAATAAGGTTAGTCGCGTCAATACCTGTTAACAATGTTCATATATAATACACAGACAATTTTTTATTAAAAGCCCTTAAAAATAGATGGCCTGATCGATGACAACTCCATGATGACATTTCTCTATAAAATACTCCGGAATACATACCACTGCCCAACCTTTTCACAATTTTTATATCTACTAGTTCCTAGGCATATACCTCAATGCGTCGTTGTACCCGGAATCTTGAGCCGTTTTGTTAGAAACTATATTGAACAGTATGCTACCATATCACGCTTGAGAAAGTAGTATAATTGCATGATTAAAAACTTATTTTTGCTGTTTGAATGCTGTATGCCTGCTTGCATGCTGCATGCCTGCTGCATGTTGCATAGGTATCTGCTTGCAAGCTGCAGCAACAGCAAAAATAAGAGATAAAATAATGTGCACAAAATTTCTAGGCGTTTGGTGAAATGAAAATATGGTAATTAAAATAGTGGTATAATTAATCTACAGAAACATAATACTTCGAACAAATGTTATTTCGGCTGTGTAACTTCGGTGAAAAGTTTTAGGACCAAATGAAACATCGGAGTAACAGAAAAAAACGAATTGATAATAGGTTAACTGATACGGTGGCAGACGTGACTTCGGTGAAATAAAAAACGAAAACGAAACGATAAACGTTGAAAAGTTTTATGTGAAATGAAATTCGGTCAAATATTTTTCGATTTTTTTGATAGGTAACCAGTCGCTGGATGCGTATAGCGCAAGACCGGCAATTGTGGAGATCTTTGGGGAGGCCTTTGTCCAGCTGTGGGCATGTTTCGGCTGGTATAATGACGATGAACAGCTATTGGATGTTCTTATATAAATAAATAAATGTGTATTATTTTATTAACCTAATTTACAACATTCAATGCGACATTAAAATTTGATACCAATCATTATGTGCAAATGTAATATTACTTATATTGCTTGTTTTAAAACGAGTTCGTCGGCACTAGGGAATTTAATCCCAGTGTCGTGGGGTACTTTACAAACATATTATTGACGGTCACAAAGTACATCTAGATTCAGAACAACTATTTATGGGTCACACAAATAGTTGTCCTGCGCGAGATTCGAACCCGGGACACGAAGCGGCGAGGCGACTATCTTAGACGCTGCGAGACACGTGCATTACATTTGCATAATAAAATATAATTATTACTGGGGCGGGTCACTAGTTATTTATAAAATTCTTTGTTTAGTTACTTCCTTACTTATCGTATAAGCAGTGGTTACCCTGGTGCCTGAGTTGTTCAAGCTGCCCGTAGGCCTCTGACATGGCTTAACGACTGTTGCCTAATGGCTACAACCGGGCCCGACAGCTTAACGTGCCGTCCGAAGCACGGAGACGCTCGGAAATTAAACCACTTTGGCGGTCACTCATCTATGGACTTACCGCGAGCCTAGTTGCTTGACCTCGCCGATCACTTACGGATCGGTGAGAGCATCTGGCTATGAGCGCCTTTAGTTTAGATATGATGATTTAATATATCCGATGTACCAGTAGTATTCCTTGCAGTAATCGTCAATGGCAGACCTTGAAGCATGTCAAGGTTCCATCAACACACAAACAAGTGACTAACCATCAAAATGATGCAAATTTAATCAGTGTCACGGACTCTGCCTAAACTTCCTGTTTAAATATATCTTGGTACAACTAACACAGAGATATCTGATCCCTAACTAGGCAGGGCCTATACTATGAGAACCAGACAAAATTATGTAGGTATCTTTTATTTTATTTATCTATCTTTATGTCACACAGATCATCCTAGCCCCAAACTAAGCAAAGCTTGTACTATGGGTACCAGGCGACGATATACATACTTATATAGATAGATAAATACATAGAAAACATCCATGACTCAGAAACAAATATTCGTGCTCATCACACAAATATTTGCACTTACCGAGATTCGAACCCGGTAAAAAAAAAATATATAAACTGCTACATAAAAATAAGTCGGGTTTTCCTTCCTGACGCTATAACTCCAGAACGCACGAACCGATTTCCACGGTTTTGCATTCGTTGGAAAGGTCGCGGGCTCCGTGAGGTTTATAGCAAAGAAAATTTATAAAATTTAACGCGAGTAACACCGCGGGGCACAGGTAGTATTCTATTTATTTATTTATACTTTAATGCACACAGAAATATATATTTACAAAAAAGATTAGATATATCATGTACACAGGCGAGCTTAACTCAACTATGAGTTCTCTTCCAGCAAACCTTTCTTAGAGTGAGAGCTTATATGTAATGGGTTACAAACAGTGCACAACAATTTAAACTATGAACTAAGGTAATGAAAATAATACAAAAATAAAAACAAAACAGAATCTACCAGTGCTAAATAAATATATACATAAACCTGCTTACTAATACTACATACTAAGTTACTTACGTAACTACATACCTAATTATATAGCATATATATATATAATAAACATATAATATATACATAAATATTAGCTGCCTGCCTGCTTAGTTGATTGAAGAAAGTGTTCCTTTATTTTTCTCTTAAATACGTCAAGAGATGTTGTAGCGCAAATTGTATGTGGAAGAGCATTCCACAAACGCACTGCCTGAACGGTAAATGAGCCGTCATACCGGCTTGAGGAGTGAGAAGACAATCGAAGAAGAAGTGAAGTGGTTGAACGACAAATTTTTTTCTCTTCACCACTATACCCTCAGGCCATTCAAAAATCCTTTTTATTTTTTTATAATAATAATGTTTTATTTATTGCTTTTCGCCTGAGACTACGCAAGGTGTTAAAATTTTCTATGTGGTGACGGCATAGAATATCATCACCCAATCTCATCCCGTGGGGGGCGTAGAAATCAGCAGCATTTTCTGTGAACTATGATATATATGACCATCTAACTTAGTCTCGTATAACATTAAAATAAAATTTTAAAATAATTACCATAATATTTTTAAATTCTGTAAAATTATACCCATACATGAAAAAATTAAACTAACATTATTAAAAGAAGAATTTTTAACGAAAATCTTAAAATAAAAAAAATCTTGCAAAAACACTAAATGATAACTCGTAGTGTAACACATGGCAAACTGTTACTACCAAAATATAACAATTTACACGGAAAAAGAACGCTTAAATACATTATACCTAATCTTATAAACAATCTACCTGCATCACTACGTGACCAATTAACACATAGAAACATAAAAGCCAAATTAAAACAACAGTTTCTACAATAACGAAATTGACTAAAACATATAAAAACACAAACACAATTAACCTTCCTATACTCGCGCGTTGGTCTCTGAGACCGATGAAACACATTTTCGTAATTATTTTTATGCACGAAAATCCTGAGAAGTCGAGTTCTTTGCTAGCTGTCGGATTTGTGGCTTACTTCATTTTAGTGCACGCCGTGCGTTCGTGCGAAGCGTACGTGTGGTAGCATTTGGCGCCAATCGGTCCGTGAGACCGACGCGAGTATAGGTGCAAGTTTTAGTGTAAGTATTAATGTTTATATTTATTGAATTTATATATTTTTTACAAACTTTAAATACTTTATTACTTATGTATAGTAAAATGTATGCATGTATGTTGCTCTATATTATATTTTAATCAACTTTGTTATTCTTTTTAGATTATAAATCATATCAAAATGGACGATGACCGAATCAGATTGTTGCTAGATGAGGCACCGAGGCAATTGCAGTCTGGTATCCTATGTACCGAAAAAAGGCAAAAATGTCCTTTTCGTATCCAGCATGCATGAAGATGCTCAAATCAATGAAGATACCGGTAAACCGGAAATTATAATGGACTACAATAGAACCAAAGGTGGAGTTGATACCGTGGACAAAATGTGTGAGACTTACACGTTGCACGTGGTACTAATAGATGGCCGAAGGTGATATTTTATAGCCTAATGAATGTAGCAGGTATAAACACGTTTATAATATACCTGCAGAACAACCCTTCGAAGAAAATGAGCCGTAGGATCTTTCTTGATGCCTTAGCATACGATCTGATCAATCCGCATCTTAGACGTCGGGCTCTAAATACATCCTTGCCGAGAACCATAAGGCTCAGGCTCGCCGATATATGTAAATTAGATGGACCCGAGTCTTCAGCAACATCTAACAATAATAAGATTGGTCGTTGTGGATACTGCTCATCAAAAAAAAACCGCAAGACACGTTACAACTGTGCCACCTGCAAAAAATACTTTTGTTTGGAACATACTGTAACTGTATGCCCTGATTGTTATGGTGAAGCTCAAAACTAAGCCAAACATAGATAAAGATGTCCTTTGATATGTTTTTTATTATTATTTAGAAGTTTATTTTATTTTTAAGAAGAATTTCAGATTTTATTTTCGTTTTCCTATTACTTAAGAAAAATATCTCAAATTTGAAGATTGATTTGTGATAGACTGAAAGTCAATAAAATAATTAATAAATTAAGTACTATCCATACTATTTTGTTTCATTATATCCTAAACTTTAAAATAATTGTAATGTTTAAAAAAAATATATTTATTAAAATATATTGTAGGGTATGAACCTATCGGTCTGTGACACCGAGCGCGAGTATAGGTGTAACAAAAATTGGCGCGAGTATAGGAAGGTTAAGGAACAACCTGTACTAAAACTATGTCCCCTCCACGCAACATCTATAGATAAGCGACCGGCCAGCCCGTTCATCGAGGCGCTCACACTGTGTAAGCGGGTATACTGAATTTGTGAAACTGGTTACCTATAAAGAATCGATGACTCTGATGCACGGACAAACTCTAATGAGTTTATGATTGCATCAAATATTATGTAATTAGTTGAAGTTCTCTTTATATAAATAAATAAATAATAAAAAAAAAACAACGATTGCCAATTCGTTTGCCAAGCGCGGCAATTATGGCATATCCTCCCAGTGGACGTACATTAGCCAACATGATGATGATGATAAAAAGTAATTAGAAGCAGATCACAGATCAGTGGTAGACGGGAATGCAATACTTGCTGGCGAGGAACTTACACTACCTAAGAAATATATAGCAATGTCCTCTATTAAAACACTATGCAACTCTAAAAGGATCTCGATCGATCGGTTTGAGTACATGAACGGTAGGATATAACTTGCAATCGATGTATAAACCAACTGAAGCGTTACATCTGTGTAAAGTCGCTATTAGCACAGCAATGATGTTTTCCCTGATATTGCTATTGCAATTTAAGATTTATTACTTTATATACAGCTGCGTTTATTCAATGAAGACTCAATTGATTCACATCTCCTTTTATTAATCAGTTACGAAAAATAGGAAGTTTTTACTTGACGGTATGCTTTTTTACAGTTATATTACGCGATTTCGCAGCTGTTTGAAACCTGATTATTATGTAAAACTTGTGTGTAAATTATTGGGCTGTTCAGTATATGAAAGAGAATAGCCACTAAGCATGTAACCGCATCGGCTGTGTGGTGACGGAGATCAAGATATTATTTTATTTTTATTTTATTACTAGCTGTGCCCCACGGTTTTACTCCCCCGTAGGTGATAGCGTGATAAAATGTAGCCTATAAGTTGATCCGACCTCTTAGTAATATTCATGCAAAATTTGAAGTAAATCCATGCAGTACTTTTTGAGTTTAGCCCGGACATACATACAGACAAACAGACAAAAATTGTAAAAACTATATTTTTGGCTTTGATATCGACTGTAGATCAATCTAAAACATATCATATTATTAAAAAAGAAGATTAATTAAATTTTACATCATTACATTGAAGATACATTATTTTTATAAATTATAATTAAGTGTTATTATAAAATTATTAAATAACATAAATCCTTACAATTATGTCAAGTAATCAAGAGTCACTCTTATAAATTCCGCCAGTGTACAAGTAATGATGTCAAGTCTTTGGGGCACTTCATTAAGTATCTTTAATGAGGTACTAATTGGTGAAAATTTTAAGATATGGCTTATAAACTGTTGTCTAATGACTATAACCGGGACCGACAGCTTAACGCTCAGATGACGCTCAGATATTAAACCACTTTAGCGGTCACCCGGCTATGGACTGACCGCGTGCGTAGTTGCTTAACCTCGCCGATCACTTACGGACACTTGAGACATCTAGCTGTGAGCCGTTTGTATAACTCTACGCGCATCACAAAGTTTACGTTAATATACCCTTGCGAGGTCTTGGACCCTTGAGAGTCCAGCCAAAGTGACAGTAATGGTGGAAAGAAAACAACAAAAGTGCACTTCGAATTTCGAATTGAGTGAGTTTTGCAAAATTTTCTTATGGAGAAGATTCCAGAATTTCCAAATTTGAATTTGACTCAAATGAAATTAAAAATAAATTTTAGCTTACTTCGATTTTTGAAACGCATGTGGTGCCGCCTTGGAATCGATTCCCATGCGGGAAAATTATTTGTGTGAACCATAAATACATTTTCTCAGTCTGGATAAACTTTTTTCCATCATTTATACGTGTATAAAGTACCCAGGAACTCCTTAGACGAGTGCGGGCGTAGTCTTTAAGAAAAACCAACAAGCCCTGCAGTAGTCGCGTATGATGTTTGACAACTGACATGTTTGAGATTGAGATGAAACGTCCAAATTTTGCATCAAGTTGACCATAGATGGCGCTCATTTATTGAGTATTATCACGATCAATTAAGCTGTCGCCCTCACCTTACAGACTTGTTGAAACATAGCTAATTATTTACCAACCAATCCGTGAAATTGTAAAACACATTGCAGGCAAGTAGGCCATTCGGGTTGCAGGCCTTCTTCATATTGCAGTGTTTCAATTGCTGCTGTAACAACACAATAAGGTAAGTACTAGCTAATTACGAACGAGTTGCATTCATGACGGTCACCGTAGCCTAGTTGGTAGTGCTCCTGCCTACGAAGCTGGTGGTCCTGGGTTAGAATCCCGGTAAGGGCAAATATTTGTGTGATGATCACGAATATTTGTTTGTAAGTCATGGATGTTTTCTATGTATTTATCTATCTATATAAGTATGTATATCTTCGCCTGGTACAAGCTTTGCTTAGTTTGGGGCTAGGATGATCTGTGTGACATTGTCCCTAAATATCATTATTATTATTATTCTAGTGGTCGCGGGATGGATGACTGAAGAGTTTAGGCGCGTTATTACCCGCAAATAATGTCGTATAGAAACGCGAATGTGTAAAAGTGTAAAGAAATAAAAAAGTGTACCAACAGGTCATTACTTAAAGTTGTAAGGTTGTTGGTAAGTAATTAGTGCATATACTTACTCCAATTTGATAGTTCTGAAGCCACAGAATCCTATTACTAAACCTCAATTGTCCGCCCGTCTGTCAGTCCGGCAGGACTATCAAGATTTATTCCATACTAGCTGTGCCCCGCGGTTTTACTCGCGTTTAATTTAATAAATTATCACAGCTCCTTCCCCGTTGGTGATAGCGTGATAATATGTAGCCTTTATGTTGACGCGACCTCTTAGTAATATTCATGCAGAATTTGATGTGATTCCATGCAGTACTTTTTGAGTTTAGCCCGGACATACATACAGACAAACAGATAAAAATTCTTAAAACTATATTTTTGGCTTCGATGTCGAAAGTAGATCACGCCCCAAATATCCTTTTTTAAAAATATTATATGTACAGTTTTGACTTTCCTACGATTTTATTATATGTATAGATATCAGTTATCTGGTTTCCATAGTACAAGCTCTGCTTAGTTTGGGATCAGATGGCCGTGTGTGAATAATGTCCCAGGATATTATTATTATAAGGTTACGTACATTATTTATGTATCTTGTATATTTGGGGTCTATTATAGTACTTATATTAAAATGTTTTACTTGCCCACGAAAATTGATGTAGGAAAATATTACCACGTACTTTCATGTTTTAATTTCGATCTATTCAAGAGATTTGAAATTATTACTAAAATTAACTACTTTTTGTTAATTTTAGTATTAATTCTCAACAAAAAAAAAACTCAACAACAAAACCAATTACTTAACAAAAAGACTTGAGAAGATTTAGAGGTCGCGTAAAATTTCGCACGTTATATTTATAAACTTTTAAGGACAGATTAACAAAACTCGGTCGGTTGTCATTTTAAACACACGTGTTCATCGATTTCTTTGTTTAGATACCTATCTATAATTTTAAAAGTCTGTGTTAATTTTATTGTGGAAAATAATTTTAATTGTAGAGTGAACTTCCTTGTGTGCAGCAGGATTTGAAAGGTAAACATTTTTTTTTTAATTATTTAATAGAATTTTGAAATTATTTATATTTTATTTTAAATATCAGTCTCGTGATTTTTTTATTATATTATTGTTGGAGTTTAATTTAAAAACATTAACCAATATTGATCATTGTTATTAGTGTAAATAAATTTTGGGAATTTAAGTAAATTGCACCGATCGATGTTCGAAAGATAATTGTTTTATGAAGTGAGGTATTATTGAATGTACATATTATTATATAAATTTTTAAATTTAACATAAGGTGTCCATCTGGAATTACTGATTCCATAAGAAATCAAATCCTTAAATTATATTGTAAATTTTATCTTCGATCAATAATTTAAGGCTATGGTTTTCTATGGAATCAGTAATTCCAGTTGTTTTTTTTTTGTAATGTTATTTCGGTATTTATTTAGGTTTTCACAGAAATAAGTTTTACTTAGGAAGAATCCTCTCAGAAATTGACTTTAAAATTCAACAAAAACCAAAGTTTTCCAAAAACAAAGGATGAGTATATATTGCCATTTGCACAAGATATTGCAAATTGCATAGGAGATATTGGAAATTGCATTGAACATATTTGAAATAACAGTTACAATGGGTGGTTTTTTAAATTTTTAGTTGCATTTTGCATTGGAGATATTTTAAATTACATTTTTATTTTAAAGACAACGCCCGCACTTGGTAATATAATCCCTGTGTCGCGGGGTCCTTTACAAACATATAATAGACGCAACACAATACGATGACGCACAATAGACACAAATTACATGCAGACTCAGATAAACTATTTATGGGTCACACAAATAGTTGTCCGGCGTGGGAATCGAACCCGGGACACGAAGCGGCGAGGCGATTGTCTAAGCCACTGCGCCACACGTGCAGTCAATTTTAATTGGATTAGGAAGTATTGCAAATTGCATATTGTTTGCCAATTGCATTTGCAATAGCAAGTTGCATATTGTCAAGGAAGTTACGGTAACTTGCTAAACAATTTGCAGTGATGTCCAGTGTCCATGTCAATATGGAACTACCCGCCAATACCCTGTAGGTTTGTTATAACCTTATGCTCATCAAATTTTTGTATCACCTGAGTCAAATTGTTTTTGGTAACTGTCTTACTACAACTTCTTCTGTAGAATTCCGACTTTTTACTCCAGCGGTAACTCCCCTGAGTTGTGGCCTATTAGGGCGGCCTCAGGTATAAGTCTCTCAAATTAAGCTACTGGTTCAGAGCCTTCTGCCCTAACCATCTGCTCGTTGTCTTCAATTTTTTAACTGTAATATAATTATAAATACTATATTTAAAAATTATAGCTTAGTAAGTTGTTATTTAAGGATTAAAAAAAATATATGTCATAACACATACCGTACGGACGGACTTGTAATTTTTTTTTTTACTTTATCTGACTATGTTAATGTACTGCATTGTGAGCTTGACAAGTACAAGTATGTTAATATCCAAGTGCTGAATAAATTTCATTATTTCATTTCATTATCTCGCCGCTCTCCCCATTTTCGCGCGATTTCCCCATAAGGTAACTATTTGCTTGACCCATACGAAATTGTTCTGAATCTGGATGAACCTTTTCTCAGTGATACTCATCGATTAAGGCATCACTTCTGTCAAATTGTTTATGGTAATAATTTTTATGCAACCTTATCACTCTCCCCATCTTTAGTTCGATTTCCCCACAGGATAACTATTAGTGAGACCCATACAAAAAGTTTATTATAACATTACATAATTTATTGGATAATCCAGTAACCTAAAAAGTGAACTGGGATGAATGTGGCAGAATTTTGAGTTCTTGTATTGCATTTTTGCGCGGCTTTTTACTATAATTTTCACATAACTCACAATTTATACTTATTATATATTCCTATCTTAAAAGCCAGCAAAATACTTGCAGCTCCTCTGGTGATGTGAGGATCGATGGGCGGTAGTGTACACGTAAGAATTTTACATTTATGTGGAATAGTATTTTTGTTAACATACCGTGCACTGCTTGACGTGGCAACTACTAAGAAACACTGCCAGGAAACTTACTAAGAATCTTTTCGAAAAAAAAATGAGTAAGATTAATGAAATATTAGGAAATGTAATATTCTATTTGTTAGTACAGTTTTAAGAAGTAGTTAATAAGTTTATCACAAATTGTACCGTGTTGAGCTGTAGCGATAATATATAATATTTTCTTCCTTTCTATTTTCTTACATATTTTTATGTGTGTTGACTTAACAAGTTAATTCTATCTCATCCCATATACCTACATGATGTAACAAAAATAGTAGACGTAACTTAAGGAGCTTAATTTATATATGAAACTGAGCAACGTTCACCATATCAAGATCCAAAAGACACAATAAAAAAGATTAACTTCCCATACAAGAAGAACAATCAGCTGGTAGTGTCTGTATAGATAGCGAAAAAAAAGGTATTTCCAAAACTGGTTTTCTTTTAACTTCTTTAATAAGGCATTGATATCGGCATAGCATGTCGCCTCCCCTTTTAAGTAGAAGTACACCCGAGGGAATATATCTCAGAGAACGGGCAGCAGCGTCTCTGTGTAATAAGACCACTACTGCGATGGCCAACCCGTCTGCCAAGCCTGGCGTTTAAGGCATATCCCTCCAAATTATAGATATAACTAAATTTCTTTGACGATCACCGTAGCCTAGTTGGTAGTGCTCCTGCCTACGAAGCTGGTGGTCCAGGGTTCGAATCCCGGTAAGTGCAAATATTTGTGTGATGAGCACGAATATTTGTTTCTGAGTCATGGATGTTTTCTATGTATTTAAGTATTTATCTATCTACATAAGTATGTATATCGTCGCCTGGTACCCATAGTACAAGCTTTGCTTAGTTTGGGGCTAGTATGATCTGTGTGACATTGTCCCTATATATTATTATTATATATTATACATATACATACATAGTAACCATAAAATATAGTAATATAGTAAATTGTAGAAATCTTTTGGGGAGGCCTTTGTCACGCAGTGAGTCATTAGGCTGACATGATGGTGATGAATTTCATAAGTATATCGCCTCCATAAAAATCGACAAACGAGCAAGTGGGTCACCTGATGGTAAGTGATCACCGCCGCCCATGGACACTCGCAACACCAGAGGAGTCGCGGGTGCGTTGCCGGCCTTAAGAGTCAGCAAACAAGTGTTGCTGACCCTTCCCCTCCACCCCGATGAGCACTGGTGACCTTACTCACACTCAGAAACACAACATTAAATTATTAATGTTATTATTAAGGAATGTCTTCTGTAAGGTGGAGGTACTTCCACAGTCGGGCTGCTCTTCGACCGAATGAACGCTGTGCCCTACCTCTCACCTAACATTTATTATTACAACTTGTATATATACGGGAAAAATTCGCGGATGGCTGCTCGTTTTTAATCAACATGTCAGCCAAAGTACGTCCACTACTGGACTCAAGCCTCCCCAAAAATGGGGGAAGTGTCATAATCGCATTGCAGACGGGTTGGCGATCGCAGTTGGATGATGACCAGAAATCACAGAAGCAGCTGCCCGTTCTCTGACACGTACCTATTCCTTTGGACTATTTCTACCCCCCCCCCCCCCCCCCCCCCCCCCGGGATGAGATGGGGTAATAATATTCTATGCCGTCACCACACAGGAAATTATATAATAAATGTGTAGGAACACATTGTATTATTAGAAGTTGACCTCAAAATATCTCGCAAATCGGAAATGCGTAAAATTAAAAATAGATTTAAATATTTATAGCTTTAGTCGACTGGTTTATCAAATGCTGTAAGGTCAATGTCTGCTAGCTATATATTACGTCAAAAGTCGTTTAAAGGCTATTCGCCAAAATATGTTGTGTCCGCTGTGTGTGAGTAAGGTTTAGAAATTTCATCGGAACGAACAGTTGAATTAGCCAGTTACAATGTATCTTTTCAATTTCGATAGCACGTGTAGCGATAACGACAATTGCCACGCCACTACGTGTCTCGGATTCAATTCCCGCGCAGGACAAAAATTCAAACCTCGACTCTGGACGGTTACTAACGTGAGGTTGTATGAGAGGGTCCGTTGTTCTACGGACGTTTTGTGAAGTTTTCGAATAACGCGGGAGAGCGTGCGACTGTCTTAAGGGCTACGCTACACGTGCAGTCCATTAATAATAAGTGACAGTTTAAATCAATGTTTGTCTATTGAAACGAATTATATAATCGATTTAAAATCGAATCGAATATTTTAGGAATGTTACGATTAACCTATTTGTCATGTTCCACTATTGCATTTTAATAATATTGAAGACATGTCGCATACACGTAAATTTCTCACATCTTCAACTATTTCCTCAGCATTTTCTATATAATTTTTGGCCCCGGCTCGCATATAAGTGTCTGTCATTTGCCCTGATCGAGGAGAATATACATTTGTCAAAAATAATAATATCCTGGGACATTATTTACACACGGCCATCTGATCCCAAACTAAGCAGAGCTTGTACTGTGGTAACCAGATAACAGATATACTACTTTTCTTTTGTAAATACATACTTATATAGATAATTGCAGCCAGACTCCTAGGACAAACAGACATGTTCATGCACACAAATATCTGTCCTGGGTGAGAATCTAGCCCACGACCTTTGGCGTGGCAAGCAAGCATTTAACAACCACTAACTAACTGTAATGATAGTGTGTAATTTGGACATAAATAAATAATGAAAATACAAAAATCAATATGTAGTGTTAATTCCGCTAATTGTCAGTTTAATCATGCCAGGATGCAATTTGCACCGCCCTCCCGCCCGCAAAAATGTGCACATGCAAGAAGGACAATATAAAAAAGCAAATTACATGCGCCAGTACGATACCCAACACGTGTTTCAGTCCTCCACGGACCATTCTCAAAGGCTGCTAACTCGTCGAGTGCTCGAAGGAGACTCGACGAGTTAGCAGCCTGATTCCATTACTTAATAAATAAATTATTATATAATACGTTATCATCATTATAACGTACTATCACCGAATTTAAATCGATTCGATGATACGTTAATATTGACATACTCGTTGCAACAATGACAACTGTAGATAGAAAGGGTTAAACTGTCATATACGGACAGTGTGTTCTATACGGAAATATAGCAAAATGTCAATAAAGAACTATTACTAACCTTCACGATGACAGTAATTAAATAACACGTATTGAGTAAGAATTCAAACTAATGACATTGATCTTAAAAAATAGGTATATATGATGATGATGTCTTCCCGGCCGAATTTCGGCCACGGCGGCCATTCTCAATGGAGATTAGCCAATTGCGTAGGACATATTATAGTGCACAAGTGTGTGCGCAAACATAGGGGCCCTTTCTATTCCATCACTCTCATGATCCGATGGAACGACTGGCGACACAACCGGAAAGAGGTCAGGAACAGGACCGACAGGAGAAATTTCTTTTTACGGAAAAATCCCAAATTCACTTTTTGGCCCGACACGGAATTTGAACCCAGGACCTCATTTTCTGCGGTTAAACACGCTACCGCTAGACCAACGAGGCAGTCATAGGTATATATATTTTTAATTAGAAGCAATAATATATTTTTGTTTTTATAAAAGACTGTGTGTTGACGTGATATTGCTTAAAAGACAATTCATCTTAAAATGATTAATTGTTGTTCTGTGTTTGAAATTCTAAGAAGAATAAAACGAGTGAAACAAATGAAGATCGCTTCACGGCTAAAGGCTGTTTTTACCGGCCTGATACAAACAGGGTACGTACGTTAATGATCGAAAAAAAGTTTGGTGTGAAAAATCTATTTTTATGACATTACTGACGGCTTTTGATAATTATCAGTTTTGCTAGGCATTAAGTACATCATTAAGAGACGTCATATTTGTAAAATCACTACCAGAACAAGGTTAAATACTAAACCGACGGCTTTGCGAGCTTCAGGGTACGGTTGTATAACACGCCATGTTCCGAACTCCAGGTAGTCTAGACAGAAAATTCCAGTTCACATCGTTTGCTTTAGAGTTCTACCGATAAACTAACAAAGCAATAAATAAATAAAAGGGAGTGATTCCTCAGTTCGTCCTACATGCCTACGGCCCATTTGGGACGACTTGCAGAACATCAAAATTCATAATATTTTCATTTCGCAACTCTTCCCACTTTAGTACCTCAAAGGTACAATCAGTAGCAAAAGTGTTAGTGTGGATATAATAAAGAATAAGAATTTGTTAAGTATAAATAGAAAAGATTAAATCGTATAATAATAAAATAATATACAATCGCCGTAGAAATAATTATCGTCAATCATGAATAAAATAATCAACAATTTTAAAAGCTTTAACAATTATAATATCAATGAAAATGAGACTTTCTATGACTTATCATTAATGTTTAGCTTATAACTAAAAAAGCAATTTTTAAGGGTTTTTATGACAGTCTTATAATTTGATAATCACATTTTAGAATGAGTTTTAAATCACTAGTAATAAATATAATATAGTTATAAATAGAAATATAAAGATAACAATATATATATAGTAATATTTAAGATACTATAAATGATCAATAATTGTAAAACATTTAACAATTGTAGGTACATTGAAAGTAAGGTTTTCTAAGATTAATCATTAACTATTGTAATAACAAATAAACTACAAATTATTATTAGGAACTCTTGCTCTTATAATTATTAATTATAATATGATTAAAAGACGGTAACTATCGTTTATTTACCTGATAATTATCGAAAGCCATACATGTCTATCATTCGTATTAATTTCCGATAACACTTAAACTTTATGCGTTTGCTTGTAAAATGAAACAATTAACTGTTGTTCTAGAAAAAAATATATATAGGGTGGCCAAGGATATATATATATATATATATAGGTTCAAACGCAAAATTTACATACTTGATGATGAGGAGTATCCGAATCACCCCCATGTATGTTCTACGTTTTTGCGTTTTTTTTATACTTTGAAAATTTATGAGCCCTGAGCTCAAAATAAAAAGTCAGCTCTGCAATGTCAAATTCTAAGTCAGCTCTGCAATGATTAGATAAACCATACTTGTTAGGGTGTTAAGCTAATTAGTTATCACAAAAAAAACTGAATCAGAAATGTTCAACGGAACGAGAAAAATATCGAAAACTGATGTAAGGAGAAATTTCTGACGTAATGAAAACCGTGAGCCAGAATTAATTAAACTCGTAGTATAATTCTGTCTCACGGTTGGAAAAACTACAGAAAAAAATCGACCAAGTGCGAGTCGGACTTGCCTATGAAGGGTTCCGCAGCAGCAAATATTTCAGTTGATTGAATAAAAGGTAAATTGCAATTTACGATTTATGACGTATAAAAAAAAACTACTTACTAGATCTCGTTCAAACCAATTTTCGTTGTTAGTTTACATGGTAATGTACATCATATGTTTTTTTTAGTTTTATCTTTCTCTTATTTTAGAAGTTACAGGGGGGGGACACTCATTTTTCCAATTTGGAAGTGTCTCTCGCGCAAACTATTCAGTTTAGAAAAAAAGGATATTAGGAACCTCAATCCTTAGATGATAGATATATGGGTACGATGAAAAAACATTTTTTGAGTTTCAGTTCTATTTTTTTTTATTTTTTTTATTTAAAAATTTATGTACACATAAATAAAAACATAATAACAATAAATAATACAAGGAAAAGATTGTACGAAGGTACTGCTTATTTCAATAGATATTCTTCCAGCAGACCCGCGAGAGGAGAAACTAACTAGAAAAGAGCATATTATGTGTAGTTTACGCTACTATATACTACAAACAAAGTGTATGTATACACTACATACTAATAATACACAGATACCTATAAGGGGAATATATATATATATATATATATATATATATATATATATATATATATATATATATATATATATATTTATATATATATATATAAGGGCAATATAATATACTACATATACATACTATTATCAGGATGAGGTTAAGAGAAAATGTTCTTTCACTCGTTTTTTAAATAATGTTATTGTATTGCTATTGCGGATGTTAGGTGGAAGAGAATTCTATGTATGGCGAACCCCCAAAATTATTATTCGTTTTCAATTTTTTGTGTGAAAATCGTAATGCAGTTGACAGTATACATCTACGTACCAAGTGTCAACAGTGCAGCTCTTATAGTTACGGAAAAAAGTGGCTGTCACATACGGACGGACAGATAGACAGACAGACAGACAGACATGACGAATCTATAAGCGTTCCGTTTTTTGCCATTTGGCTACGGAACCCTAAAAAGCACAAAACGTACTTGAGAGAAGTCTTAAAAAATATATTATTTAACAGCAGCTCTGAAATTTCATTTCTGTGAGTTTTATGACCCCTCTTACTAACCCCGTCTAATACTATCATTAAATTAGATGAATAACTAAGATTTTGCGAAAGATTTATTACCGGACCCTTCCTCCGAAGAAAGATAATTAATTGCTACAATTTTAAGCAATAGCTTACCTTGGGGTTATTAAATACATATTTCAGGCTATGGTAATATTAGTTTGGATAAATCTAATATAATCCGGTCCTATTATGTTTTACAATGCAATTTTAGCATAATTGACCGTCATAACTAAAAGTTGTATTCTTTCAAAAAGAAAACTCGGGAGCATAATTATAACCAAAAAGTTATTGGCAGAATCATCACATTAGTATTATTTTATTTATTTGTATTATTTATATGTATATGTATAGTATATATATGGATATATATTAGTATATTATAATATAGGTATTGTGTATTTTATGTAATTGTATGAAGTATCCACATTTTTAAGCTCTTAGTGCTCCTACCATGTAATCTCTGCATCATACCAAGGTTGACTGGCAGATAATGCCTTCGACATTAAGTCTGCCTTCGACATTAAGTCCGCCTTTGTACATTGTTGTGCATAAAGTTTAAAATAAAATAATAAATAATAATATTTGCTGTGTGGCTGACGGGATGTAATATCATCACCCCATCTCATCCCGTGGGGGCGTAAAAGACGTCCCGAGGGAATATCTATCAGAGAATCATGAAAACAACTACCGCGCCCTCGCAAGGGAATATCTATGTAATATCAATGATGCGCGTAGAGTTTTTTGAACATTCAAGTGGAAAACTCAATTCTTCAGTGGAATGCATTACCTCTCGAAATCAGGATGGCCAAGAGTCGCATCTCATTTAAAAGAAAAGTTCGTGAGCATTAACTTCGCAAATTGTTAGCAGAAACCTCCCAGTTATAAATAAATATATGGTTCATGATCGGATTTTATAGTATAGTATCACATAGTATAGTATTGAATAATATAGTATTGTATAGTATAGTATAATATTGTGTTGTCCAGTACTTTGGAAGTCGCTTAGTATAGCCTCTACTTTCTTACATTTTGATAATTTTATCATCCGTGCACCTACCATGCTATCTCTGCACCACCCTAAGGTTGACTGGCAGAAAATGCCTTGGGCTTTAAGTCCGCCTTTCTACCATTTGATGTGCATAAAGTTATAAAAAAAATGAAAATATAACTTATTTTTGTGCGAAAATGAAGTTTATTAAATAATCAAAAGTTGAAGAACAACCACATGCGAGGTTGTTAGTGTTTTACAAGTAACCCTGTATAAATATTTCAACCGCTGTGATAATATCACTTCGACGCGACGGTCTATTTATTTATTTTTTTATGTAAATATATTACTTAATTTAATTATCTCTGCGTTGTTTGTGAACTGATTTTGAAAAGTATTTTATTATATTATTTTTTTATATTCCTTTATAACTTGCGGCGCATTGGATCCGATGGTAGCGTATATTCAATATTTAACTCTTACCAGAACCATTCAGACAAATGTAATCAAATATATCTAAAACTATAAATTTCGACTTTGACAATAATTAAGCTAGCTAAGTAACTAAATCAATCAATCAATTATTTATTAATTTACTGAATACAGGTACAGATAAAAGGATGTTATATAAAAATAATAGAACCCTGCGTTCTACCTATAGGCATGCAAATGTTAATATTGACACTACATACATACATAGACTCACGCCTGTTTCCCAGAGGGGTAGGCAGAGACAACGGATTTCTATTTGTCACCATCTTTGCAAACGTCTTTTGCTTCGATTTCTGTCATTATATTCTTTATACATGCTCGCCGGTTTAGGGTACTTCTCACCTGTCTGACACCACATAATAGGTACAAATATAGTTTTACATACAGTATAGTCATAAATAAACTGAATTAATTAATAATCTTAAATCACAAAATAGAATCAGTCTATAACAAAATCAAAAACATAGAACATAATACAAAAACAAGTTTTACACAATATGGTCACAATAAATTAAAATAAATTGAATTAATTTGTAATCTACAATGGAAAAAAGTCACTCAACTATGTCACATAATAATACGGTAAACGAAACCAATAAAAGTTATATCTTAGTGTCATTAATAAATTTTGTGACCGAATAATAACATTGGCTTACTAAAAACTCCCTCATTTTTTGTAATAATTTTAATTTTAATTGTTTGATGGCTTTTGGTATCTTATTATGACCGCGATACGCCATACAGAAAACATTTCTATGCATCAGACTAGTTTTTACCCTGCCCATTCTTAACCTGGAATTAATACGTTGATTCCGTTCAATTGAGCCAAGTGTTTCAAAAAGCTCTGGATTGGTTTTTATAAATAGAAATTAAATGTTATTGCTAAATGATTTTATATAAGCTGTATATCCAAATATCTATCTGTACCTAGAAAACAAACACGTGCTGACAATTTACAAGCGGTTTTCGCTCGCTATTTAAAAAATGTTATTTTGGTGTATGTACTTACCGTATATATATTCATATTTATGTAGTAAAAACCGGTTATTTCAATATTACAAACAGACACTCCAATTTTATTTATGTGTATAGATGACGTTTGTAGTTAGTCTAGTCCAAGAGGGTTTCATTGCTTCACCGGACAATTACACTGGCGCGGCAGTTGTCTATCGAAGTTTAATTAGAAAATGTTTGCAGGATATTATAAGTCTGGCAATATACGTCAAGATTTGCAAACTTTCGAAAAAATTGCATAAACTTTTTTTTTGAGTTATTGAAATTTCAAATATTTTTCTATTTCTAGATGTCTTTGGACGACGTGCATCCCATATACCCGTTCACGGCAGAAGATGTGAAGGAGATACGAAAAGAACTGGGGCTCAAAGAAAGTACTATAGAAGAAGATGTGGATGCCATTATCGAATGGTTCCAGAAGCAACCACATTTAGTTGATGCTGGCATAGGTAATATTATTCTTCGTGACTAAGTTTAATAAGTTGGATTTAAGTTTGGTTTAAATTGGGGTTTAGTATGTGATTCTAAGTTTTTAATCACAAGTTTTTCACAACGTCCACTGCTGGACAAAGGTTTCCATCATTTGGAGGCATATGCCATAATCGCCACGCTTGGCAGATGGGTTGGAAATCTTAGTTTGATGGCCATAGTATACAGAGAGATGCTACTTGCCCGTTTTCAGGGCGGTATTCGCTCGGGTGGACTTCTACGCACCCCACGGGCTGAAATGGGAAGCTGATATTTTTTGCCGTTAGCCACACAGCACTTAAAATATGTAAGACGCCAGCACATCCAGCTACCCTAATCTGTCAAATTTATTTTATAGATTTTCAACTTTATCAGAAAATCATAAGGTTCACTATCAATTGGGGAAATTTGACAGATTGGGGTAGCTAGATGTGCTGGCGTCTGTACAAATGTTTAATCATAATAGAACCCAGTTATAATTTCAGAGTTAGTGTTGTGTTCTATAGTTATATAAGTGCTTAACATGCTTATGATGTATTTGCACTTATATAACTATACAACCGCAGATACACGTACTTTTCATACAAGAAAATCGTTATACATTTTATTCTAGAACCGGCCATAAGTCTCAACACCATTGTGACTGGATCGTTACTCTCAAGCTTTTCAAAATTTGCTGTAAAATATGAAACTGATCGGTAGCATTTTTTTACATCCTTCAAACTGAATATAGACTCGGCAGAACGTAGGCAGTTGAGAGACTTCTCAATTTGTAAAGACGAAGATAAAATGTAGCTTCGTATATCACTATTAAAAAATAAATCCCTGATCTTTGGAGTCATGTGATGGTTATTCAAAAACTTCTTCTTTGTAACCTATACATGGTAAATTGTATTATTATTTCTTCATCAATATAAGCCGATACAAATACCATTAAAATTTGTTGATACCTCATAATGCACCTATTAAAGGATACAGTCTCAGAGAAAAAAACATGCGGGGCAGTCTTTGGGATCGGCCGATAGAAGTGAAAACTAAGTATATTTTATGCTTCTAATCTAAACTCTAAATCTACGATATAATAGTTGACACTTCACATTGAGACGCACGCTTCTTGTTCACCCAAAAAGTTCTCAACGCCTCTAAAGAAGATTTCACTTCAAAAATGATACATTGTATACCTATTCGGCGGAAACTCCGGACTATTTTCTAATCATCTCTTTATCCTGTAAACTGATGATGGTGTGTTTTTTATGTCACTTTGATCATTTAAGACCTAAGACAATATTTGCTACCACTCGTTTAGATGATATAGAGAAAGCGGAGGTTATTATCGTAATTTGTTTTTAATGCAACGTGCAACAAGATTCTAACCATTGGTTAATAGCTCATCAGGCTACTGGTGTAAGACAATCTAATATTCTTAGATTACAAATGTTACTATTTCAGAGCGGGCCTTCGTCGAAAGAATGCTAATAGTAGCCAAAGGATCTATGGAGAAAACAAAACGAAGAATCGATAACTACTACAAATATAGACTGTTTGCACCTGAAATCTTCCAAGGAAGAGAAAAGGTGCTAAATGATTCTGCTGACTTATGGGATTTTTAGTAAGTAGATTACATTTTTTATTTTAAACATGATTGTTTATAAATCTGATATCAAAATCACTATCAAAAGTAATTTTAAAAAATTATGTATCTAACTTACATCTACAAAAACCTACCAAGTACAAACTGGACTCACCCACTGATGTTTTCGTGCCTTTTTAGATGCATAAATGTCATTTATTTGATCATAGACCACTAAAAATAAGTCCCGTTAGCATTATTTAATAAAATGTGCTAGTGGAGAGGTATATTTTTTCTTTTTAGGGTTCCGTAGCCAAATGGCAAAAAACGGAACCCTTATAGATTCGTCATGTCTGTATGTCTGTCCGTCCGTATGTCACAGCTACTTTTTCCGAAACTATAAGAGCTGTACTCTTGAAACTTGGGAAGTAGATGTATTCTGTGAACCGCATTAAGATTTTCACACAAAAGTAGAAAAATAATAATAATTTTGGGGGTTCCCCATACATAGCACTGAAACTCGAATTTTTTTTTTTCATCGAACCCATACATGTGGGGTATCTATGGATAGGTGTTCAAAAATGATATTGAGGTCCCTAATATAATTTTTTTCTAAACTGAAGTTGCGCGAGAGACACTTCCAAAGTGGAATAATGAGTCCCCCCCCCCTGTAACTTCTAAAATAAAAGAGATATAAAACAAAAAAAAATATATGATGTACATTACCATGTAAACTAACAACAATAATTGGTTTTAACGAGATCTAGTAAGTAGTTTTTTTTTATCCGAATAAATCGTAAACCGCAATTTACCTTTCATTTAATCAACTGAAATACTTGCTGCTGCGGAACCCTTCATGGGCGAGTCCGACTCGGACTTGGCCGGTTTATTTAACATGACGCGTGCAGTTAGCCTGACGACTTTTACTGCTTCACCGGACTATAGAGGTGAGCGTGGGCTCGAACCGTCTAGCAAGTTCAACTACAAACTAAGTACCCGCGTCGGAGGGCACCCCCTTTGGGGTTCGAACCTCGACTCTGGGCGGTTACTGACGGGGAGAGGCGAGAGATCGGTAAATTGAGTGAGACAAAAATAGAGTTCAATAATTATTCTTATAATCGACGGTCACCGTAGCCTAGTTGGTAGTGCTCCTGCCTACGAAGCTGGTGGTCCTGGGTTCGAATCCCGGTAAGTGCAAATATTTGTGTGATGAGCACGAATATTTGTTTCTGAGTCATGGATGTTTTCTATGTATTTATCTATCTATATAAGTAGATATGTATATCGTCGCCTGGTACCCATAGTACAAGCTTTGCTTAGTTTGGGGCCAGGATGATCTGTGTGACATTGTCCCTAGATATCCCCTAGCTATTAATATTCACAGCAACACAAAAGATAAAACTTTGCGTTAAAACGTCTGTATTTAAGTGTTCTATAAAGTTTGCTTATCTAATATATTAAAATCAAATTAATACAATAGAAACAATGCTAAAAATAAAGTGAAAAAGGAACTTATTATAAAAATAATTATGTTTAATATTTAGTGAGATAATTATCAAATCTTCTTCGGGCATTGTCTTACATGAATTAATTTATTTGATTTAACGTGGGATTTCTTTGCTATTTAAAAAAAATACGGTATCACATGTTATGAAACGTGCAAATTTATAATATGTAGTTTTTGTTATAGTCAAGAAGAACATTAATTTTGTTAAGGAATATTCATATTCATATTATATACATTTTATTGGTAAAAGAGAATTATGTTACATGTCAAGATAAATATATTATAATAAAATTAAATTACAAAGAATTACAAAGAATTATACGATGTGAATAGTTAAATAAAAATTATAATAAGCCCATTTTAAACATTGATACATAAAATAATTAAAATAAAATATAATACAGTTCAATTGCAAAACAATTAAATTAATTAATGTCGTTACATACTATGTCAATGGCAGTTTCATTAAATCGTCATATTGATAAAATGTCTGTTCAACAAGCCACTTTTTAGTCTTATATTTAAACGCATTTCTAGAGCCAGGCTTTCTCACGTCCTCTGGAAGTCTGTTGTAGACGGCCGGCGCCATTGCATGCACTAGCCTAGCTGTTTTTTCTAGGTGTCGTGACACTGGTCGCAGACGGTCTTTATGCCGCATGCTATACTTATGACCGTCAGCGCGCCTCAAGTATGCGCCTCTTGGTTATGTGGAATACGATAGGTTCTAAATTGAATTGACTACACGTGTGTCGCAGCGGTTAATACAGTCGCGTCACATGTCGCGGGTTCCAGTCCCGCGCCGGACAACTATTTGTGTAACCCATAAATAGTTGTTCTAAGTCTGGATGTAATTTGTGTCCGTCTATTATTTGTTTGTAAAGCACCCCGCCATACAGGGATAAGACACACTAGAGCGGGCGTTGTCTTTAAAAAAATAAAGATTTTAATATTATAATTGGCTTATTATTTCAAGATTATTTAAATCTTCAGGTCTTTAATAATAATATTTAGGGACAATGTCACACAGATCATCCTAGCCCCAAACTAAGCAAAACTTGTACTATGGGTACCAGGCGACGATATACATACTTATATAGATAGATAAATACTTATATACATAGAAAACATCCATGATTCAGAAACAAATATTATTAATATTACATTCAAATATTGATGGTATAAAGAATATTGTATTCTTTGGGAAAAATCATAATCATCAGCCCCCACGGCTGTACAACGGCCTCCCCAAAAGGTATCTATAAAGTTCCCACCGGGAGGGGTTTGCCTTAGTCCCCGCGCTTGGCATGCGAGTTGTTGACTTCAGTTAGGTGGTAGCTAGTACACAGGTGGCGCTGTTGCCCAACTGTCTGATGTATCCCTTAATCGCCTTTTACGATACCCACGGGATGGTATGGGGTGGCCCTACTATTCTTTCTAAGCTGGAAACCACACAGTTTAATAAAAACTGATCTCAAACTTTTGTGGATAGACGGTCGCCGTAGCCTAGTTGGTAGTGCTCCTGCCTACGAAGCTGGTGGTCCTGGGTTCGAATCCCGGTAAGTGCAAATATTTGTGTGATGGGCACGAATATTTGTTTCTGAGTCATGGATGTTTTTATGTATATACGTATTTATCTATCTATATAAGTAAGTATATCGTCGCCTTGCTTAGTTTGGGGCTAGGATGATCTGTGTGACATTTTCCCTAAATATTATTATATCTATCTGCTCAACCTATTGCACAAATTTTTTATAGTTTACATTTTTGATTAAAGTTGCCGATTCTGGTACATATAGACAAATATGTCATTTACACATTCAACATATCCTATTCTCCTATTATATTATCTATGTTTGCAACAAAGTATTATTTTAGTAAATTAATTAGTTAAAGCGCCTACTGATTTTTTGGTATGTATCTTGTACACTGATTGCTGATATGATTATTGTTTCTTTATTCAAACGGGTATGCTTGTGAGATATTCAGCCGAATGACGACCACCACTGGACATAGCTCTTTCCAAAATATTTCCATCATTTGGAGTGATATGCCATAATCGCCTAGTACCTATACTGGCGATGGCAGTTCGATGGGCACCCAGATTGTTGCTGCTACTCGGTCAGTGAGCCATTTTTCCTCGGGTTTACAACTACGCCCCCCACGGGATGAGATAGTCAGCTACACAGCATCCTCGCATTAACAATGAACTATAAATCATTCATACAATCTAAACACATCTTTCATAATAATATAAAGATCAAAAAGGATTTCTTTTGGATCTAATAAGATATTATATATATATTGTTAACACTTTTAAATAGAATGTTTCTCGTTATTATAAAATAAATTACAAGGATTTTCTATAATTTAAAACCATATTTTCGTTATACTTTAGAATGTATTATTTAATTTGACGGACCTGTTGGCGTGGTTGGCAAACATTTGCTTGCTTTCCACGCCGGAGGTCGTGGGTTCGAATCCCACCCAGGACAGATATTTGTGTGCATGAACATGCCTGTTTGTCCTAAGTCTGGGTGTAATTTATAAATATAAGTTTGTATTTACAAAAGAAAAAGTAGTTCCTATATTTAGTATATCAGTCATCTGTTTTCCATAGTACAAACTCTGCTTAGTTTGGGATCAGATGCCCGTGTGTCAATAATGTCCCAGGACATTATTATTATAATTTTTTTGTAGTTAATTACAACGAGATGCATTATATAAATAATTCTTACCGAAATAATACTATTTCAAAAGGAACTAATTATAAAAGGAACATAAAAAAGTTTGACAAGTCAGACAGTGCTAAATTACTACCTTCATATGATAATAAGATTTTATTTATGTTTGTATTCATTATTATGTTAAATTTTACTCACCTTTTTTCTGATTTCTAGACAATAGAATGAATTCAGTGGCTAACTACCATGACTCTCGTAATATGCAGAAAAGAACATATTGTGATAGGAACTAAATATGTCATAATGATAAAATAAAAAGTCGATTGCGCATAGCCACGCGTCGCCACACCGTACACACTACTATCGTATAGCGTGGCGACGCGACGCGTCGCCACGGCATGCGTCGCCACGGCAGAAATCTGTTTAACGTGCGGCTATAGATGTTTTACATCAATAAGCTGGATCAATAAATAAGTATAATTTTACAAATTATAAAAAAAATCTAAATATTCATAAATGCGAAATATAGTAGGTATATGTATATACGTATAATACGATAAAAAATATAATTTAAAAAATACATAAAAAAAACAATGAGAATACTATGCAACGTGCAAGTAAGTTTAAAAAAATATATTGTGTATTTCGAGAAGTTATATGCAATTATTTTTAAATAACATTATAATAATTAATCGTTCCTAAAGATAATATAGATAAAAATTAAAAACTACATTAAACTACACTACATAAATATAAAATAAACTAAATCTAAACAGCGTCAAAAAAAAATCCTCATCGTTGTCGGGGAACGTACCCAGAAGACTGGCAGCATTGCCACGTTGTATGGCAATACTGATTCATTGACCAAAATAAAGGCCAGCCTTCTGGTCACGTGATGTGTCAATGATCAATTTTGCAATATCCCGAAATAGGGTGCGCGCATTTATTTATAAATAAATGTAATGTATGAACGTTTAAATCTAATAAAATTTGATGATTATTTTTCATGTTTTGTTATGGCAGTCTTTTGGGGCGTTTGTCCAGCAGTGGACATTTTTCGGCTGACATGATATACGGGGATGGATACCAAAACACGTAGGTGTTGAGATACTGACAAGAGAATTATTATAACCTCTGTAGCACTGTATTTGACTTGTCTCCGTCGAGATTGGCAATTGCAAATGAAATGCGGGCAGAGAGCATTTATGGCGAATTCTCTCTGCCCGCATTTCATTGAATGTCTAGATATTATTAAAATGTAATTGTTAATATTTGTTTTATATATTATTGTTTTATTCTATTTGTTGTTTCATTCCAGTCTGCAAGTAACGATGCCTAAATTATACAAAGGACACAGGGTGACAGTAATTAAAATCACAGACACCAATCCGAGCAGTTTTTCTGATGAAGTATTTATGAGGAATACTTTTATGGTAAATATGAATTATTATGAATTTATTCTGCGCAGGACCGGCTATTTTGGACATCGTTGGGGGAGGCCTTCGTCTAGCAGTGGACGTCTTTCGGCTGATATGATGATGATGATGAAATATGAATTACTAGCAGTTCCCGCCGACTTTGTTCCTTTCCTTTGGATGGATTACATTATTCAAGTTTAAGTAAAGATGTGTTATTAATTTTGGAATGTTTCATAGCCTATACTTCACAATAACGTAGCATGAAATAATTTTGAAAATCGGTTCAGTAGATCCAGAGATTACCCCTTACAACGTCACAAACTCACAACCTCACAAACGTTACCTCTTCATAATATGATTAGATAGATGAATATTTTTTATTATATAATATAAGTGACAGGTTTTCTCTCAATGATGGCTAGCCAATGACGCAGGAATACGAGTATAAAGCGCAGAAGAGTGTGCGCAAAGACAAGTGGAGTTTCTATTCTTTCACTCTCGTAATCCAATGGGATGGCTATTCAATACGACCGAGAAGAGATTAGAAGCAGAAATAATAGCTTGCCGTGCTCTCCGAAGTCAGGGCGTATACCACCATCAACTTTCAGACTCCGAGCTGGTACCTACTGTATGTTATTCTTTCCATAAAACCGACCGATTTTTGCCTGACTTGGTATTTGAGCACTCAAATTCATTGTTTGCGGTTGAGCTCTCTGGTCAAACGTGGCAGTCAAATCTACTATATGGTTAATGCTGAACATGGAAATACATAATAAAGTAGATATGCTAACAAGTCAATTGTGGTGATAGAGTATGCTACCTCATCATCATATCAGCCGAAAGACGTCCACAGCTGGACAAAGGCCTCCCCCAAAGATCTCCACAATGGCCGGTCTTGCGCTATCCGCATCCAGCGATTTCCAGTATGCTACACGACGGTGCACAATTGCTTTTCAATTACAAATTTATTGACCATTCATTTCTTTGGATGTGCCATAATCGTCACACTTGTCAGACGCATTGGTGATCGCAGTATGATGGCCATCGTTTTTAGAGACGCCGCCCATTCTCTAGTTAATCATCATCATCATATCCGACGAAAGGCGCCTACTGCTGGATAAAGGCCTCCCCAAAGATCTCCACAATGGCCGGTCTTGCGCTACCCTCAACCAGCGTCTCCCAGCACCCTCACAAGATCATCGGTCCACCTTGTACGGGGACTACCCACGCTGTGTCTTTCAGTTCGTGGTCGCCATTGGAGAACCTTTCTGCACCACCTTTCTGGTTGTGATGGTGTGGGGATTCTCGTCGACGTCACCTCTCAGTGAAAGATGTTATATTCGCATGTTATATTATTTGTCTATTAAAGCCCACAACCCAGAAGAAGCAAATCTGCTTTTGTCCATCAGTACAGACGCCAGCACATCCAGCTACCCCAATTTGTCAAATATCTTTTATAGATTTTCAACTTTATCACAAAAGCATAAGGTTCACTTTCAATTGGGGAAATTTGACAGACTGGGGTTGCTTGATGTGCTGGCGTCAGTACCTACATGTGCATGATAAGAAATTGTGCACATTCGATACGCAACAGTTGACGCTTGCATGTAAATAAAAAATGCAATATTTTACTATTAGCTTACTATTTCATCTTTTTGTTAATTACCCATGTGGTGTTTACCTATAAGTGATTGTTACACTGCTACTTGTATCATAAATATTTGTTATCTTGTGTACTGTTGGTGTAAACAATTGTCGGTGAACCAAATAAATAAATAAATATTTCGTGTTGGTCTATGTTTGGTTTATGATATGCGTTTTTCTTTCAGTTGGGTGACATCAGAATGAAACATGACTACTTTTTGGGCGACATCTGGGTATTGGACTTAAAAAACGCCACGTTCGGCCATGTTTTGAGGCTGAGCCCAACGATAATGCAAAAGTCAGCTCATGTGTTCCATGTAAGTGTACTTTTGACTATGGTCTAAAATGTTTTTTTTATTGAGGACTCCTTCTACAACAGTATTGTTGTATATATCTTTAAGAATAGGTACGCGTTTATTAAATCATGAAACGGGGAAAAGGATTTAATATTCATATGTAACCATTGGCTAGATATATCCCGCAATACTAATATATAGCATTAAACATTTTTTTAAATATCTGTATTGATATAATTGGGGTCTTCATCCCAGTGGATACGCCAACCCCATAATGTCTGATACATTCTACAACAAAACAATCCCTTGAAGTTAATTTAAAAGGAGAACCTTAATCAATATAGTTTACCAACTCGCTAATTCTTTTCGCCACACCTGAGTTTGATTGTACAGACGCCAGCACATCCAGCTACCCCAAAATAAAAAAAAGAAATTTGACGGATTTTAACTGGATGTGCTGGCGTCTGTACATTCTGCGTTGGAAGGCTGTCACCGCTATGGTTTGGTGAAGCATATTTATTATTTACAATTAATTTTCTAATTCTTATTATTTAAATTTCAGGAAGGTCTAGGTCTCCGAATAAACACGATACATGTTTTAAACGCTACCAACCTCCTAAACCACACCATAACATTTATGAAGCAGTTCTTTAGTCCAAAGATAATGGAGCGCATACAAGTGCATGATACTCTAGAAGATTTGCATAAACATTTACCTACAAGATACTTACCGAAAGACTTTGGTGGCGAAGAAAGATCAATGGTGGAATTCAAAGGTATGCAACAAAGTGCTACTTATAGGTAACCGATATTAGTGGTACTGCTATGTGGGACGGCGCGCGAATATCATACAGAATATCATCACCCCATCTCATCCCGTGGGGGGCGTAGAAGTCGACCCGAGGGAATATCTACCAGAGGGCGGACGTCTCTCTGAGTACTATTACCATCATACTGCGATCGCCAACCCGTCTGCCAAGCGTAGCGATTATGGCATATTCTTCCACGATAATTCTTGGGGGAGGCTTTGGTCCAGCAGTGGCCTTTTCACAGTTGTTATGACGATTAGTGGTAGCAGACTTTAATTACATATCGTATAAGCAGTAGTTATCCCCGTGTCCAAGTTCAAGCATGACTGGCTTGGTTTAACAACTGTTGTTTATTGTCATTAGACAGCAGTTGTTAAACCAAGCCAGTCATGCTTGAACTTGGTTTAACAACTGCTGTCTAATAACTACAACCGTGCTCCGTGCTTAACGTGTCTTCTGAAACACGAAGACGCTGAATAATGAAATCACTAAGTCGGTCCTCCTTCTACGGACTAATAGCGTGCCTTGATACCCAAGACTTCGCTGATCACTCACAGACCGGTGAGAGCAATTGACTCTGATCTCTGACAATTGAGAAAGTACCTGTAGTCCTGGGAAGTTTAGAGTTTAATCCCCACACTATATTAATCGTGGTATCAAAACTAAGGTTTTTTTGTCGCCTGGTTATTTTACGGCTGCTCTCTATGTTTAAGAGAATAAGTAAAACTATTATTCCTGCTGAAGAATTGCCAAGTAGAAGTGACAGTGGGCAGGGCTCTTCTTAGAACCGAAGACGGCCGCTGGGGCAGAAAGGTTCTTGGGTGACTACCAAGAACCGAAAGAAGCAGCGTGAATAGGCCCCCTATAAGACGAACCAATGATCTTGTTTACAGCGACCCCCACAAGATCATCTGTTCGTCTTATAGGGGGCCTACACACGCTGCATCTTTCGGTACTTGTTCGGTGGTTGTTTGTTGTGTTGGGTCGCTGTATGCCACTGGATGCGGATAGTGCAAAACCGGCAGTTATGGCGATGTTTGGATCAGACCTTTGTTCAGCACCGACAGTTTTACGTGCCTTCCGAAGCACAGACACGTGAACCGCGAGCCTATTTATTTAACCAGATCACTTATGGACCAGTAAGAGCATCTAGCTATGAGGCTACCTATTGCCTGCCTTAATTCATCTGGATAATTTTTCATTTAAAATTCCAAGATCATCGATAATTTTGTGACATAGTTCTCTAAAACTTTGTTCTGTTTCTTTCCAGATATGTACGAGAAAGAAATGAGGAGCACTCACACCAAGCAGTTTCTCCTAAACGCCATGAAAATGGTTTCGAACGAGAACAAGAGACCAAATGCTAGCATTAATGAAGAGTATTTAGCAGGATCCTTTAGAAAACTAGACTTTGATTAATTTTTGATTAGATTATATTGAAATAGTGAGCGAAACCTTGAGGGAATAGAAATTAGTAGGATATTCTAAGCCTCGATATAAAAAGATTTTAAGTCAAGATATGTGTGTACATAATCATATGTCTAAGAAAGTCAAACATGGTTCAATATCAGTGCGTTTTTGTTTATCGAAATGAATCTAAATGGAGGGTAGAATTTTTTGACGGCTACTTGACATACTACTAAACCATTTAAATTTTGGTTTTCTTATGGATCCTATTATCAATAATTACCTTATATTGTATCAAGAGTTCGCTCACTAATTTAATCTAAAATTATATTTATTGGTCAATTAAGTATTTCTAAGTTAGCATTTATAAAACATCTATTTTCAATGTATTAATTATTACATGTTCGGAGTACACATAATACGTTTTTAACTTTTATAATATGTATATATTTTAAATGGTAAAAGTTACGTTTTAATATAATGTTAATTAATAGTTGAAAACTTCATTAAAATGATTGGTTGAAAGAAAAATATTTTTTATTAGTATTTTTCACCCTAATGTTAATAAATAAATAATAGACCGAAGACGACAAGATCTATCATGTTTATACTATTCGGTAACTTATGATACTTGTGGCTCACTTGCAGGAGGAAATTATCTAGTAAAAAAAACTCAGGATTTTAATCACTTATAATTATATTGTAATAAAATCTATGTTTAACTGACACACAAAACATCCATACCCATTAATTTGCTATTTTATTTACTCAGTCTAGTGCCAATTTCCTAAATGACCCATCAACTCCAAAAGTTTCACCATTACTCTGTGGCCCTATTCTTTTCGACTCGTCCGTGATGAAGAACTTTTCTGCTTGCTTGAAGTAACTGGTCCAGGTTTCTGATTCGAGGGTTTCGCACCAATTGTCTGCAAGAAACATGATATGATAAAAGAGAAACAGACAACAGTATGAGGAGAACGGTGGATATCGTTTCAAGGATTACTTAGATAGGCGTGAGTCAGGGCAGCAATTTGGGGCCATTCCAGTTCATAGTAATGATAAACGACCTGCCTGAAGCAATAAAAGATGCCAGGTGTTTATTGTTAGCGGATGATCTGAATTTGCTAACGCGAATTAGGAACGAGTACGATTATTACCGTCTTCATTAGGATATCAATTAAGTGGTTGAGTGGAGAAAAAATTTACAGCTTTCAATTCAAATTGTCAAAATGTGCGCTCTTAACATTCAGTCAGGCCAAGGCCTTTGACAGTGCAAAGTTAGCCTTGCCTTGTCTGCTTACAAAGTGGACGGCGCTTACATAGTATGGGAAATATCTACGCGAGATTTTTTTTAATGAAAAATGGGTTTGCGCTTGACCACGATCTCACTTGATGGTAAGTGAAGATGTGGTTGAAGGTGGACTGCGCGTACCCACAGGATGCATGTTCACTCTAACCTTGAATAAATCCATGTTATATAAGTCTGGAAACAAGTCGTTTGGAAGGTAGTTCCACAGCTTAGTTAGCACAGCGTATGATGCGTGATCGACGTTCAAATAGATGAAGGTAAAAATGAATAAATCATTCGTTCAATCGGTTTCAACGTTGAAAATCGAATCCTGACCATTTATAACGTCTCATGTGCTCATGGAAGCCGTTTCAATGAATGCTTTAGTAATTTTTAACCTTCATCTATTCGAACGCAGATCACGATCACGATAACCGGTGAATTAGGCGGTAGCCCCCTCTGGATCATAATATGGCGCACATTTAACATGCAGCACATAAAAGGTGTAAGAGAGCGTTTAAAATCCTTGGATTTTTGTTTCGTAGGCTTAACGTTAGCTTTATCGTTTACAAACTTTATCCGATTGGATGACTAGCGACACGACTTGAAAGTCTAGGTACGGGGCCGATAGCTTTACGTGCTCTCCGAGTGTAAATACTGCCAGACTCTCAGACTCTTGGTTGATATTGTGAATTTTTTTTATACCAAATACCAACAATTCAATACCAAAATCTATTTTTGGCTCGACCTGGGATTTGAACCTAGGACCTTATTATCTACGATTGAACCGGTACCGCTTGATCAACGAGGGTGTCAGGGTCACTAACTACTTACCCAACAGACCACTCAAATTATTATAATAAACTAGCTGTGCCCGCCACTTCGTCCGCGTGTTAATTAGTTTATTTTGTTTTTTATTTTTTAGTAAAATAAATGACTTTGTCTAAAATAAAAGTAGCCTAAGTTACTCCTTATTACATCAGCTACCTGCCAATAAAAGTTCCGTCAAAATCGGTCCCGCCGTTTCAGAGATTAGCCGGAACAAACAGACAGACAGACAGACAAAAATTGTAAAAAATGTTATTTTGGTGTATGTACCGTATATATATTCATATTTATGTAGTAAAAACCGGTTATTTCAATATTACAAACAGACACTACAATTTTATTTATTTGTATAGATGTATAGATTATATGTATCATGAATTCTATAAATACCATACTCATATACATCACCATCAGCTTGATATTGTCCACTGTTAGAAACAGGCCTCCTCTAAAGTTTTCTATAACTTTACCATTTGGAGGGGTTTGGTTTAGTCATCGCGTTTGGCATCGTTAGCGACCGCAGTTAAGTGGTAGCTGGTACACCAGTTACGCTGCTGCCCGATTACCTTGTGTATTTCTTGGTCACCTTTTACGACACCCACAGGAGAGTGACCGTGGTATGAGGTGACCCTGATATTCTTTCTAGGCCGTAAACCACACGGCTCCATACTCAACATACATACAATATTCAAAACAATCTAATTTAATTCATACATACCAGCAATTTCTTGACACGTAAGGGCCCCAGTTCCTCCTAAGTCTTTCGGGAATACTTCTTTCGGTAACGTATTGAAGATTTCTTCGAAGCTGTTGTAGAGATGTAGTCGGGACACATGTTTGGCTTTCATCAACTTCTTTGCGAATGCCAATATAGATAGTGCGAATGTAGGCACGTTGACTAAGTGTAAGCCTTTTAGTTTTAAAGCGTAGCATGACTAAAAAAGTAAATATGAGTTAGTAATTTTTTTTACTTGACGTTTGCAGTTAGATTAGTATTTTAGAAGCGGTTGTCACAAGTTCCTGGAGATATCACCTTGAGCATCGAGTGGCGAGCCTACCAAGGTTAAGTGATAAACCCTGGGGATTTCTACCTATCCCTTTGTCTCCCCACACGGCGAGGAATTGACCAGAGGGCACCTTCTTTGGAGTTCAAACCTCGGCTCAGGCTGTGACGTAAAAATGCTAGGGAAATTCGGCTTACTAATACGTGAAGTGGCAAGCCGTTAATCCAATTTAAGTTGATTTAGGGGCATTTTAGTGAAAACTATCAGACAGCTCCCTGATGAAAATGCGGCTTGGATTGTTAATTTTAGCTATTTCTACAGCATTTTTTCATGTGGTGTTCTTCTCTGGGGAAATTCTGCTGATGTTGATACCGTCTTTGTATTTGCAAAAGTAGGCTGTAGGAGCTATTATTGGAGGCAGAGTTTCTCAAAATCAATTAATGCCACGAGACTCACCATGGGCTCTCTACAAGATGATGATGGACCGATGATTTTATGAGAGTTACTGGTGGCCGTTAGTTGCGGTAGTGCAAGACCGGCAGATGTGGAGATTTTTCAGGTATGCTCTCTTCCAGCAATGAACGTCTTTCGGTTAATATGATGATGATAAAACAATCTAACTGTAGCCTTATAACATCTGTTTGACAATCTATGTCCATTAAGATATGGATTAATTCTAATAAAAATATTTTTGATCATTTTGATCATTTTGATCAAAAATATTTTTTTTTGATCATTTTGATGATGGTGAGTAGCAGTTTTCCTCGGGGTTGGCGAAAACGCCCATCGTGGCTCTATTATGGATAACCCCCAATATGATTTTTGTTTATGCAAATAGATATATTGTTAAAAAAAATGTGAGCCGTCACGGGACGCCTGGCAGATGTGAAACATCGACATTATTTTGTAAAAGTAATATGCAGAAAAGAACATATTGTGATAGGAACTAAATATGTCATAATGATAAAATAAAAAGTCGATTGCGCATGCGTCACCACGCCAGAAATCTGTTTTACGTGCGGCTATAGATGTTTCACATCAAAAATAATAAAAATAAAACGATGATTCTTTGGGGGAGGCTTGTCCAGCATTGGACTTTATCCATGTACGGTCTCATCGCCGTATATTTTTCTGCGTACTTTGCAACCTAGTTTAGGGTAACGATGCGCGTCATAATTTATCAATATAAAATAGCGTGACTAACGAATTCAAATATGATGTCTTCCCGACCGAATTTCGGCCACGGCGGCCATTCTCAATGGAGATTAGCCAATTGCGCGGGACATATTATAGTGCACAAGTATATGCGCAAACACAGAGGCACTTTCTATTCCATCACTCTCATGATCCGATGGGACGACTAGCGACACGACCGGAAAGAGATCAGGCACAGGACCGACGGCTTTACGTGCTCTCCGAGGCACGGGGGTATAATACCGCCAACTTCCAGACTTCGGGCTGATACTGAGAAAATTCTTTTTACGGAAAAATCCCATTATCACTTTTTGGCCCGACCCGGGATTTGAACCCAGGATCTCATTTTCTGCGGTTGAACACGCTACCGCTAGACCAACGAGGCATTCAAATATAGTGAACTTATAACTGTGTAGCTATCAACAACAATTGAGAGAAATAATCGCCTTCTACTCTAGAACTGTAATTTACTTACAACTTAAATAAACTCAACTATTGCATCTTAGTGGAAGGTGTTTCTCTTAAGTTAACTTGACTTAACTACTACAACCCGTACAATCCAGCTATAATGATGATGACGATGATTAGCAGAATTATTATTTGAGAATTGTTTTGGGGGCACGTAAAGCTCATGATTGGTACCCTGAAACAGTGACACGGGGTCGCGGCAGACCACGAAGGAGATGGCGGGACGAACTGGATGTCTTCCTTGAGAATTGGAAAGAGATGGCACAAAGTCGTGAGCGTTGAAAAGAATAGAGGGAGGCCTTTGCCCAGCAGTGGGACAATACAGGCTAATAAAAAAAAATAAAAAAAATTGTTTTATTCAAATATCACTCACTATGCAGGACGTACCTACGTAGAAAACTTAGTAGGCTCACCGTAACATGATAATAAATCTTCGATATCATAAGGGGGTTGAACTGTAGGGCGTGGTTGATGGTAGCTTTACTGAAGTCGAATACCCAATGATCGCCTTGCGTGGTTTCGTTGAAGAGTCTGTAGTCACCCATCAGGAAACCGATTTTGGCTAAGTCAAGAATTACCAAGTCCACTGGATGGGTTATTCTGGAATTAATTATGTAAAATTATATTATAGTATGTTAATTAGGTATATTATGTTAATTTTATTATGAACCCAGGACCTCATCATCTGTGGTTGATCACGCTACCGCTGAACTAACGAGGCACTCATAACTCTCGATTTTGTAGCGCTTCCGGAATTTTTGCAGACGACCGCGTATACTGCTTTAATGCTACAACGAGGAAGCGTGGTGAGTCACTTATACGTTGGGTCAGAGCCAGTAACAAAAGCATCCTAAAAATAATAATAATATCCTGGGACATTATTCACACACGGCCATCTGATCCTTAACTATGCGGAGCTTGTACTATAGAAATCGGATAGCTGATATACTACATATACTACTTTTCTTTTGTAAATGCATACTTATATAGATAACTAGCTGTGCCCCGCGGTGTTACCCGCGTAAAATTTTATAAATTTTCTTTGCTATAAACCTCACGGAGCCCGAGACCTTTCCAACGAATGCAAAACCGTGGAAATCGGTTCGTGCGTTCTGGAGTTATAACGTCAGGAAGGAAAACCCGACTTATTTTTATATAGTAGATTACACCCAGACACAGGACAAACAGACATATTCATGCACACAAATATTTGTCCCGGGTGGGAATCGAACCCACGACCGTGAAAGTCAAGCATCTGCCGACCACGCCAACTAGCCCGTCAAGCTTGCAAACAGACTTGACTGTATATATGTCAACCACTGCTACATGGCGCGTATTTAAAACATAATAATATATTGTGTCGTGTAGCAGTGTTATAGTTGTAATAATTGTAGAATTTAAGATTTAGATTAAGATTGTAGATTGTAAGAATTGACATGGCATGGAGGGATTTTAAATATTATAATTTCTTTTTTAAATAGTAATAAACTTTTGTCCATCACAGGCCGGGATTTGCCGTTGAACTTTACGAAAAAAAACATAAAAAATATTCTATCTCACAATCGTAGAGCATAGGTACAGGGGGGTGATTCTGATATTCCTCATAATAAAGTATCTAAATTTTACGTTAGAACGTCAACTTCTCGGCCACCCTATGTGTACCTACCGTAGCTTAGTTGGTAGTGATCCTGCCTACGAAGCTGGTGGTCCTGGGTTCGAATCCCGGTAAGTGCAAATATTTGTGTGATGAGCACGAATATTTGTTTCTGAGTCATGGATGTTTTCTATGTATATAAGTATTTATCTATCTATATAAGTATGTATATCGTCGCCTGGTACCTCCGTATCTGTGTGACATTGTCCCCAGATATTATTATTATTATTTATAATGTATCTGTACACCGATAACTGCCCCTCTCAATATCTCCATTCTCTGATCTTCACTTAGGTTGTGTGGAAGAGCTCACATTTCTAATAATACCAGGAATTTCTAATAATAAGTGCATGCGGTGACGCGTTTAAAAATTGTGCATTAGGATTTGTGTTATTGTATTATTCATATGTAAGAAAAAATGTAACAATTACTGGCTGTACTCAAAAATAAAATAAAATTTAAAAAACACCCGCCCATTGTATACTTTTAAGGTTTTAAGTGTTATTTTTTATTTGTTATTGCTTTGGTGTGATAAAGAGTTTATCTGTCTACTAACATTAATTATAAGTTTACATTTGTTACTAACAACTGTGCCTTGTTGCCTGTTAATCAATTAATAATTATTATTATAATAATTATAGCAATATGCATCCGACTTATTTACTAATCGTATGAGCAGTGGTTACCCTAATTTCAGAGTTGTACAAGCCGCCCAGTACGCCTCCGACATGGCTAAAAGTCCTTTAGCCTTTTTTGTGTAATGACTACAACCGGGACCGACAGCTTAACGTGCCCTCCGAAACGTTGAGACGCTCAGAAATTAAACCACTTCGGTGGTCACCCATTAATGGACTGACCGCGAGCCTAGTTGCTTAACCTCGCCCATCTCTTGCGGAACGGTGAGAGTATCTAGCTATCAACGATCCAACTTTTAATAATAATAAAACCTGTTTATTCGGAATTAGCTACAAATTTAGCAATACATATTTTTCAGTACTATTTACTGAAGTATATATGTCTCGCAATTCGGCGTGCTTCTTGGCATATGCCTCCTCCAGCTCTCTCCACTGATCTCTGTCTTCTGCAACTCTGGTCTAGTAAGGCCCCAAGGTTAGGCGGATGTCGCCTCTCCATCTTGTTTTCGGGCGCCCTTTACTTCTGTTGTGCTGTCTTGGGTACCATAAGGTTACTTGTTTGCTTCATTTGTTTATTTTGCAGCGTAGCATGTGTCCAGTCCAACCCCATTTTAAACGCTCTATAGGTGTTATATCTACAAATTTGGTTTTTCTTCTTATTTCTGTCACTTAGTCTGGTACCCAGCATGCTCCTTTCCATTGCCCTTTGTATACTAGCTAGTCGTTCTCTATGCTTGTTTGTTAACGCCCATGAGTCACAGCGGTATGTCATGCATGGTAGGATGCAAATATTAAAGGCCTTCCTTTTAATGTGCATGCTTAAATCTTAACTCTTTATTTGTGAAGTTATACTTCTTTTGGCGCGATGGAGAAAAATGATGAGAGTGAATTTTTACGATGCGCGCGCACACCGACACCAAAAAATTTAACAGCATGAAGTTAGTTCTAGGTGGTATGAGAGTGAATTTTTACGATGCGCGCGCATCGTAAAAATAACAGCATGAGGTTAGTTCTAGGTGGTATGAAAATTGATAACTATGTTCAAGTTGTATATTTAGAAGTATAACTTCTAACGCGTGTAGATAAGTACACACAAGTTTTTTTTTCTTTTAAGGACTTTTTTCTATCCGTAGGTTATTCTTTTGTTTATCCAACTTTTATGCCAAAACCTCGTCAAGTTTGTAAATGAAATGCATCACAAACAACATAGACAAACATATTTTTGCTGAAAATTTCACGACTTTCCAACATCGTAACTTGTAAGCACGGACGGCCACTAGTGAATATTTTATGATATTTCCTACCTCGTTGCAAGCCCGTAACAAATTGAAAGTACATTGTGATTCAGATGTTATTTCGTGTTGCATTGTAAACGTTGAAAATGTTTCTAGAAATGGTTTAATCTTCAGTATTCTTCATATAGTATGATATATCATCATCTTTCTTGGTTTAGAATAAAATAACAATAATAATAATCGAGCCGCAGCCAAGCGTGAAAAGAGGGTTATTTTATATTATAAGCTGATAATAGTTTTTTTTATAATATAAACTGAAGAAACCACTATAAAGTGGTTTCTTCAGCTTATACTAAAACATAATGCACTTTTCACTCTTGGCTACGGCCCGTGTGATGAGTAACAAACCCCTTCAGGAAGGGAGAAATAAAAGAAAATCAAATAATATCTAATAAAATCCCCCGTACCCCGCGACATAAGGATTACATTACATAGTGCGGGCGTAGTCTTTAAAAATCCTGGGATATTATTTACACACGGCCATCTGATTCCAAACTAAGCAGAGCTTGTACTATGGAAACCAGATAACCGATATATTTATATAGATAATTACACCTAGACACAGGACAAACAGACATGGTCATGCACACAAATAATTGTCCTGGGTGGGAATCGAACCCACGACCTCCGGAATGAAAAGCACTGTGATAGCTTTATGGTTACGGTAGTCATAAATTTACACGTTAAGCAATTATAAAAAAAACATTAATTATTATTATTAAACTTGATAGTAAAATAACTTTATTATGATACAAATTAATATAAATTTTCAAATATTTTTGATTAATTTAACAATCATTAATTGTTATTATTAAAATTTATAGTGACAGTAATTTCACGATAAATTTTTATTATGATATAAATTAATATAAATGTTCAAATATTTAAAATAAATAATTTATTTAGGTGTTTAATCACTAATATATCATCAAAATAATATAGTTATATCCATGAATCACAAAACGCAGCGCCTTAAAGAAATTTACTAGCTATAAGAAATTGGGTAAAGATTTTGCCATAGTAAACTTAATAAATATATCCAGGCGCTCTACCGGCTAAGTCACCGAACATCGATTTCTTAAATGGCGTTCAAATAAATAAAGGTCAAAATCAATCGTTAAATCGGCTGCAACGTTGACATTCGATTCGGTAACATTTATGACGTCACAATATGTGCTCATGGAAGCCCATTTAACCATTGATTAAGTCATTTTTAACATTTATTTATTTGAAAGCCATTTAAGAAATCGATGTTCGGCGGCTTAGCCGGTAGAGCCCCAGGTTCCGTGTTGTATTTTCAGGCTTTTTATGGAATTTGTCTTAATCGCTATAATAAGTCCACTGCTGGACAAAAGCCTCCCCAAGAATCATCTTGGGGAGATATGCCATAATCGACACGCTTGGCAGACAGGTTGGCGATCGCAGTAAGATTGTCATAGTAGTCAGAAGGAAGCTGCTGCCCGCCCTCTGGTAGATATTGCCTCGGGTCGACTTCTACGCCCCCCACGGGATGATATGGGGTGATGATAATGATAATTATAATAATATCCTGGGACATTATTTACACACGGCCATCTGTACCTCTAGCACGAGTTCCTCCAGTTTACTTACTCGATCACACGTACAGTTTCGTCCCATACATTGAGCACCAGAGTTTTAGTTCTTAATAGTTTCCGCGAGAGGCGCTGGTGCTCAATGTACCTATGGGAGGAAACTGTAGAGGCACTGATCCCAAACTAAGCAGAGCTTGTACTATGGAAACCAGATTATTGATATACTACATGTACTACTTTTTCTTTTGTAAATACATACTTATAAAGATATACACCCAGACTCAGGACAAACAGACATGTTCATTCACAAAAATATCTGTCCTGGGTGGGAATCGAACCAACGACCTTCGGCGTGAAAAGCAAGCATCTGCCAACCACGCCAACGCTCTGATATGCATCGCCGTCACCACATAGCTTAAAGAGTTTACACCTTTACTCACCTAAAAATAACAATTCGTTGGTTTTCTTTCGTCCTATAGGGTGGCATCACCCAAAATCCTTGCCTTAGATACTCTGCCATTGTTGGTGGTAGGGGTTCCCAGTTACAAAGAATGTCGGGCATTTTGTGTCTGGCTGCAAAGTAGTTGTCTATCTTCTCTTTGGACTGTTCAACGCTGAAGCCACGGGTAATGAGGTGACCCAGGATCATGCGGTCATCTGAAATAAGAGAAATTTTATGTTTAACTAGTATGTATTTTATTTTTTACTTGCTCGGAATGCATCCATGTATAAACTTCGGTTATGCAGAGCCTCTAGCACGAGTTCCTGCAGTTTACTTACTCGATCACACGTACAGTTTCGTCCCATACATTGAGCACCAGCGCCTCTCGCGGAAACTATTAAGAACTAAAACTCTGGTGCTCAATGTATGGGACGAAGTTGTACGTGTGATCGAGTAAGTAAACTGCAGGAACTCGTGCTAGAGGCACAGGTTACTGGTTACGGATTATACATTGCAACAAAATGCTATCTTTGGGTAGTTTATTAGAGAGATCTAGTAGCGAACAACTTCCGTGCGTTTAAGTGCTTTTGACAGGGAATCCAATATAAAAGCTCACTTAATAGGACCTCTCAAATATACCCTTAGGGTTTCGCATCTGGCTGTTCTTGTTGCAATTAGACTGCAGACTGCATGTGTGGCGCAGCGGCTAAGACAGTCGCCTCACCGCTTCATGTCGCGGGTTCGAAACCTGCGCCGGACAACTAATTGTGTGACCCATAAATAGTTGTTCCGAGTCTGGATGTAATATTCTGTTTGTAAAGTACCCCGCGACACAGGGATTAGATTACCTACTGCAATCGTTGCCTTTAAAAAAAAATCTCTCCTTTTTTTAGGATCTTGCCATGTTAGCAAATATTAGGTATCTTAGTACCAATAAAGAATAATGCTTTAGTTATCGTTTGTTTCCCCAGTTTCAGAGTTATTCAAGCCGCCCAGAAGGCCTCCGATACGGCTTATTGACTATTATCTAATGACTACAACTGGTCCACCAACTTAAAATCCCCTCCGAAGTACGGAGATGCTCAGAAGTTAAACCACTCTGGTAGTCCTACCCATCTATGGACTGACCGCAAGCCTAGTTACGAATTCCACTGCTAAATAAAGTTCTCCCCAAAAGATTTCCACAATGGAGTTGTGGAAATCTGTTGTCACACAGATCATCCTAGCCCCAAACTAAGCAAAGCTTGTACTATGGGTACCAGGCGACGATATACATACTTATATAGATAGATAAATACTTAAATACATAGAAAACATCCATGACTCAGAAACAAACATTCGTGTACATCACAGAAATATTTGCACTTACCGGGATTCGAACCCAGAACCACCAGCTTCGTAGGCAGGAGCACTACCAACTAGGCTACGGTGACCGTCAATCGACCGTCAATCATTCGGAAGGATATGCCCTAATCGCCACGCTTGGAAGACGTGTTCGCGATCACAGTATAATGGTCATAGTACACAGAAAGACGCTGCTGTCCATTATCTGATAGATGACTTCTACTTCCCCACGAAAAAAAATGAGATGGGGTGAAATAGATTATTATAGTTGATTTTATAAACAACTATCTATACATATAATAAAATCGTAGGAAAGTAGAAACTGAACATTGAATTTTTTTTTAAAGGCTAGTTGGGGCGTGATATACATTCGATATCGAAGCCAAAAATATAGTTTTTAGAATTTTTGTCTGTGTGTCTGTCTGTCTGTATGTATGTCCGGGCTAAACTCAAAAAGTACTGCATGGATTTACTTCAAATTTTGCATGAATATTACTAAGAGATCGGGTCAACATTTAGGCTAAATATTATCAGGGGAGGAGCTGTGCTAATTTATAAAATTTAACGCGGGTAAAACCGCGGGGCACAGCTAGTAATAAAATATTTAAAATCTATTTCACAATAATCTTGTAAGTCCACGAATAGTAATGAGATGGGGTGAAATAGATTATTATAGTTGATTTTATAAACGACTATAATAAAATATATAAAATCTATTTCACAATAATCTTGTTTGTCCACGAAAAGAAATAATATGGGGTGAAATAGATTATTATGGTTGATTTTATAATCAACTACAATAAAATATATAAAATCTATTTCACAATAATCTTGTATTTCCACGAAAAGAAATGATATGGGGTGAAATAGATTATTAAAGTTGATTTTATAAACTACTGTAATAAAATATATAAAATCTATTTCACAATAATCTTGTATGTCCACGAAAAGAAATGATATGGGATGAAATAGATTATTATAGTTGATTTTATAAGCAACTGTAATAAAATATATAAAATCTATTTCACAATAATCTTGTATGTCCACGAAAAGAAATGATATGGGATGAAATAAATTATTATGGTTGATTTTATAATCAACTGTAATAAAATATATTTCACAATAATCTTGTATGTCCACGAAAAGAAATGAGATGGGGTGAAATAGATTATTATAGTTGATGTTATAAACAACTATACTAAAATATATAAAATCTATTTCACATTAATCTTCTATGTAAAATGACGACCTCTAAAAGCACGGTAACGGATTCGCCTAATATTATACGTTTTTCGATTACAACTCTAGTCATGATTTATTCTGAGATAACAATGTACAATTCAATGAATTCTCAAGGTTCATTAGGTTAAACGACAGTATAAATATATACAGTACGGAAACTAAGCCTAGTTGATGAAATAATTATCTACACTCTATTTATGCAATAGGGTTGTAACTTTATTGTTTTTTATTTTGATTATTCTTTAATCAAAGTATTTTATTCCTTAAAAAATAAGCAGGATGTTTAAAAAACGATAACTCCAGTTTTGATAAGGCTGACTTCAATCAGCCGTTTATACTTAATACCCTCGTGGCATTTTTAAAAAGATTGCAGGAATAAACTTAAACGTGACCACTCGTCTTGACGCGGCACTCAGTACTGACAGCACCGCGACAACCGCTTAGGGGTCTTGTCGATGCGCGTGTTTGTATGAGTGTGCCGATTCGAGCGTTTGTTTGTAATTTTCGTACTGTCTATATTGTTATACTGTGGTTAAACTTTATTAGATTTGCTAATATTGATTTTAAACCTGTTTCATTCTGTACAACAGATACACCTAAGTATACTTAATGAGATCAATTTTAAGATGATTTCCTAATGAAAGGCGTGAATAGACACGTGCTCTGACCGGTCCTTAAGCTGTCAACCACTTATGGACTGGTATGGAGGAAAGTTAAGCAGTTTGAGGTCTGTTCTCAAACCAAATTAGTGGGTGAATTTGTAGAAATAGATATTGTCTTGGTTGGGGTGTACTTACGTGCAGTACTTTGACTACTAAGGAATATATATTAGTATTATTTTAGATATATTCATTAAAGGGCAATGAAAAAAAACTCTACATACATTATGATCTAGACACGCAACAGCGTGTCAAGCCAAGTTCATTTTAATAACTACTAGTGTACTTGTCCTTATAAAATCACATGTATAATTAGAATCTAAGCAAATAGGGTATTAATAGGGCATTAATTCCATACTACACCATAAGAGAATATTTACATACATACATAGACTCACGCCTGTTTCCCAGAGGGGTAGGCAGAGACAGCGGATTTCCATTGGTCACGATCTTTGCACACGTCTTTTGCCTCGATAATTGTCAGAAAAATTACAATCTAACTTTACACTTAGGCATGGGAATAAATTAAATTTACCAACATCTATCTATGCACTCTACAAGCCCATTGGCCATGTCAATAAAAATCTATAATAAACTTCCAGAAGAATTAAAAAAAGAAAAAATAGATAATACTTTTATTAATAAACTAAAGCTTTTCTTATGACAGAAAAGCTATTATACTGTTAAAGAATACTTTGAGTCAAAGAAATAATCTGTTTCTAAGGCTTACTTAAATGTTATGTGTACATTAATGCATAATACCTGGCTATTAAATACATATTTGACTAATAGTAAATTGCCCATGAAAACTTTAAATTCAAAAATATTAAATTAACAAATCATCTTATAAAATTCCTATAATCCTACTATAAACTTTAACAACAACAATTTTATAGATCTTGACATTCTAATATTAATCTGATAATCTTTTCGCTTTAAATCCTGACATTTTAAAATTAAAATTTGGCATAGGTACTTAATAATTTGCCCATGAAAACTTTAAATTCAAAAATATTAAATTAACAAATCATTTTATAAAATTCCTATAATACTACTATAAATTTTAACAACAACAATTCTATAGATCTTGACATTCTAATATTAATCTGATAATCCTTTCGCTTCAAATCCTGACATTTTTAAATTAAAATTTGGCATACTTAATAATTCTTACAAAAAGCATAAATTCTAAAACTTTTTATTATTAACAAAAAGCCTTATTCCTCTCTTCTACTACGCTGTGCCCGACAGGGTTCATAATTGTTACATAATTATAAAATTATTATACCATCGGTTATACATTGTGGAAGCAATAAACGATCGAGTATTGACTAATATATTTCAAATATTTGTTAAACACATAACTTAACTTCGTAGCTGTTATAACACAGATGTTATTGGTTTATGTTAAATTTATTCGATTTATATAAATTCTACTATGACCGAACTTGTGGCATATATAGAAGCCACTCAAGTACCTAGGTCTAATATAAGGCTAGGCAACATATATCGATGGTGCTTCTGGTACATAAACGTTGGTAAGTGGTTTTCGTCCACGTCATTGATGGTGCAGGAGTACCTGCAGACTCCAAAGTATGGGGAAATTGGGATTGCGCCAAGGTGTCGATGCAGGTTGCGTCCCACACTAGTGGCATACCCATCTTCCATGGCAACAAACACATACCATCCGGTCATATCCGGTCATCATCATCATATAAGCTGAAACATACACTGTTGTACAAAAGCCTCCCCTAAAGATCTCCACAATTGCCCGTCTTGCGCTGTCTGCATCCAGCGTAATCGTCGGTCTACCTTGTAGGGGGCCTGCCCACGCTGAGTCTTCCGGTTCATGGTCGCCACTCGAGAACCTTTTTGCTGCGCCGTCGGTTCTACGAGCTATGTGCCCCGACGGCTGCCACTTCAGCTTTGCAAGTCTTTGGGCTATCTCGGTGACTTTGGTTCGACTGCGGATTTCAACATTCTGATTTGATCTCGCAGGGAGACTCCGAGAATAGCCCTCTCCATTGCTCTTTGTGCCATACAGTCTCTTCCCATTAATGCGAGCCAGACCGCTTGGTTCTAACACAGCTGGGGCGCCAGCACTGCAAGAGCTCTACAGAGAATCTCGTTAATTCTAATGTGACGTGGGAATCAACCCGTGCTCATACAGTATGAGAAACCATGATGTCCCAGATGATTATCCGAGACTCCATACTGGCAAGTTCAAGTTCAAGTTCAAGTTCTTTATTGCATTCATGTGTTACAATAGGTGTTAATGCATATAATTTGTGTCAGACATGAACCCTGTTAGGGTGTTGCAAATACATTTCTTATAACATCTTAAAGTACATACATTTTAACATCTTAAATTATATAAAATGTGAATATAATAGCTTTTAATTATTTCAAATTAATCTAAGCTTATTAATTACTATGAATATATAATTTTTAAATTAATATTATTATATAGGTACTTAGGATAAAATTTTAAATAATCATTATACAATTAAAATTATAAATAATAATAATAGCAATAATTTAAATAAATGTCAAATGATGAAGTAATCCCATAATATACAATAAAAGATACAAAATTATTATTTAAATAAATGTCAAATCATGTCTATATCTCATTTCAAATTTCAAATTTTGATCATGTCATATTATCATACTACATTTTTAAATTTTAAATTTAATTTTTAAATTTTAAATTTGTCCATTTTAAATTTGTCCTCGAAAAACTGTTTCAGGCTGTAATATGATTTTTGAATAAGAAATTTGTTCAATTTTGCTTTTAATATATTAAAATTTGTTATGTCTCTTAAAGGTTTTGGAATGTTATTAAAGATTTTATCGCCATGGTGTAGGGTCCAGAGTGGACCATTGCTAATTTTGAAGGAGGTAATGCTAATTTGTTCTTATTCCTTAAGTTACGGGATGTTGTGTACTGCTCTTGTTTTGCTGGAAATAAGTGTAAATGCTGTTTTACAAAAAGACTAATTTCCAGGATGTAGAGTGAAGTAAGGGTCAATATGCAAAGTTTAATAAAATGAGGTCTGCAACTTTCTGTTCCCTCTATTTTAGTTAGAATGCGAATGCATTTTTTTTGCAGTCTGAACACCGCATCTACATTTGTACTATTTGCCCATAAAATTATACCGTACCTTAGCCATGAGTGAGCGTATGCATAGTATGCACTAGTGGCTGATTTAAGGTCAGTAGATATTTTTAAGTGGTACAGGGCATAAGTAAATCTGGACAATTTTCCACATAAAGTTTGGATATGTGATTTCCAATTTGTGTGCGAGTCTATATTTAATCCTAACAGTTTAAATGTCTCAACGCATTTAATGTCAGTATTTTTGTAAGAGTAAAATATTGATAGCGGTTTCTTTTGGTGCGGTCTAAACTGCATAAGTTTTGTTTTGTCATAATTTAATTCCAGATTGTGCTCGTCTAGCCAGGTTGATATATCCGATAGTATTTTGTTTAAATTTCTGTTTGGGTTATCGTCGCAAGAGAACACTATGGAGATGTCATCTGCAAATAAAATGCTTACTGCTTCTATTATCTTTGGCAAGTCGTTTATGTATAATAAGAATAGCAAGCACCCGAGAACACTGCCTTGTGGAATTGAATTTTTAACCTCTGCCATTTCTGATCTTATTTGCCTTATTTCTCCCGTATCATAATTATGGTTCATGATTTCAACGTATTGTACGCGTTCATTTAGATAAGACGTAAACCATTGGTGAGCAATGCCGCGGATACCAATGCCCTCAAGTTTATTTAACAAGATTTTATATGATACTCTATCATAAGCTTTGCTCATGTCTAGAAGGATGCCGATAGCGTATTTTTTATTATTTATTATCTCTAATATTTTATTAATGTATCTGAACACGGCATATGTCGTTGATATGTTTTTTCTAAATGCATTTTGGCTTTCGTCAAATATTTTGTATTTTTCACAAAAGGCATAGAGACGTTTGGACATTGCGGTTTCGAAAATTTTTGAAAATGTGGGCAAAAGAGCTATAGGCCGATAATTACTGCAATCCATCTTACTGCCTTTTTTGTGAATAAGTTTAATTTTAGAAATTTTTAATTTATTTGGTACAGAGCCCTCTATAAACTAGAGATTTATAAGTGAGCTAAGAGGTCCTGCCAACATCATAGCACATTTTTTAATTAGAGTTGGTGGCAGCTCATCATGGCCAAAACTATACTTATTTTTTAAGTCCCGTACGATATGGTATACTTCAAGAGGAGTTACTGGTTCTACAAAAAGAGAGTTTTCTGAGGTTTTGGTAACCGGGCGACCTGTTTTAGTACTGGGTTCACCTCCTACCCTTATAAAATAATTATTGAATGCGTTCGCGATTTGGTATGGCTCTTCTATGGTGGTATTTTTTATTCGTAATTTTGTATTAATCCTACGTTTTTTTACAATTTTAGCCACATTGTTTTGGAAACATTTTCAGCTCTTTTTATTCTATTTATGTATTGCAATTTTTTTGATTTGGATACAATGGTTTTTAGTAGTATGTTAAATTTTTTGTAATATTCACTTAGGGTTGTGTTTTCATTTTGAGATATGAATATTTTTAGTTGTCTTTTGTGTTTGCAAGATATCCTGATTCCTTTCGTTAGCCAAGTATTTTTTGTTTTATTTCTGATAATTAGTCGTGTTTTCGGGATACATATATCGAGAATATCCTGAATTTTAGAGAGAAATGCATTATAGTTAGAGTTGATATCATTTTCATTACTGATTATGGTGTTCCAATCTACTTGTCCTAATTCTATTTTGAATCAGTCAATATTTTTTTCGTTTAATAATCGTTTGTTTACAAACCAAATACTTCGTTCGTTAGTTATTAAATTTGGCATAGTAATTATTATTCCTTTATGGTCTGAGACGCCAAAATCTTTAACGCATGTGTCAAATTCTTGCATTTCAAAGTTAGTAAATATTAGATCTATACACGTAGCGCTAGTTTTCACAATTCTAGTGCGTTCGCTTACATTTTGGTGAAAGTTAAAGCTTTTCATAAGTTCCAGTAGGGTACGGGTCGTGATAGAGTTTTCTAATATATTAATATTGAAATCTCCTCCAATAATAATGTTTTTTTTGCTATCTTTTAATGTTAGTTTCCGTAAGAGTTTTTCGAGTGAGTCAAAGAAAATATCGGCTTGTCTATTTCTTTGTGGCCAGTATATAACTATTAAAATAAGGTTTTGTTTTACAATCTCAATAGCACATGTTTCAAATATAAATTCTATAGTCATTTCCAATATATCTCTTCTTTCTACTGTTTCTATATTTTCTTCCGTTAATATACACACACCTCGTAGTTTTTTCTATTATATGAGGTTACTAAATTGTAGCCATCTAACTGTAACATGTCAATTTTTTTTTCTGTAATCCAGGTTTTAGTTAAGCACATAGCATGCAGGTTTTTTCTTTCGTCCGCAATTGATTGGGCTAGATGGGTTTTGTTTTTGATACTGCATATATTTTGGAATAAGACTTCGTAGCTACTCCCGAAAAAACTTTTTTTCGGATGTGATTTTTGTGGTTGATCCGTATAAGCTTGTGGTATTTTGTTGCGTTTGGTCCAGTATAGGGTCGCTCTTCAGGTCATTTAATTTATATTCTTTTCCATTTATTGTAAGCTTATTATTTTTTATAATTGCGTGGTGTCCCTGTCGTCTTGCTTCGTAGAGTCTTCGTTTTAGTATTTTCCGTTCGATAATCTTTTCTCTCTCAAGGAATTCTGCTATTGCTAGACCTGTTTCTCGAGATGCACACTTATTTTGTAATAAATAGCGAGTCGTTCTTTTGCTAAGTAATTCTATGATGCAATGATGCGGAGCAACGCAGGGGAAACCCAAACGAAGGGAAAACAATAATCGCGATTATTTTTATTTTATAATTTACCTGCCGAAAGTAAACCCCGTGTTTAAAATCTATTTATATTTCATATTTCTCAAATTCTAAGTTCAAGCTTGCAAAGATAAGCCTGTCTGATAAGTCTTAGCGACTTCACTCACACCCAGAATCAAAAAATTGACAAAATCTAGCTTTTATCTTGGATGTAATCAGTAATATCTAGGGACAATAATAATATCTAGGGACAATGACACTCAGATCATCCTAGCCCCAAACTAAGCAAAGCTTATACTATGGGTACCAGGCGACGATATACATACTTATATAGATAGATAAATACTTAAATACATAGAAAACATCCATGACTCAGAAACAAATATTGGTGCTCATCACACAAATATTTGCACTTACCGGGATTCGAACCCAGGACCACCAGCTTCGTAGGCAGGAGCACTACCAACTAGGCTACGGTGACCGTCAGTAGCAGTGTGTAGCAGTGTGGTTTCTGGCCCAGAAAGATTAACAGGGCTACCTCATACCAACCCGTGTGCGTCGTAAAAGGCGACTAAGAGATACAGCGTGTAGACTGGCAGCAGCGCCACCTATATACCGACTAACACTTAACTGCGGTCGCCAACTTGCATGTCAAGCGCGGTCACTGAGGCATACCATCCAAATGGCAACGTTATAAAAACCTTTGGGGAAGTCATATGTCCAGCAGTGGACGATATGATATTGGGCTGATGATGATGATGATGTAAATAGTAACGAAAGAAAGAAAGTCGAGCTATTCGACGACGACTATTATATTTGACGGTCACCGTAGCCTAGTTGGTAGTGATCCTGCCTACGAAGCTGGTGGTCCTGGGTTCGAATCCCGGTAAGTGCAAATATTTGTGTGATGAGCACGAATATTTGTTTCTGAGTCTTGGACGTTTTCTATGTATATAAGTATTTATCTATCTATATAAGTACGTATATCGTCGCGTGGTACCCATAGTACAAGCTTTGCTTAGTTTGGGGCTAGGATGATCTGTGTAACATTGTCCCTAGATATTATTATTATTATTATTCATAGAGCAAAAGAAAGATATGCTCTATCTATCATTTAAAGTTGCTAAAATTAAGCTTCATCCAGGGGTAGAGGATAACGTAAGCTAAAGTCATTGACTGGCAAAGAAACATATTATCAAAGACCATAAAAGCTTATCTTGTTTGGGGTGTACTTCTGTACAGCACTTCGACCCTTCAGGATCTTTTGTGCTATCCCCCAATGGTTTTATTCCATCCCTAGAGCCCTGAATGAAGTCTGCACGTAATCCAGTACGCTCCTTAGAGGTAGATCCTTGTAGTCACCTGGTTCTGGATATGCCAGCCCCAGGATTGCCATTCTGTGTCTTGCCAATGCATCGCATTTGCATATTATATGCAGCCCATAAAAGCTAATTTTCATGTTTCTTTTTGTTATTTTCGTCAACAGATTAGTGCTCACTTATATATTTTGTTAATCTCAATTGATTATAGTGCAATGTTTTTATTAACGCAATAAACCGTAAAGTATATTCTTAAACTGCATGCGTTTATAAGTCAATACACTATCGTGTTAATAGTTTTGTATTATTTTGTTTATTCCAATGGCAAAAAGATTACCGGTCATTGCCTTTGATACGTATATTTATAAATACATTTTGATTACTTAGTTTATGAAACGTCAAAATTTTAAACACGTCGTAAATATCTGTATTTTACGGACCGGTAATTGAAACTAGCTATGAGCGCCTTGAAACGATGACATCCTCTTTTGAAGATGGTTAGTCAAGAAAAATTGAAGTTTTTGTTAAAGTTGTAATTAAAACAAATTAATATATACATACGAAAGTTTGTGAGGATAGATACATGGATGATTCTCACTATTTTTTTTGATGCAAAAACTAAGGAACTTTTGATGAAACTTTACTATTCACGTCACGGTCGTGGGTTGGATTCTCACCCAAGATATAGTAGTATGTAGTGTATCAGTTATCTGGTTCTCATAGTAGGTAGAAGTTCTGCTTAGTTTGGGATCAGATGGCAAGGTGTTCATAATGTCCCAGGATATAGGTATAGTAAGTAATTATAACTTATACGTCCGCATAAGGCTATAATTATATATCAAGATAAAATATGATCATTTTAATTGAGGTTACTCAAGGCGGTCTTAAAAATAGCATGTCCACAATATATTTTTTATGAATGTAGGAATGCATTTAATTCTTTATTATTTTTTGGAAATAAAGGCTTGTTTTTGTGCTAACTAATTATAATTGTTTACGTCAGTGTTAGATAGTAGGTAAATAAAGAAAAGTATAATACAAGTCGACATTTATAACTTACTAGCTGTGCCCTGCGGTTTTACCCGCATTAAACTTATAGCCTGTGTTAATCTAGGGTATATAATAGGGTAGCTAACTCCATACCAAATGTGATTAAAATCGCTCTAGCTGTTTAAATAAATAAAATAAATAAAAAAGGTTTTTAATCACGTAGACTTTAAAAAAGCGCTTGTAAATAGTCAGAACATGTTTGTAGTAATATAGTTGTATACATTATTATTTCTGGTAACATAGATATTTAGGTACACATTGTATGAAAACTTTTATAAAATTTATTTTATTATAGCATTGATATTTAGCTAGCTCGTATTTAGAAGTGAAGAAGTAACAAACATACATACACACTCATACACTCGCTAACTTTGGCCTTTATAATATTAGTGTGATAAAAAGACTAAAACACTGATCAGCTTGATAGATATTTTGTCTTTGTCGTTCAAATGTCATTCTACAGTTAAGCGTATGAGATAGTGTAAGTAGGGTGAAATTATAAGAAACAAAAATGTACATGGTACATGGCATCACTCAGAACCATCAGAATTACCAGCGCTAGACCAATAAAATGTTCTAGCAAATGCTGAGATGGAGATATTTTGGTCTTCCAAGGAACACAAGTGTCTTAGTATTTTTATAAATTTTCTTTTTATGGTCATCTTGCATTTTTGTTGACTGTGAAATTTTCTGGATAAATCTTTTTCTTCCTCTACCATAAGTCAAACAATTGCAACGCTTGCGTTTATAATTTTTTTCTCATTGTAACAAAAACAGTCCAGTCTGACATCGGCAAACATGCCCGATGCGGCAAAGAAATAAACATAGCAATTCCAACAACTCCCGGAACAATTTTTTATATTGAATATGAGATAGAGAATACGTTGTAAGATTTCTGAGTATATCTAGCCCACTGGATGCACGTCTTAAAGTAAGAGTAAACTAATAATGAATATAATATTATTATAATAATAATATAAAATTTTGGGACATATTCACACACTTTTGTTTTTTTTAAATCATTTATTCTCTTAAATTATTCAAATTACAAAACAATGTAACAAAATCGCCAAACTGTTGCCAGTTTGTTGGCGATAATGGCGCTCTTACATATTACATTTATACACATTATATATTTATACCTTATTTTTTATATAACTATACATATTTTTATTTTAGGCAGTACTTTTTCAGTCTTTTTTTTAATGATACAGCACTTATATTATCATCTTTGGACGAGTTCCTTATAAAATCTATGTTATTAAATATTGTTGGAGTTAAATATTGTCTAGTTCTTTCTGATCCCAAACTAAGCAGACCTTGTACCATGGAAACCTCTGGTACTTGATATATATATACTACATATACCTACTACTCTTTTTATGTAAATAAATATATACTTATATTGATAATCACACCCGTGCAAGTGATCTGACCCCCATTTCGAATTCCACCTTTTTACTTCAGCGGCCGCCTGAGCTGTGTCCCGAACCCCATAAGGGTGCCCTCGGGTATTAGTCGCTTAAATTAAGCTACTGGTTGAGAGCCTTTTGCGCTAGCCAACTGCTCGTTATTTTCAATTCTTTAATTTTAATATACATTTGCTAAATGTAACAATAATAGCTTAGTAACTTGCTATTTATTATTTATTTAAGGATATTAAAAATATATGTGACGAAACAGACCGCACGGCGGGACTAATTCAAAATATTTTGTTGGTTTAATTACTGTTTTTAAACTGTGTTTATGAAATACATTGTGAGCTTGAAAAGTAGTGTATGTAAATACCTAAGTGCTGAATAAATTTCATTATTTCACCAAGACTCAGGACAAATAGACATGTTCATGCACACTAATATCTGTCCTGGATAGGAATCGAATTCACGACCTGCGCCGTGAACGGCAAGTATTTACAAATCACGCCAACTGGCCTATCAAATATGTTAATGAGTGAATCCCGAAACTTTTATTATTAACAGGAGTTCTACCGGCTAAGTCGCCGAACATCCATTTCTTAAATGGCGTTCAAATAAATAAATTCAAATTAATTTTAATTTTAGTTAGCTAAATATCGTTACTGTTATAAAATAAATCTTATTGAAAATTATATCCTACAATCCGTGTACCTAAATATCTATATGTACCTAGAAATTATTATAAATTAATTATATATTGCTGCGAACATGTTGTGACTATTTACAAGCGCTTTTTTAAAGTCTACGTGAATAAAAACCTTTTTTATTTTATTTTATTTAAAGGTTAAAAATGACTTAATCAATCGTTAAATCGGCTTCTATGAGCACATATTGTGACGTCATAAATGGTCCGGAATCGATTGTCAACGTTAAAGCCGATTTAACGATTGATTAAGTAATTTTTAACCTTTATTTATTTGAACGTCATTTAAGAAATCGATGTTCGGCGAATTAGCCGGTAGAGCCCCTGTGGTTGAAGGAAAGACGCTATCTAAGAAGAAGACAAGAAAAAGAAGTACTTACGCAACTGTCCTTGTGGTAAATGTGGCTGCTTCTCGTACCACTCTCTTATGCTGACCACCATGTCATTCAATACCTCATGGGATATGTTAAACGGTTTAAGTAACATATCGAGGTCTCCATCTTGAGTTTCAAGCAGTTTGTTGGCGTTCAACGAGTATTTGAAGCTCGGGTACTGCGAATAAATATAACAAAAGGCATATGATAAGTAAACAGTGATTCCTTTTTTATTCGGTGCCGAAAAAAAACACAAAATATTTTTCCTACAGTAAGGTAATATTCACCGTATAGCCTAGTTGATAGTCCTCCTGCCTACGAAGCTGGTGGTCCTGGGTTCGAAACCCGGTAAGTGCAAATATTTGTGTGATGAGCACGAATATTTGTTTCTGAGTCATGGATGTTTTCTAAGTATATAAGTATTTACCTATCTATATAAGTATGTATATCGTCGCCTGGTACCCATAGTACAAACTTTGCTTAGTTTGGGGCTAGGATGATCTGTGTGACATTGTCCCCAGATATTATTATAAAAAAAAAAAAAAAAATTCGACTCCATTTTTATTCGGTGCCGAAAAATCATAAAATATTTTTTCTACAGTAAGGTAATATTATATTGTGTGGTATTCGATAGTTAAACATAAATAAAATAAAGTTATTTAATTAAGAGTCCGGTGACGGTAATGGTTTACATGCTTTACATCATTTTTATTTTATTGTCCGGTGGTATAGTGCTACCTTCTACGGGTACAACTGTAAGCTGTCACCGGACATTTAATTTAGCATCTTCATTTTGTAGACGTAGGTACATTTATTTAATAACGGGACTAGTCCCTCCCTCTTACCCACCACTGCAACTCCTGTAAGCCAGGATCAACAGTGGCACACAATGAAATGACACTGAGCGGTGAAGCTCAGGCATGTCCCGGGGAATCGCTTTAACTGTCTTGGATCCCGCAACGAATTTAATCAGAAACAAAAAAAGGAGGAGTTAGAAAATGAATTGATTAAAAAACGTAAGTACATATTAAAATCGTAAAAATCTTAATTAAATTTTGCAACAATTCTATATTCATAATTTAATATTATTATTTTTTATTTCTATAAGCGGTAATTTTTCACTCAAATTAAAGTTAATTTTCGTTTAACCATAATATTATATTTGTATATTCCATAAATGAATACTTACAGCGGTTGCAGCTGTTTCCGTCTTCATTTTGCACTGTCCGTAATTCACTGCAGAGCTACACAAAAACTACTCCGTAGTATTTCCACCGACCGACTGCACGTCACCAGTTCGTTTCATTTATAATATAGGATTTAGACAAAACACACCAATTACGTTACTGGCAGGCGCGTCCGGAAAGAGTTCACGTACACGACCGACGCGACGGTTTTACGAGCTCTTAAAACCGCTACCGCATATATATTTTTTTTATAAGTGAGCAATTGGGGCGCCTGATGGTAAGTGATCACCGCCGCCCATGGACACTAGCAACACCAAGGAGTTGCGGGTGCGTTGCCGGCCTTGAAAAGAGCCCGCAAATAAATTGCTGCTGACCCTCCCCACCCTCACCCCTATGAGTTCTGGCGACCTTACTCACACTCAGAAACACAACATTAAATTATTAATGTTATTATTAAGGAATGTCTTCTGTAAGGTGAAGGTACTTCCCCAGTCGGGCTGCTCTTTGAGCGAATGAACGCTGTGCCTTTACAAAGTGTCGGCGTTCAAATAGATGATGGTTAAAAGTTTACTAAAACTAAATCGTTCGTTCAATCGACGTTCGGACCATTTATGACGTCACATGTGCTCATGAAAGCAGATTGAATGAATGATTTCAACTTTCATCTAATTGAACGCCGATGACGATAACCAGTGAATTAGGTGATTATACGCCTGGTGTAACTTATTAACTCCGTGCTGATGTTCTTTTGTTTTAGTTCGACCCAAGATTTGAGCCATAATTACAAGTTATGACTATAAAAAATAAGATTGAGCATTGATAATGTTTTAAAAATAGAAACACGAGTATATGGTAATAAGAACTGGTTTCTATTCACATACCTACTCGAAATTGAACTACAGAGCGCTTGTCAATAGACAAAACATTATTTGCTTGTGCAACATGTAACTTAATTAACGCACATCCTGAAAATAGTTTGTTCAGAATCATTTACTGAATCGATTTATATCATTTTTAATATAGGTAATTTTTTATTCGAAAATAAATAAAACTACGGAAATTATTGTCATATTAACCCAGTACAGTCAAAACAAATTGAAATGGACCGTAAGTCAAAGTAATAAGACTTTTAAAATCCCAGTTTTATTTGTATTCATACAAATTCCATCATTCAATACAAAGTAAAGACAAACAAACTTTATTCCAAGAAACTAATTTTGTAAATAACAAAGCATACACAAGTTTAATTAAAAATTCAGTGTATGTATTATGATGACAACATAATATTCTGATTGGGGTGTTTGAGGGTGTGCGTTATTTACGTTACAATATAGGTCAAGTGCGCTCAATCACAGCATGTATTTAAAAATATGGTGAAACAGCACTATTTGACGATATCTACTAGGCAATAAATCTACTGCTTTCCTTTTGTGAAATGATATCCTTACACTTATATTTCTAAATATATTTAAACATATGTATATATGTTTCTATTTATGTATATGTATAGTCGTATGACTCTTGTTACATATTCGTACGTAATATTAGATTAATTTAGATTAATAACTTCTAATTGCAATTAGTACATCTTCTGCTACTTTCATCAGGTTATTTTCAATTCTGGTCCATTCAACGCAGAATGGTTGCCTGGAAGAGCGCTGCGCTTTGCGCTTTTAGCGATAAGGCCGCCAATTGCATAATAAGTTTATTTCCTTATTTGTAACCATTGTTTTGTTTTACTTATTTTTGCAATCTTCTCATTCTTTCATGTTGTATATGTCTAAATACAATTAAAATTCTACAATACTACTACTAGGTACTCACTTATATAATATTACTCCTCTTACGTATTAGTCCTTTAATGAAGTGATCCTTGTAAGAATTAGGGATTTTACTATTGAGTCCTCTTGAGGTTTTTTTGCGAATGTGGTACCACATTATATGTTTGAATTATAAAGATTGGATTATAATCATAGGAACTAATTATATAATTATAATTATTACTCGTTAAATTTTTTTCTTAGAATTCGCAATTTCTTAATTACAAATGTTTTGTAATTTAATGTTTCGTGTTATTATACACTTTTTAGTTGGATTTGATTCGTCGTTGATTTGTGATATAGAACTGTCGTTTTAGTTGAAAAAAAAATATCGCTATCAGTTATCAAAAGGACTTCTTTTGATAACTAGTCCATATCCGAATTGGCACTTTTGAGAGTCGGATGATTTTTTAAAAATTAAAAGGACAGTTTTAAAGCACAAATAAATGACTTCAAATCCAACTAAAAAGTGTATAATAAAATACACGAAAAATTAAATTACAAAACATTTGAAATTAAGAAATTGTGAAAGTTATTAACGAATAATAATTAGTTCCTATGATTATAATCCAATCTTTATTATACATAAATATAATGTAGTACCACTTTATATGATACCACATTATATGTAGCACATCCAGCTACCCCAATCTGTCAAATTTCTTTTATAGATTTTCAACTTTATCAGATAAGGATTACTTTTAATTGGGAAAATTTTACAGATTGGGGTAGCTTGATGTGCTGTCGTCTGTACCATATAAAGTGGTACCACATTATATGGTACCTTATGCGTATGTGAAGAAGTTGAAAGTCTATAAAAGAAATTTGACAGATTGGGGTAGCTGGATGTTCTAGCGTCTATACCACTTTGCACTCTGTACCTTTGTACTCTCTGTACATTTTGTATAACTTTTTTTTTTTTCTTTTTAGTTTTAATTTTAATTATTTATGTTTCTTGATTATTTTGTCTCCCAATTATTATTCTAATTGTTTTGGTTTGATTTTTAAATTATGCTTTTATTTAAGGAATTGTACTGTAAAATTCATACACAATGTAAATTGTTACTGGAATAAATAAATAAATAAAACTCTGAGCAATATTGGGTCACAAATTCCGGATTTCTTATTCACAATGAATAAGAAATCCGGAATTTGTGACAAACACGAAAAATCTTCCTAATTTTTAAAATAGGTTAAAATATCATTAAATAATCATTAAGTATAAATGTGTATAACATTATATCTATTTATATCAGAAATAATTATCACTAAACGTAAAACCTGTACATGGGCATTCTAATGGCTTGAATAGTATAATTTTATCTAATTTAAATTATTTAAACGTTTTTTAATTACTTATACAAGTTTCTTGACCTAAAGTAGGTATACAGCTTAAAAATGAACTTATTTAAGAATATTTATTAATTACTCAGTCTCATCAGAGGTCATCTTTTGTAAGAAACTACAACCTATTTTATGCCATTTGGCCGGATAGCGGGGTCGTTAAATGCTTGCCTTTCACGCCGCAGAACGTGGATTCGATTCCCACCCAGGACATATATTTGTGAGCATAAACATGTATGTTTATCCTGAGTCTGGGAGTAATATCTATACAAAAGTGTTGTTACAAAATAAAAGTAGTATAATATGTAATTTATCAGTTATCTGGTTTCCATAACACAAGCTCTGCTTAGTATGGGATCAGAGGCCGCGTGTGAATAGTATCTCAGTATATTATTATTATTTCAATTTAGTTAAGGTTATATATAGATAATGACTTACTTGTCTTATTATAAATTTAAGGCGCTAATAGAAGATAAAACTTGTTTGTGTAACTAAACTTTGAATCGAATGTATAATTGTTTATAGCGACGGAAAGATATTTCTTTTCGTTGGTGTTAGTAAGGTTAGTATTGTACTATATGTGTGTGTTCTATGTTGTTTAAGTATTTAATGTTTAATGAACAATTGCGAAAAAATATAGACCATTAACGAATTTTGTGGAACTATTAATTTTCTAACTCCTCCTTGTTTATTTTTGATTAAATTCGTTGTGGGATCCAAGACAGTTAAAGCGATTCCCCGGGAAATGATTGTCTGAGTATCACGGCTGTGTTTCATTTTATTGTGTGCTACTTTTGATCCTACTTACAGGAGTTGCAATAGTGGGTAAGATGGAGGGACAAGTCCCGATTTACCAATAAATAACGAATTATAGAAAGAAAAGAAAGTAATATATTTTTCCTAGTAAAGACCCAAAGGGTACATTTTACCAATAATGTACTGGTAAAACTGTTAACTAATTATATTTATTAATGTTAACGTGTGGCACAGCGGCTAAAACAGTCGCCTCGCCGCTTCGTTCGGGGGTTCGAGTCCCGCGCCGGTCTGGATGTAATGTGTCCGTCTATTGTATGTTTGTAAAGTACCCCGCGACACAGGGTTAGCTTCACAAGAGCGCGAGAAATCTTTAAAAAAAAATGAGAAATAGAGATGATCTATTAATTGGTTAAAATAGACACACTATTAAAACACATAAGCGTTGTCTTATTTAATTGATGCCATGGAATTCCCGGTGCGTTTACCTATAACATAAGATTTGTACGTTAAGTGTCCATTTTTTGTTGGAAAACGGTGGGGAAAACCCTGTTATAATGGTATAATTGCGGAAATAAAATGCTTACGTCAGTAATCAAAGAGAACAAGAGACCGAACATTTCGTGTGTTATCGTAAAAATAAACAGTTTTGCAGAATAGTGAATGAGAAAAAACTTTTTTATATTTTATTGTTCTCGAATCCTAGTCCGAACCTAAATTGCACGAGAGGCCCGCATCGCGTATTAACGTAGCCTAATACCCCGCTAGTAATCGCCCAGAGTCGAGGTTCGAACCCCACAGGGGGTGCCCTCCGGCGCGGGTACTTAGTTTATAGTATTAGCTATGAAGCCTTAGCCTCTTGCACAGAAAAAATGTATAAGGGCAATTTGGGGAATCCGTCCTGACGAGTCATGTAGACCACTTTTTAAGAGTCTAGGCCTATTGCCACTTCCTTGCATATACATTCACGAAATTTGTAATTTTGTTTATAGTAATAAAAAGTTATTTAAGAAAGCATATGAAGTCAATTCGAGGCAAAAAAGAAATGCAGACAGGCTTGTTATAAAAGATATACCTAAATCGGGCAAGTATGCCAAAAGTTGTCTTGTTATGTGTATACGAATATACAACGAAATACCAAAAGAACTTAAATTAATAAAAAACCTAAATCTTTTTAAAAATAACTGCTTATATGGCTGAAAAGACATAACTTCTATTACGTAAGAGAATTTTTTAAACATGACTATACATCAAAATAATATTCATTAAGAAATAATATTTATAAATTAATTATATGTAATGTTATTAAATTTAGGAAAATTATTAGGTATAACTGTAATTGACATTTATTTTATTATTGGTTATATTTGTAATATTGACATATTTTGCATGCATTTTACAAATAATTGTATCGCTAAACATGTGGACACTTATTATTATAGAACACTGTACCCAACATCTTAATACCATGTTTATTGCAAATAAAGAATTTGTCTTGTCTTGTCTTGTCTATAGTCCGGTGAAGCAGTGAAAGCCTCCTAGGCTAAACTGTAGACTACAATTAAAAAAAAAATATTTTAAAATATTAAGAACTAACCTCGCGGTTACTAAATATTCTTTGGGAGGAGGCCTTTCTCCCGTTGTTGGCGTCTTTTGGCTGCTATATTCTTCTTCTTCTTAGCGTGTCGGTGGCAAACTAATTAAATTTCCGCGGCCCAAAACGTGGCCCCACTGATTGCCCTACTTGTGGCATTCTTAAGGTCCTGCCATAAATATGTGGCAGGGCAGGCTGGGCACGATGTTAGGTGGGCCATGGATTGGACCTATGCTCCACAATACAGTCAATTTTGGGGTTCCTCGACAGTCCCCACCTAGACGTGTTTTCTTTGCTTCGGCCCACCCGATTATTGAGTATTTTGGCTGCTATGATAATGATGAAATATTTTTGCAAAATATTGAATAAGAAAAATCTTTTTAACTGGATTTTATTGTATTAAGAACCAACCATTAGAAATAAAACTAATTTTGTAACCGTTTTACTGTTTACAGAGTTGCAGTATAGTCACGCTGGATGACGACAATGCTTCTCTGTTAACTTAAACATACACTAGCTTTTCGGGAACGCGTTGCCTGAAATTAGAATAATATTAGCCTCAGCTAAAAACTTTGCTTACTATGTTGGGGCAGAAAGGTTATGGAGTAGTGACCACGAACCGGAAGACGCAGCGTGGGCAGGCCCTATACAAGATGGACCGATGATCTTGTGCGGGTCGCTAGAAATCTCTGGATGCGAATAGCGCAAGACCGGCAATTGTGGAGATCTTTGGGGGAGGCCTTTATCCAGCCGAAAGATATCCATCTTTTGGCTGATATGATGAAGAAGTATGCCTCATTTATTCTAAAATTAATTCTTTGTTTAGTAGTTTCATATTCTATTGTTACAGCTCCGCTAAAAATATTTTTGATAACCTATTTATGTACAGGTTTTAGATAAATACGGTCTACCAGCCAAGTTATTTGTTCAGAAATAAGAAACAAAAAATACTGTATGGTGACGGTGCGCGAATATCAGACAGAATATCATCACCCCATCTCATCCCATGAAGGTCGTAGAAGTCCCCCCAAGGGAGTGTCTGGCAGATGACGGGCAGCAGCGTCTCTCTGAGTACTATTACCATCGAACTGCGATCGCCAACCCGTCTGCCAAGCGTGTCGATTATGGCATATGCCCTCAAGATGATGCTTGGGGGAGGCTTTTGTGCAGCAGTGGAATTTATACAGCTGATATGATGATGATGATGAAACAAAAGATGAACATACTAAAAAGATGAACATAATAAATAATTGAAAGTTGCGTATAACGTAATACGTGCTTTTTAGGGTTCCATAAAAAAAGGAACTTCAATAGATTCGTCATGTCTGTCCGTGTTTCTGTCTGTCTGTCTGTCTGTCCGACCGTATGTCACAGCCACTTTTTTCCGAAAATATAAGGACTTTACTGTTGAATCTTGGTAAGTAGATGCTTATGTTATAAAGTTGAAAATCTATAAAAGAAATTTGACAGATTGGGGTAACTGGATGTGCTAGCGTCTGTACCACTTTGCATGCAACTCTAAGCAATATTGGGTCACAAATTCCGGTTTTCTTATTCATTGTACAAACACGAAAAAAAACCTATATGTGTGGAGAACCTTCCTCCTTTTTAAAATTGGTTGAAATATCATTAAATAATCATTAAGTATAAATGTGTATAACATTATATCTATTTATATCAGAAATAATTATCACTAAGCGTAAAACCTGTACATGGGCATTCTAATGGCTTATATAGTATAATTTTATCTAATTTAAATGATTTTAAACGATTTTTAATTAAACAAATTATTTGACCTAAAATAGGTATACAGTTTAAAAATAAACTTACATTTTAAGATTATTTATTAATTACTCAGGCTCATCAGAGGTCATCTTTTGTAAGTAACTACAAACTATTTTATGCAATTTCGCCTATGAGTCCCACCCAGGACATATATTTGTGTGCATAAACATGTCTGTTTATCCTGAGTGTGAGTGTAATATCTATATAAAAGTATGTATTTACAAAAGAAAAGTAATATAATATGTGATTTATCAGTTATCTGGTTTCCATAACACAAGCTCTGCTTAGTTTGGGATCAGAGGCCGCGTGTGAATAATATCTCAGTTATTTTTAATATTATTCCAATTAATATACATTTAAGGCTATATATAGATAGTGGCTTACTTGTTTTATTATAAAGTTGAGGCACTAGAAGAACATAAAACATGTATGTGTAACTAAACTTTGAATCGAATGTATAATTGTAGAAAGCGACGGAAAGATATTTCTTTTCGTTGGTGTTGGTAAGGTTATTTTGTATGTGTGTGTTCTATGTTGTTTAAGTATTGAATTTTTAATGAACAATTGGCGAATAAATATATATACCATTAACGAATTTTGTGGAACTATTAATTTTATTACTCCTCCTTGTTTATTTCTGATGAAATTCGTTGTGGGATCCAAGACAGTTAAAGCGATTCCTCGGGAAATGATTGTCTGAGTATAACCGCTGTGTGTTATTTCATTGTGTGCCACTTTTGATCCTACTTACAGGAGTTGCAATAGTGGCTAAGATGGAGGGACAAGTCCCGATTTACAAATAAATAACGAATTTTAGAAAGAAAAGCAAGTAATATATTTTTCCTAGTAAAGACCCAAAGGGTACATTTTACCCAGAATGTACTGGTAAAACTATTAACTAATTATAATTATTAATGTTAACGTATGGCGCAGCGGCTAAGACAGTCGCCTCGCCGCTTCGTGTCGGGGGTTCGAGTGCCGCGCCGGTCTGGATGTAATGTGTTCGTCTATTGTATGTTTGTAAAGTACCCCGCGTCACAGGGATAAGATTCGCAAGTAAGGGCGTAATATTAAAAAAAAAGAGTAATAGAGATGATCTATTAATTGGTTAAAACACATAAGCATTGTCTTATTTAATTGATGCCATGGAATTCCCGGTGCGTTTACCTATAACATAAGATTTGTACGTTAAGTGTCCGTTTTTTGTTGGAAAACGGTGGGGAAAACCCTGTTATAATGGTATAATTGCAGAAATAAAATGCTTACGTCAGTACTCAAAGAGACCGAATATTTCGCGTGTTATCGTAAAAATAAACAGTTTTGCAGAATAGTGAATAAAAAAAAACTTTTATATGTTATTGTTCTCGAATCCTAGTCCGAACCTAAATTGCACCAGAGGCCCGCATCGCGTTTTAACGTAGCCTAGCCTCCCGCTAGTAATCGTCCAGAGTCGAGGTTCGAACCCCACAGAGGGTGCCCTCTGGAGCGGGTACTTAGTTTGTAGTATTAGCTAGACGATTGAAGCCTCAGCCTCTATAGTCCGGGGAAGCAGTGAAAGCCTCCTAGGCTAAACTGTAGACTACAATAAAAAAAAATGTATTTTATAATATTAAGAACTAACCTTGGGGTTACTAAATATTCTTTGGGGGAGGCCTTTCTCCGGTAGTTTTTTTTTTTTTTTTTTGTCATGATACAATCGCCACTCCTTGCCATGAGCAGGGACGTTATTTAGCTATAGTTCTATTATTATTCAAGTTTTTGTGTTATTTTTGCATTATATTTCTAGGTTCTAATTTTAATTTCTAGTTTGAAGTTCTAATTCTAAGTTACATTGTATTTATGCTAGTTAATATTGTTATAGAGCTGTTTCGCATATTGTTCTTTTTATGCCTGTGTTTTTGCATGCATATATATATATATATATATATATTCCAGCCTTGTCTTGTCATTCCGTCTATAAGTATTTTATCATCAACATGATACAATCTTATATCCTATCTCTTTAATTCTATACCTTCATCCCATTAATTAATGTTACATACTGTACTTATATAATATAATTACTACTTAAAATACATTTTATTTATATTCATTTATTCCTGTCTATAACTATATTAACTATCTTGCGGGCATATTCTAAAAATATGTTTCTGGTTTTGGTTTTTGATACTATTTTATTTATATTGCTTTCGTTGATTTGCATTTCCAACAGCTGCTCTGTGTCATTCCTTTTCTTTCCGAATACCGGGCATTGTGATAGAATGTGTAACACAGTCTCCTCAACCCCCGGGTCGCATGTGCACGATGGGCTCTCTTTACACTTAAACCTTGTCAAGTATTCGGAGTACCCACCGTGCCCTGTCAACAACTGCGCCGTAACACTATCGAAGTCAATCCTTTTGACTATCCTATATGCTTCTATGGCATCCGGGAAGAATATTTTGGTCGTCCCAGCTGTCTCTCCTGATCGATACCTCCGGTTCCACTCATCCATGGAGTCCTTTCGGATTTGTCCCTTGACGAATGAAACCGGACACATATCGTAGTCAGGGGCTCTTTTCAGGCGTAGTGCGGCCTCTTTGGCTAGATGATCTGCACGCTCGTTTCCCACCGACCCTGCATGGGCCTGTACCCAGAACAAAGCAACAGTTTTGCTCTTGGTTTCTCCGGTTGTTGGCGTCTTTTGGCTGTTATATTCTTCTTCTTCTTAGCGTGTCAGTGGCAAACTAATTAAATTTCCGCGGCCCAAAACGTGGCCCCACTGATTGCCCTACTTGTGGCATTCTTAAGGTCCTACCATGAATATGTGGTAGGACAGGCTGAGCACGATGGATAGGACCGATGCTCCACAAATACAGTCCATTTTGGGGTTCCTCGACAGTCCCCACCTAGACATGTTTTCTTTGCTTCGGCCCATCCGATTATTGAGTGTTTTGGCTGCTATGATGATGATGAAATATTTTTGCACAATATTGAATAAGAAAAATCTTTTTATCTGGATTTTATTGTATTAAGAACTAACCATTAGAAATAAAACTAATTTTGTAACCGTTTTACTGTTTACAGACTCACGCTGTATAGTCACGCTGGATGACAATGCTTCTCTGTTAACTTAAACATACACTTCCTTTTCGGGAACGCGTTGCCTGAAATTAGAATCATATTAGCCTCAGCTAAAAACTTTGCTTACTATGTTGGGGCAGAAAGGTTCTCGAGTGGCGACCACAAACCGGAAGACGCAGCGTGGGCAGGCCCCCTACAAGATGGACCGATGATCTTGTGCGGGTCGCTGGAATCCGCTGGCGCTGGATGCGAATAGCGCAAGAACGGAAATTGTGGAGATCTTTGGGGGAGGCCTTTATCCAGCCGAAAGATATCCATCTTTTGGCTGATATGATGAAGAAGTATGCCTCATTTATTCTAAAATTAATTCTTTGTTTAGTAGTTTCATATCCTACTGTTACAGCTCCGCTAAAAATATTTTTGATAACCCATTTATGTACAGGTTTTAGATAAATACGGTCTACCAGCCAAGTTATTTGTTCAGAAATAAGAAACAAAAAATACTTTATGGTGACGGCACGCGTATATCATTTATATATATGCGTATATATGGAATTTATACAGTTGATGATGATGAAACAAAAGATGAACATAATAAATAATTGAAAGTTGCGTATAATACGTGCTTTTTAGGGTTTCATAAAAAACGGAACCCTTATAGATACCTCATGTCTGTCTGTCTGTTCGTCCGTATGTAACAGCCACTTTTTTCCGAAACTATAAGGACTATACTGTTGAAACTTGGTAAGTAGATGAATTCTGTGAACCGCTTTAAGGTTTTCACACAAAAATAGAAAAAAAAACAATAAATTTTGGGGGTTCCCCATACTTAGAACTGAAACTCAATTTTTTTTTATCAGAACTATACATTTGGGGTATCTTTGGTTAGGTATTCAAAAATGATATTGGGGTTCCTAATATCATTTTTATCTAAACTGAATAGTTTGCGCGAGAGACACTTCCAAAGTGGTAAAATGTCTGTGTCGTCCCCCCCCCCCCCCCTGTAACTTGTAAAATAAGAGAGTGATAGAACTAAAATATATATATAATGTACATAACTTTGCAAACTTCCACCGATAATTGGTTTGAACGAGATCTAGTAAGTAGTTTTTTTTAATAAATCATAAACCACTATTTCCCTTTCATTCAATCAACTACTACAAGAACTTTTATATTATTACTTTTATATTGTTACTTGCTGCTACGGAAGCCTTCATGGGCGAGTCCGACTCGCACTTGGCCGGTTTTATTTGATTATTATACTTAATTTGTCATTATTCACATCTACAGTATAAATGAACAACAGCCAGAGGTTACTATTTTAATTATAGAAAAACACCTTTTATATAATAATATCTAATTATAATTCCGTTGCATTGTCTTGCAAGCAAATTATAATAGGTAGTGTCATTTAAGAGGTTCTGAGAAAATAATTTCCTATTCCGGCATGCAAAAGAAGCAACTGTTTTATTACTATTATTATAACGCAATTAATTATTATATATACTCGTATATTATAATTAATAAGTTAAGTGAACTTAAGCGAAGGTTATGCTATATAGCATTTCAGACTAAGTGGCAAGTTATTAACATTTGGAAAAAATAAATTTATTATACTGAAAATTGAAATTTTAATACCTTCGTTAAATGGCTAAAAAGCGTACAAGAAACATTCCCGAAAAAGCGTTTTAAAGCTGAAGTTATTTTTTTTATTTCTTTTTATATCTTCGGTTAGTTTTTATTTTAAGCAAAATTGTTCAAGTTTAAGTCTTTCAATGAATTTTAATTCATTAAAGCCTTGCAGACCACTCGATCCGTGATCGAGTGGTCTGCAACGCTTTAATGCGAAAGCGTACGCTACAGTGTAATTGCGTATTCTAAATTAGCCCATGTCAGTAGCAAAAAAAATTGTCTTAATTTATTTGTAAACAAGTAAATTGCAGAGCCAAGTTGTTTACAATTTCATGAAGACGTCAGTTATCAGATAACATCTCAAATTTATATTTTCTTTTTGTTGAAGTAAAAAATTAAAGCACCACATATTTATCACACAAAGATTTTCAAAACATGTATGACGTTATTGTTTTTTTTTTTTATATAATCATAATGAGATGTAAATGAAATACCTAATCATTTAAATAATTAAATAAAATAAATAAAAAAGGTTTTTATTCACGTAGAATTTGAAAAAGCGCTTGTAAATAGTCAGAACATGTTTGTAGTAATATAGTTGTATACATTAGATATTATTTCTAGTAACATAGATATTTAGGTACATCTTGTATGAAAACATTTATAAAATTTATTTTATTACAGTAATGATATTTAGCTAGCTCGTATCAAGTTATTGCCAAGAGATTATGTTTAATTATTTAGTAAATAAAAACTGAGAAAACATCGTTAAGATACATTTTCCAATATAGGAATGGCATATTTAGACAACCTTACCCATGCTGCCCGCGTCGCTAGGGTGGTTGGAATATACATAAACTGAATAGATAATAATAGATGTAAGTAATAATTACAATACACGCTCGATGTCAACCGACAGACTGACAGTACCTAGAATTACCAACTATTATGGAGACAGAACACTAAAAAAACGCTTGCCGTACCTGTTAAATAGTCTGACGGATGACATTCGGCATGACACTGATAAAAATAAATTTAAGTTAAAAAAACATCTAATAGATTTAAATTAATGCAAATTTAATTTAATTTCATGTAAATAGTAATATTTTGTTAATAAGAAAAAATAGTTACTGTACAGACAGATTCGCTCCTACAGTCAAACCGATACCACGGTTTTGTGGGACATATACATAAACCTTTTACATTTATATTTATAAAATAAATAAATAAATTTTAAAAAATAATAAAGTCTTGTAACTAAATAATGTGATTTCGTCAAAAATTTGTATTGTTCAGTGTTTTCTGCGTATAAAAAATTTTAAATTCTAAGATTGTGAAAATTAGCAGATCGCCTAAAAGGCATACCTATCTTAATTTTTTGATATTCTGGCTGGATATTTAATATAGACATTTTTTTATAATCTTGGCCTTTTATTTTTCTTACAAATAAATAAAAAAATATTTATTCAAAAGCAAAAATATCATATTTGTTGTATAGGAGCCTCCCTTAAATATTTGTTTTACTTGAATTTAATTATTTAGTTGTAAAGTCAATATACAACTAAATATTGTATGAATATTTTAAGCGCCGTTATCAATATTTAGAAAAAACGAGCAAAAATATCACGTTTGTTGTGTGGCTCCCACATAATAAACGTGATATGTTTGCTCGTTGTGCCCTTATATATAAAAACATAAAAACATCATCTGTTAACAATTTTGACGGTCACCGTAGCCTAGTTGGTAGTGTTCCTGCCTACGAAGCTGGTGGTCCTGGGTTCGAATCCTGGTAAGTGCAAATATTTGTGTGATGAGCACGAATATTTGTTTCTGAGTCATGGATGTTTTCTAGGTATTTAAGTATTTATCTATCTATATAAGTATGTATATCGTCTCCAGGTACCCATAGTACAAGCTTTGCTTAGTTTGGGGCTAGGATGATCTGTGTGACATTGTCCCTAGATATTTATTTATTTATTTTATTTCAATTCTCTAACTATCGCGGTTCACGACAGACAGCATAGTTTTAGTAATAGAGTCTCGTTTTACCCTTTGGGTACAGAACCCTAAAATAATATCTTAAAGTTAAATTGTATACTTTTAAAAAAGCTTTTGACGTCTTTTGCATTGTTTTAACAGTAGTAAAAAATAAGCTTATTTTTATTGTGTTAAATAATGCCAGAACACGTCAAAAGTGTTTTATCATGTCAAATATATTTTAAATTCATGAAGGTATTTTTCGATACGCAGTTTTATTTTTATATATAATAGGATGGCAAAAGAGCAAGTGAGTCACCTGATGGTAAGTGATCACCGCCGCCCATGGACACTCGCAACACCTGAGGAGCTGCAAGTCCGTTGCCGGCCTTTAAGAAAAGAATAGGATCGCTTCTTGAAGGTTGCCATGTCATACCGGATCGGAAATACCTCCTTGTGAAACGCACAGTGGTAGATGACCATTCATCCAGGTGATAAGCTCGAACAATACTTCTGAACACTCCCCGTGATAACTACGGTAGAGGACACATAGAGACGCTACGTCTCTCCGCAGGGTAAGAGGATCAAGCCAAATAGTGGGACTCCCGTCATCAACGACCATTCGAGCTGCACGATGTTTTATACGATCAAAAGGAAGAAGTTCATACTGTGGTGGCCCGGCCCAGAGGTGGCAGCAATATCCCATATGCGGCCGATCTTGCGCTTTATATAATTGGAGGCGATGGGCCCATGTAAACTTTCGGCTAAACTTCTTCAAGATGGACCGATGATTGTGAAGGTCGCTGTAAGCTGCTGAACCCGAGTAGCGCAGGACCGGCGCTTGAGATCTTTAGAGGAGGCTTTTGTCCAACAGTAGACGTCAGCTGGTATTGACAAAGGCCTGTCCAAAAGATCTCCATGACTGAGTTGTGTCCATCATTTGGAGCAGTATGATAGTCGTAGTACACGGAGAGACACTGCTGTCCGTTTGCTGGTAGATATTCACTCGGAACGACGTCTTCGCCCACAACGGGATAATCTATACAAATAAATAAAATTGGAGTGTCTGTTTGTAATATTGAAATAACCGGTTTTTACTACATAAATATGAATATATATACGGTACATACACCAAAATAACATTTTTTACAATTTTTGTCTGTCTGTCTGTCTGTTTGTTCCGGCTAATCTCTGAAACGGCTGGACCGATTTTGACGGGACTTTTATTGGCAGGTAGCTGATGTAATAATGAGTAACTTAGGCTACTTTTATTTTAGAAAAAGTCTTTTGTTTTACTAATAAAAAAAAAGAACGAAATAAGCTAATTAACACGCGGACGAAGTCGCGGGCACAGCCAGTCCGAAATAAAAATATTATTATTATTATACTAGCTGTGCCCGCGACTTCGTCCGCGTGTTAATTAGCTTATTTCGTTCTTTAAAAGTCCCGTCAAAATCGGTCCAGCCGTTTCAGAGATTAGCCGGAACAAACAGACAGACAGACAGACAAAAATTGTAAAAAATGTTATTTTGGTGTATGTACCGTATATATATTCATATTTATGTAGTAAAAACCGGTTATTTCAATATTACAAACAGACACTCCAATTTTATTTATTTGTATAGAGTATAGATTACTCCATAAAGTGTTAGTTATAAAAGTCATATAGGGTGGTCATATTCTATGCCATCATCCACACAGCAAGTCTTTAACGAATGGTACCACTCACAACCAATTGAGAACCACCTAATTAATATCACAAGCAGCGAACTGATCTAAACTAAATTATGAAAATAAGGAGATCAAAAATGCGCGAAGTATTTAGGACAGAACAACTATTTGTTGTTTGTTGTTGACCCATAAGCAGTGGTTCTGAGTCTGGGTGTGCTTTTGTGTCCGTTAATTATATATATATATATTTAATAAATAAATAAATATCTTGGGACAAGGAACACACTGCCATTTTTGTTTTTTTTTCTTTGTCAATGTCACACAGATCATCCTAGCCCCAAACTAAGCAAAGCTTCTACTATGGGTACCAGGCGACGATATACATACTTATATAGATAGATAAATACTTATATACATAGAAAACATCCAAGACTCAGAAACAAATATTCGTGCTCATCACACAAATATTTGCACTTACCGGGATTCGAACCCAGGACCACCAGCTTCGTAGGCAGGAGCACTACCAAATAGGCTATGGTGAAGGTATGTTTGTAAAGTACCCCGCCACACAGGGATTCATTAATCTTAGTTTGAATAATAAGATCGCGCATCGTTGTTGTGTGGTGAAGGCATAGAATATCATCACCCCATCTTATCCCGTGGGGGGCGTAGAAATCGACCGAGGGAATACCTACCAGAGAACGGGCGGGACCGTTTTTCTGTGAACTATGACCATCTTACTGCGATCGCCAACCCACCTACCAAGCGTGGTGATTAGGGCATTCTTTGGGGAGACTTTTGTCCAGCAGTGGACGTAATTTGGCTGACATGATGATGATGGTGATCGTTGTTGATTTTTACCCTATTGCAATTAGACGAAGGAGTAAAATGGTGATTTGATGGGAATGATCTTGTCTTGAGTTCCGAAAATAATTCTGAAAAATTTCCAAATCTTAGCCGCTTCTCCATTTCCTTTTTAAATACATAAAGGTCAATCTGGATGATTCCAATATGAACATTTTCTCAATGATTTACTTAAAATTTCTAATTATTCATTAATGTTCCATGGGAATGGCCAATTGCATTATACTATCAAACTGATCATTTTACACTACTAATTTGAAACAAAAAAAACTGCTTATGGTATGTGGTTACTGCAGCTTATAAAGCTTGCGACACTCCTAACATCTCTTACGTTAGTCTCAGTAAAGGCAACACGAAATGATAGATCCACACCTAAGTAGGTGTAGGAAGGCAGCCCCCAGATATTTCTGGAACAGTTCAAGTCTGTCAATTTTTCTTTCAACTTTTCGTACAGCATGTGCGTTGACTTATTCAATGTATGATATTTTACAACGGTTTTATTATACCATTTTAAATTGGTCATCTGCGGAGTGCCGTATGGTGGCGTGGGTATCCTATGGTGGTGGGCGTATCCATGTGTGAATAACGACCATTTTGTTAGACGTAGGGTCAAATACAACCCGCCTATTGTCCCACCATTACTGAACGATTTGAACACCCTTTCTATAGTGTTCAAGGGTGCTTAATTAATTTGGGCACATATGCATCGCAGTTTGTTTTTTTTGGTTAAAAGCGATGTTGTTTTGTCATTTTGTCGTGAAAAATGTCTGATCGTAAAGCCGAATTTCCAGCAGAAATATGTAATATTATGAAATATGAAATGAGAGAAATGCGTTACGATCATTTATATAATTATTCATATTATATCATTCATAAGATATGACGGGCCTGTTAGCGTGGTTGGCAAATGCTTGCTTTTCACGCCAGAGATCGTGGGTTCGATTCCCACCCAGGAAAGATATTTGTGTGCATGAACATGTCTGTTTGTCCTGAGTCTAGGTGTGAATATCTATATAATTATGTATTTAGAAAAAAAGTAGTATATGTAGTATATCAGCTATCTGGTTTCCATAGTACAAGCTCTGCTTAGTTTGGGATCAGATGGACGTGAGTAAAATAATGTCACAGGATATTATATTATTATACATATATATTATTTGGAACGATGTGCCAACACCAATATTTAAAAAATCTTGATGGTCTAGCATAGAAAGATAGATAGTTAGAATACTCTTTATTGTACACACTCAAACAGAAGAAAATACATTGGATATAAAGAACATAACTTACAGACCATGCAGCACATCAGTAATCCGTCAAATTTCCCCAATTGAAGTGAACCTAATGCTTATGTGATAAAGTTGAAAATCTTTAAAAGAAATTTGACAGATTGGGGTAGCTGGATGTGCTGGCATCTGTACAACGGGCGGTCTTATCGCCTTACGCGATCTCTTCCAAACAACCTTCGGATAGACAAAAACTGTACTTGTAAAGTAAACAGTACCAGGAGTGTATCTCTCGTAAAACAATTACACCGTTTTCATAACTATAACACGCGTCCTCAAAAAATTTAAAATATTTTGATAAGTGGAAAATATGTGATACGATGTACATTTACATCGTATCACATATTTTCCACTTATCAAAAAATTTCATTTACGATGTATAGCAAAAAGGGGTCGACCAAAAAGTTATTTTCGGATTTTTACGTAAAAAAAAATTTGTCAGCTTCAGCCCGAAGTCTGGAAGTTGGCAGTATCTCTCATGAGATGTCAGGTATAGGACCGACGGCTTTACGTGCTCTCCGAGGCACGGGGAGAGAGCACGTAAAGCCGTCGGTCCTGTACCTGACCTCTTTCCGCTAGTCTACCCATCGCATCATAAGAGTGATGGAATAGAAATTGCCTCTGTGTTTGCGCACACACTTGTGCACTATAATATGTCCTGCACAATTGGCTAGTCTCCATTGAGACTGGCCGCCCTGGCCGAAATTAGGTCGGGAGGAGATTATTATTATTATAGCAAAGTACACTGGTAAAAAAACATAAGTCTACGTCCAACAAACTGCAAATATTGACTAGTCAATATCAGGCTCTGTCTCACCGTACTTCGTAAATATTTCTCACTCGTTCTTTGTACATATATTATTATGTCACTTTATTTTTGTGTACAAATACCTAAACACCATTAGCCCTCTTTACCCATAACTGTGCCAGGTATGTCTAGATAAATGACACAATACTATTGGTCGATTTTCACCTCGTGCATATTTTTTTTTTGTATTTCTATAAGACGACGATAGATGAGCTAGTGAGTCACCTGATGATAAGTGATCATGGACATGGACACTCGCAACACTGAGGAATCGCGGGTGCGTTGCCGGCTTTGAAAAGAGTCCGCAAACAAGTGTTGCTCACCCTCCCTGCCCCCACCACTATGAGCTCTGGCGACCTTACTCACACTCAGAAACACAAAATTAAATTATTAATATTAGTATTAAGGAATGTCTTCCGTAAGGTACTTCCCCAGTCAGGCTGCTCTTTGAGAGAATTAATGCTGTGCCCTACCTCTACAAAAGTTAGCTTCAGCTTCCCCGCACACCTCTAGTGGATACACAACCTAATGTGTAATATTAATACGTTGCGCAACTAATTGTGTAATAAAATCAATAAGCTGTATGTACAGAAGCCAGCACATCAAGCTTCCCCAATCTGTCAAATTTCCCCAATTGAAAGTGAACCTTATGCTTTTGTGATAAAGTTGAAAATCTATAAAAGAAATTTGACAGATTGGGGTAGCGGGATGTGCTGGCGTCTGTACAAACCGTTGTATTGACACCGTTGTTAGTCTAACGGTAGCGTGTTCAAACGCTGATAATGAGTTCCTGAGTTAAACTATTAATCGACTCTGGTAAAATAGTTACCATCTAATTTTTAACCATATTGTGTTGTAATAAAAGTCTCGTCAAATATTATAGGATACATAATTAATTCAGCTACCTAGTTAATTCTTAATGAATAATTATAGTCTCGCTGTACCCCAGCTAAATTAAATTATTATTCATAATATCAACCGGAAATCTTCCACTGCCAAATAGCGTCGCAAAGGATCGCTGCAATCGAATAGGACCTTAGGAGAATTTGGAGGTAAATATGACATATTCATATTTAATTTACCACCTTTGGCAGTCGGGATGGTACTTAGAGAGATGCTGCTGCCCGTTCTCTGGTAGATATAACCTCGGCATGACTTGTTCGCCCTGTATGGGATGAGACGGAGTGAATATTCGTCGCTGTCTACTATGTTCAAACATTTCATAATTTCGCAGGTGTGGCGCAATGGTTAAGTCAGTCGCTTCACCACTTCGACTTAGATTTCCGCGAATTATTATATGTTTAGAAGTACCCCGCGATACAGGGATTACTATCCCTAGAGCGGGCGTTGTATTAAAAAACAACATATATTTACAATTAATCTAATCATTCCATTAATATAGGCCTTCGCCAACGATTTCCACAACGTTGCTTTTTGAAGACACCACGCTTTGGCATGAAAGTTAGCGATTGCAGTTATTTGGTAGATAGTACAGAGGTCGCACTGCTGCCCGACTACCTCATGTATCCCTTAGTCTCCTGTTTTGACACCCACGTAATGATAGGGAACAATATTATTTCGACCTCGTTGTTCTAGCGGTAGCGTGTTCTCCCGCAGAGAACGACGTCCTGGGTTAATATACAAGTGATTTTGGGACTTTTCTGTAAAAAAAAAAGAAAAATTTCTCAACATCAGCCCGAAGTCTGGGAGTTGGCGGTATTATATATCCCCGTGCCTCGGAGAGCACGTAAACCCGTCGGTACTGTACCTGACCTCTTTCTAGTCGTGTCGCTATGCGTCCCATCGGATCATGAGAGCAATGGAATAGAAAGTACTCCTGTGTTTGCGCACGCACTTGAAGACTATATATTATAGTCCTCCTTATACATATATTATAGTCCCGCGCAGATGGCATATCTCTATTGAGACTGGCCGCCGTGGCCGAAATTCGGCTAGGAGGACATTATTATTATTTCTGTGTTGTAAATGACACGGCTAAATATGGTCCCATTAATACCCATACAAACGACCCATGGAAAATGTATTAAAACAATATTAATGCCTAATATAGGGTACTTTAACCTCACGGCTAAATATCATAATTTTATTTCAAAACGGTTTTGAGGTTTATTCAATTTGTTATTCAAATATTAACCTTCTGCTAAGCTGTCAAAGATAAATACTGACGGTAGAAATGAATATTTTACACTAAAACCCTAATATTTCCTTCAAGTATCTCTTTTCTGTTATATAAATTATTTATTAAAGGGGTTCCACAAGACATAAAGTCTCTGTAATACTATTTAATAGAGTTAAGTACAGTGTAAGTGAAATAGTTGGGTTATTTGAATAATTTTTGCAGATAAATAAGAAAATTTTTGGACAAGTGGGTTTATTGTAACTTCGGATTATATTATTTTAAGTTTATCTTATTAATAAATAAATTATTTATATCCTGTAATATCCTGGGAGCTTGTATTATGGAACCATATAACTGATATATTACATTTACTACTTTTCTTTTGTAATAACATACTTATATTGTTAATTACAACCACCTTTTGTAAATTTACGTTTTTGATGGTGTAGTTTCTAAATTAAATACGATAATAAATAGGCTAGAGATATAGGATATTAAAAAAAAACTGGGACATATATAATTTACTAGGACATTATTTACACACGGCCATCTGATGAGATAACTGATATACTATACACTACTACTACTACTATAATGTGAATAAATCTAGCACCATTCCTTCCCTTTCCAAAACAATCATCAAAATTAAGTAAAATAATACGGTTTCCAAAAAAATCAACAAAAAGGAAGACTACTCCATTTGTCACAACTCCCCTACCACCGAGGTAAGATGTGACAGGTACCGAAGAAAGTTGTGACAGCTATGTATTTAGACTGTTTGAGTATTAAAAAATACCATTACACATATTATAAATACATGAAATATGTTTCTTTTTTGAAAAAAGTAGTTTAATCATCTTTTAGCACTTCGATTTCCAATAAACACAGCGTTTAACCTTTTGATAACATTGTGACAAGTGACAAGTGATTATAGGATCGTTTAGAGATCAATCATATTATAAATTAGTCAAAAAATTTAATCTAATCTGATAGGCAATAATGGCAAACGTATTGCAGCTCGCCTCCAGTACAATCTGCGTGTGACCAGCCTCTCCATTCTAGGCACTGCACCCACTCCTCATTCGATCTGCTGTTTGAATAGGTTTCAGGGCAAACCAAGCAAAAACAATTATTTTCTGCCTCTCATTCGTCATCACCTGTTCTCTTCTTCTTATTAGACTTCTTGGCTTTTTAAGTTTCTTCTTATCTTCGCTTAAGAGACGCTTTTTCACATTCTTCGCTTTCCTATTGGCTCTATAGCAGCAATTTCATCCTTAGTAGAGGTATCAGTAAGAACAGGTTAAATGGCATTATTATTCTAAACCAGGGTATGAGCTGTAGACGTGAAGGCAACAGGTTCATTGGCATTATTGTTCACAACTTATGAGTTTCTAGATAGCATGGTATGTTCAATAGATGAACCTAGACTCTTGCTTCAACGTCATCAACTGTGCCGGTGTTGTGATTTAGAGTTATGGTGATTTCTGCTGGATTGTCCACAATTTCTGAAACGGATTGCTCTAGTTCTGGCTTGGGACGATCAGTCACTCGACTTGGCAGGATATCGGTGTCTCCAAATATAATATTTTTATGTATATATAATATTTTTTACATATATTATTTTTTCATATGTACTTATTAGGCATTCTGAAACAAAAAAAGTAGCCATCCAGCATGTAACATCACACCACCAACCGAGTATATTTTTTTATCGCAAATTACTTTTTCGATACAAGCTTTACTGTGGAATGTACTTGCAAGATTTGCCTTTAATATACTAATGTACAAACACACATACAGACATCGCAAATGAATAAAAATAACCCAGTTACAATAACCCAGCAGAAAATGAAGTCAAATAGGAGAGTTGTGACAGGCTGTCACAACACTCCTAGGTGCTCAAAATTACGACTTGGTCCGAATAATAATTCAAATTTTCTAAACACGATGTAAACACGAAAAATCAATGATACATTTTGAAACTTTAATAACCACACGACTTAAAAAAAAATAACACAACAACGCACACGTAATAAGATAGGATATAAATTCAATCAAAGTTTTGACGAAATACTTACTTTTCGCATTTTTTTTGCACTTGGACGTCATAACTTCGCAACCGCTTCGCGTGCACCGCCGGCGGGTATTGAGTGAAATAGCGCGTCTCTAAAGCGTCAATCTAGCGTTTTTACCAGCACGCTCACTTTCATAGTTAGGGAGAAATCGCATCTGTCACAACTCACCTCTGTCACTAATCTCCTAGGTTTCCCCTAATGATAAGTATATTTTATTTTTAAAAATGATTCCTACTGAGTTTTCTGGCAGTGTTTCTCAGCAGCTGCCACGTCATGCTTTGCATGGTAGGGTAAAAAATGAAGATTCCACACAAATGTAAAATTATTACGGAATAAATTATTTTTGACTTTGACTTTGAACAACCGCTTGAAAAAAATCTATTCAGTACCGTTTAGAATGTATTCCTTATCGAAAAATAAAGTATTCCAGAGTTATATTAGTATGGATGGTTACTATGGTACAGTGTCCACAATTATTAACAAAGCTCGGAGCATTAATAATAATATCTAGGGACAATGTCACACAGATCATCCTAGCCCCAAACTAAGCAAAGCTTGTACTATGGGTACCAGCCGACGATATACATACTTATATAGATAGATAAATACTTAAATACATAGAAAACATCCAAGACTCAGAAACAAATATTCGTGCTCAACACATAAATATTTTCACTTTCCAGGATTCGAACGCAGGACCACCAGCTTCGTAAGCAGGAGCACTATCAACTAGGCTACGGCGACCGTCATAATAGTATTAACATTTTATGCTATCCAACGATTCTCTCTACACTATGTCTTTGTTTCTGACCAAGAGAATTCCTAATTCGAGACCCAAATTATCCAGACATTGGCATTTAGCGGTTGCTTTAAAAGCTTCTAGAGAATGAACTAGCTTGGCGTTGTAATATTAATGAATAGTGCAACAAATAATGTATTCATTCGTCTCTTAGGTGTACTGGATAAGATATTTTGTGAAGATCTATAAACTAGTCTAATACGTGCAATATAAAAAAAAATACGTGTACTTGCTACTACTACACAATAAAGAGTATCTCCAATCCAAACGTCACGTATCAGTTATGTTTAAAAAAATCTTAGATAACTAACTACAATAACTGCCAACTAATAAAATAAATACTGCAACTAAATATTCAGTTCTATCATTTATGCTCATCATCATCATGTCAGCTAAATTACATCCACACTGCTGCACAAAAGCCTCTCCAAAGAATTGAGGATATCCCATAATCGCCACGCTTGGCAGACGGGTTGGCGATCGCCGTTTGATGGTCATAGTTGCCCAATTTACAATCTAGAAAACGAAAAATCTAAAAGTAAGTTCACGCCACGAGTTAAATCGTTTAATATTAATTAGTTCAAACAATATAATGTAAAATCTCTTTCACCAGACACCAAATAATAGATATAATCAAAATAATTATTAAATACATTACAGCTAAGATAATTTGAACAGTAAAAAATAAAATATCAACGTAATAAATAGAAATCATAATATTGATTATCGTCCACAAATCGATTTATTACCCGTTTTTGGCAACTATATTTTTAATCTATGCCAGAAATGACAGTTGACAGCTTCAGATTACCTAATAATCTATGATCGATCACTCGTCTCTCTTACCATTTATTCCCTGTGGTACACCCATTGATACAACTGGTTGTACTACAGGACTTTTTTTTTCCCGATGGATCAACCGTACCGTGGAACAACTAAAAACATTCCCTGTGGTACAACTATAAAACTATTGACGCAACTGGTTGTACCAAAGGGATTTCTTTTTCCCGTTGGACCAACCATTCGATGGAACAACTAAAAACATACCCCGTGGTCTAGCCTAGAAATAATAGCAGATAAAAGGTTATCAATATTATTGATCAACATTTATTTATATCTGCTTAATTCCATGCAAACTTATATAATTGTAAAGTGGAAATAAATGTATATTAAACCAAAGAGTTTTCCAACCTTTTTTTATCGTATTAATGATTAGTTCTTTTTTCTATTTTTAAAATTAGAAGCAATTTAGCATCAAATATTTTCTATAACAATATTTTGTTACTTCTGCAATAACCGTTCAAATTTAATTAAAAATGTCAGAAATAAGGATTATAAACCGAAAAGGAGGAAAAGTGTTAATTTTGAATGGGCGGCAATTTTATAAAATAAAAGTATATAAGAACTGTTCGAGTTTCTGGCGTTGTTCTCTTTACAAAAAAGAGAAGTGCAGGGGGTCGGTGACAATTGATGTAAGTACATTTTAATTGAAATTTCTCTATCATTTTGAATCTGTATTTTTGAGAATAGTTCCTTTTGCGAATAAAGTATTTTTACGAATGTATGTAATATAATAATCATGTGTGTCCATTGTTAACAGAGCAGCAATAATATCATCAAAGAGTGTGACCATTCTTGTGAAGCTAATTTTATTAGAAATGATGTCGCTCTACAAATTGATGAAATTAAACAGAAAATAATAAAATCTGTTAAACCAATTCCAAGAATTTATAAAAAGTCACTGAAGCATCTGAAAGATTCGGGATTTGATTTAGTATCCAATCTACCTACGTTAAACAGTGTAAACCATTCTTTATATGATGCCAGAAACAATGCAGCTGGTGTGAGTAAAACCGTATATAAATCGGCTTATGAAGTAGAAGTTCCCTTACAGCATTACCAATTTCTGTTAGCTGATTATTTTTTTAACGGATCTAGAATTCTGGTATTCTGCACTAGTGAAACGAGACAACTTATTGCAAATATAACAGAATTTTTTGGGGACGGCACATTTAAGTGTTGTCCTTCTCCATTTGTACAACTGTTTACAATACATGGAGAAATAGGCAGCTCTAATAACAGTACTAGCGTAGTGCCACTGGTTTACGCTTTGTTAACCGACAAAAAGAGACAAACTTATGAAACATTATTCAATTTAATCAAATCACAAATTCCTGATTGGAAACCAAAAAAATATCATTCTGATTTTGAAATTGCGGCAGTTAAAGCTATGGCTGAAGTATTTCCTGATGTTGTAATACGAGGTTGTTACTATCACTGGTCAAGAGCTATTTGGAGAAAAGGTAAAGATTCTGGTCATACAAAAAACAAACCTGAAAAGCGAATTGTGTCTCTCTGTTCAGTATAGCCATTGTTGCCAGCTGAGAGGATCTTAGAAGGTTGGAAATATATTAAGTCGGAATGTGATAAACAATGTCCCAATGAAATGTCAACATTTTTACTTTATATTGAACGTACTTGGATAAACAATAACAATTTTAACCAATTGATCAGTGTTTTTGCAGAGAGACATCGCAGTAATAATGTGACTGAATCTTATCATTCTGAACTCAGCAAAAGCATCAATAAAAATACAGTAACCCTCATACGACTCCTGAAACATTTAGAGCAAATTGCATGCTTAGCTGAAATAAACGTGAAACGATATCAAAAAAACTTAGGAAAACCAAGAACCAAAAGTATGGTAGCGAATGATGATTTCATACGTAACATTCAAATGGAATTAATCAATGGCTTTATAGACGTTGGTTTTGCTATAAGTCTGAGTATTATTGATAGGGACTCCTGTAATTCATAAAACTATTTGTCAAGTTTCCACTTAAGTTTGTACTCCCGGAATTGGTTTTATTTAGTTTCTTTTTAGTTCAACATGCTAAAACAATAATAATATGATAATAAAAAATTGTCTTGCAACTTTTTTTAATTTTATTTATTCTTATCCACGTTATCCTTTTAAATTACAGTTGTATCACAACGAATGTTTTTAGTTGTTCCATCGAATGGTTGGTCCAACGGGAAAAAGAAATCCCTTTGGTACAACCAGTTGCGTCAATAGTTTTATAGTTGTACCACAGGGAATGTTTTTAGTTGTTCCACGGTACGGTTGATCCATCGGGAAAAAAAAAGTCCTGTAGTACAACCAGTTGTATCAATGGGTGTACCACGGGGAATAAATGTCTCTTACAGCCTTATTTAGAAACGCTACTTACTAAAATTTAAGCCGACCGCCTAGGCATAGGTTATCAAAATTTTCATTTAAAAACCATTTAATTAATTTTCACAAACTTGAAAAAACACCTAAGAAAATCAGAAGTCCTTGAAAATACACTGTGACGATCATAAATCTATCATTCCATGTCAACCATAGAGAAAAAATCATAAAGTATTTATAGGTAAATCATCCGATTTCAGAAATGTTGGCGGAGTAAAATTTCTTAGCTGAGGAAAATTTAAGTAGGTTTTTTTTAATAAAGGGGGGGTACCGGAGCAGCAAACCCGCGTTCCCGGGACGCCCCCATCAGGCGTCAAGAGAAGTCCACAGCGGGTGACATGCGAAGGCATTACCCTGCCTTATCAAAAAAAGGGGTTTTTTAATAAAGAAATAGTTAAGCGTGGTTCAAGTGGTTGAGCAGGGTTTACCTGAGCCACGATTAAGCGTCTGATCACGGTGTTATTTTAAATACGAACATAAAAATTTATTGCGTGTGTGATTTGAGTGTGTTTTTATTTGTTTTGTTCATATTATATCCCTTGACAACTGCATACTAACATAACATAACTCATAGCTAGATACTCTCACCGGTTCGTAATTGATAAGCGTAATCTCATGATCCGATTAGATGACTGGCGACATGACTGGAAAGAGGTCAGGTTCTGGACCAACGGCTTTACGTGCTCTCCGAGTCTCGGGGGTAAAATACCGCCAACTCCCAGACTTCGGGCTGATGCTGATAAATTTTTCTTTCGACAGAGAAGACCCAAAATCACTTTTGGCCCGACCCGGGATGTGAACCGAGGACTTCGTTATCTGTGGGTGAACACGCTACCGCTAGACCAACGAGACAGTCAAAGTAAACTAGGCATTGCCATATACTCGTATATTGTAAGAAGCTAATATAAAATTTTATTGTCATCATATCAGACACTTTATGCGCACTTAAAAGGAGACACCTATGTAATATAAATTGTAGTAGAATAAATAAACTATTTTTATTAATATTAATTAAATCACATATAACTATTTAGATAATAGTTATATGTGATTTAATTAATATTAATAAAAATAGTTTATTTATTCTACTACAATTTAATGGAATTTACGCCTAAAATAAATACTTAAAGCAAATAAAGCACTAATTTATTAGTTCTCTAATAAAATTTGACTTTCTATAAGTGCTACCTATTAATCAACCCCAAAACACATTATTGAAGCTTTTAAATAAGAGTGAACAACACTTATAGGCGTAATTTTTTTATGGCGCTCGACATTTTGAGCTTATAACCCGGTCGCTGGCGACGCCGCGGCGTAAATTGCATTCGCCATCCAATTTTGTATAAGGGTCGTATGACTGGATTTATTCGTGTGATTTGAAGTGCCTTTATGTTTTACAGGGTGTTTACTTAAACGTCTAAAATACTTATTCCATGGCTTTGACTTTTGATAAGCATTTGCCTTGCATATGCTTATAGTTTACAAAATAAATAATGGTATGCGAAAATTCTATATTTAATGATAAGGTTTAGTAGTTTATGAGCAGAACCACACCTAGTTTTACATACAAGGCTTATTTCCCAGGAGGGTAGGATAGACATCTCTTTTGCCATAACTACGAGCATATTCTTCATATATTCACGCCGGTATAGGATACTACGGACGGTCACCGTAGCTTAGTTGGTAGTGCTTCTGCCTACGAAGCTGGTGGTCCTGGGTTCGAATCCCGGTAAGTGGCAAATATTTGTGTGATGAGCACGAACATTTGTTTCTGAGTCATGGATCTTTTCTATGCATTTAAGTATTTATCTATCTATATAAGTATGTATATCGTCTCCTGATACCCATAGTAGAAGCTTTGCTTAGTTTGGGGCTAGGATGATCTGTGTGACATTGTCCCTAGATATTATTATTATTATACTTCTGCCCTGGCCTTTCTGGAGACCATCCCCGATTTGGTTTCCCTTTCCGGTTTTACCATTCACACATGCCATGTATACTTATTTTGTGAATCTTCTTTCATCCATCCTTTCTAAATCATTCAAACCATCTCAGCATCACCTTTTTCAATCATTGTGACTCCGACCGCTTTTACACCATTACGTGTATTTTGTATTCTTTCTCTCAAAGTCACACCACACATTCTTCTCAGAGCTCTCATTTCCACTGCATTTGTTTTACTTTCAATCTTTCTCTGCCAAACCCAACTTTCACTTCCATACATTAAAGTTGGCACTGTTTATAGTTCTGTTAATAACTGTTTACCTCCTTACTTGTTTACATTAAGATACAGCATGTCTACCACAAGCTCACGTAGTTTTCTTCCTCGATGATACTTGCAGTTTTTCCAGTCCAACTAGCAGCGCCCCTAGCGGAAACTTCAATGAACTTAAAATGTCTGTACTAAAAAACGGTAAACGTTTCATCGAGTAAGTAAACTATATCGAGTCGTCGTGAAGGTACATCAGATTAGCGTAAGCTATATTATAAAGAAAGACCCCGATACCATGCAATACCAACTACACTTACTTTAATATGATTGCATTTCTTTCTAACTCAGTTCTTTTGAGAAGGACGGGACATCTCTAGCTGCGTTATTTTAGTTTTGGCGCAAAATACTGAGTAAAAATAAGCGACACGTTAGGACCTGTTGACTATAGCAGGGCCAATTTAATAGATCTCATTTGACATCTGTCAGTTACTAGTAAAATTAATTGTAAAATGACCTTGTTTCGTAATTATTACAATAATATTATAAATCGTAATTAAAAAAAAAATAAGCAAATGTGCAGTTCTAAATACGAAAATATAAATAATATTCTATGCCCGCCGGATAAGGTTATATTGTTGTATTTTGATGAAGTGTCAAATGCGATCTATTAAATTGCCCTTCTACAATTATGTGCGCAGTGAGCGTACCAGTGCCCAGATTTAGTAGACTGTCGTTTCTATGTATGCTCTGTTCTTTTCATTCGAGCTATATTAGAGAGAGAGAGAGAGATGTAATGACGTTTACATTACTTTAGCGGTGTAAAACAGATTCAGATTTATTTATTTGCATATAAAACAGGTTACATATAGTTGCTAAAGAGGTATGCAAAATGTAGTGACATTATTAAAAACCTCATTGTAATTAAGTTTTATATAATAACAAAGCAAATTAACATAATTATATATATAATAAAAACAATATAAAAACAGAGAATCGGCAGCATTATTACTCAAGCTTCAGTGCCCCAATGCTTTTATAAGTAAGCAGAACAGTTTAAATACCATGGCTATATAACATTTCTTGTCTTTGCACTAGTTACCCTCACAAGTAAAACGACGTTGGAAACTCTTCTGAAATGATTCAATTCTCACACAAACGAATAAAACTCTGTTTTAGTTTTTGAAAGTTTATTAAATAATTACACGGGTAAAGTCGGTGGTTTCGCTTTGACCGTCTTCGTCCTAGAAGAACTTGTAGTATTTCATTTAAGTACACTTTACTTTTAATTAGTTCTATTTAAATTTATATTCTGAAACTGTGTGTTCAATAAAAACATCTTGTTTTTTACTTTTTTTTGCACAACTCTTTAGTTTACTTAAGGCCTAACATTACGACTTTAGGGTATTTAACAGAATGTTTGACTGCGAATAAGTGTTTTTCCACTTTTAAATATAATAATATAATACAATAATATCTGGACAATGTCACACAGATCATCCTAGCCCCAAACTAAGCAAAGCTTGTACTATGGGTACCAGGCGATAAATACTTATATACATAGAAAACATCCATGACTCAGAAACAAATATGCGTGCTCATCACACAAATATTTGCACTAACCGGGATTCGAACCCAGGACCACCAGCTTCGTAGGCAGGAGCACTACCAACTAGGCTACGGTGACCGAAAATTTATCTGTTTTGCGGAAAACACTAAATATTAAATCGGAATAAGTGAGTATTTAATGTAGATTAAGTTATTTTAGGTTCAGTAGGTTAGATTAGGTGTGGAATGTGACCCCCCACGAAGATGAACTGCTGCCAGAAAAGTAGGTAAGGTTACAAATGGGGACACACCACGGGACGCACGAGCTGTACAAGCCTACTGCGGCAGCGACCGGCGAAGTGCCAAAAACTAACTGCTTCGAGATGCAATGTTTTAGGAAGAGTGTTATGCTAAAATGATCAAGTAATAATTATTTGTAAATGAGCGCTCGTGTCTGAAATACAGATAAGTACTTATCTAGTTCAGACACAGCCACGTCATACGATTGATACTAAAATGTTTATGTAACCTGGTTTTTGTAAATTCTGTCATAGTATGTCATAAAATTTTGTGAAATAAATATTATTATTATTAATTAATTGCCAATAAAGAAATTGCTTACTGAAAAATTGCGATAATTTGTTTTGACAAAATATGTTATTTGCCAAATGAAGTTTGCGAAAAATTGTTTGCGATGTGATATTTTGGGAAATGTTATTTATCCATACATTGGTAAAACTATTCTCTATAATTATATGTATATTATAGTGCAACGATGCCGTGAATCGTATAATATGATACAAAATAAAAACATACTATCACCTGTCTCATATATATTATGTATGTATTTATATATTGCTCAACTTGGCACCAAAAAATGTATATAAAATGGTCCTTTCTATTAATATGCGAATACCCGACTGCCTTTTCTTCACTCCTGGTCCATTCAACGGTGGCCTGGAAGAAAACGCACCTAACGATAAGCCGCCATTTTTACAATTAATAAACATTTTCATAATTATTTGTTTATAATATTTTTGGTGTACAATAAAAGGTTGACTCTCAATTCGACTGTAAGTATGAATGTATTCTTACTTTCAGTTGAATTGACATAACCTTCTTTAGGACGTCGATAAAAAAAAACATTTCCGTGAACATAATATTATGAAAAATTGCCGAGTCACAGTTAAATATACAGATGTTTATTAAAACAGAGATGACAGTAATTACTAAATTATCTTAATTATATATAGTTATTTACGTTGATTGAAAGATGCCATCTTCATATTACGTACCAACATAATTGTTGACTTATAAGTAAGACAATTAATTCTAATTAAGTTATTAACAATGTACTGTCTAAAGCTACAAGAAATTAACTGGACTACTCCATTTTAATTGAAGATTGACAAAAGAAGTATACATAGCCTGTTTGAAGGGGCAACCGGAAGGGGAAGACCTCGTAGAACATTCTCTGATCAAATCGGAGACGTCCTCAAGAAAGGTCAGGTCAGAAGTACCCTAAGTACTCCAAACATACACACTCACCAACTTTTTCCTTTATAATATTAGTGTGATATATATGATTATCACTTAAAGTGATCTTTTTCAGATATTATATAAATTAAATGGGGGAAAGGATATACCAGAATAATAATAATAATAATGTCTTAGGACATTATTTACACACGGCCATCTGATCCCAAACTAAGTAGATCTTGTACTATGGGATAACTGATATTCTACATATGATACTTTTATTTTGTAAATACATACTTATATAGATAATTACACACAGACTCAGGAGAATCAGACATGTTCATGCACATATAAATATCTATCCTGGGTGGAAATCGAACCCACAAACTCCGAGGCAGTCAGTTCGGATTAAATTACAACCATATTCGCAATATCCATCTAGTTTCACCCAAGGCACCAGTTCCTCGAACGTAAGTCTATTACATTTCTAGCAAGCTCTTCCCAAATTGGAGTTTGATCTCAGGGCTCAAGATTACTCCTTTCCAATTTATACCGTACGTGACCAATCAATCATTGAGCAAAACGTATTCGGGGTAAAGAGAAAAAGTGAATGTTTTGGCTATCATACGGTTTCAAAGATCGCGGCTTTGGTCCGTGTGAATATGGCACCAGTATTCAAATTCATATTCTTTATTTGAAATTTGAAACTAGCTGTGCCCCGCAGTTTTACCAGCGTTAAGTTTTATAAATTATCACTGCTCCTCCGACTGTTGAGCCGACCTCTTAGTAATATTCATGCAAAATTTGAAGTAAATCCATGCAGTACTTTTTGAGTTTAGCCCGGACATACATACAGAAAAACAGACACACAGACAAAATTTCTAAAAACTATATTTTTGGCTTCGATATCGATTATAGTTCACGCCCCAAGTATCCTATTAAAAAAATATTCAATGTACAGTTTTGACTTTCCTACGATTTTATTATATGTATAGATTCTACAATGTAAATTAAACGGTACATGTATGTATAATTAGGTATCATTATGGACCCTGTTTGGGCACAGTAACGCCCGAAATTAATAAACGATCCGCAATCTGTCAGTCAGTCCTGTCTTTAGATTGGCTCTATCGTTATCTTGATCTGTACCTGCGTGCCAATAACAAAACATATCAATCCATCCATTTTTTGCCCAGAGATTGGGGTGCGATCTTTTCCCTCTGCAGCGTTCCGTTTTATGCAGAACTCGGTAACTCAGGACACAATTATACCATTTAATTAAAGAAGAAAATTTATTTGTAAAAATATTAACGATAAGTCATCAATACTGACTTATTTATAGCTAGGTTAAAATGTTTTTAGTAGACGACTAGGGTATATAATAATAAAATGAAACTTAATAGGTCAAACATTGTGTTTTGGTGGAACGGAACGTATCAAAATTTAATTAAAATTTAACTAATATACAAATAATTACTTATTAATAAATATAATACCTATTATGGATTCTGATATGATAAGCAATAATTTTATTATTGATTTCTGTGTTTGTTGTACAAATAATTTGAACAGTGGCGTGAAGTGGTTGCCGCCTATTTTGTAAACAAAAAAATATTCTTATTATTACTTATTTATATGCAAAGCCATTTTGGAATATAATGAACTATTTCACCAATTTTATCTATAGAACTAATCGTCAATCCGCCAAATTTCTAGGATTGCAACTTTAGATTGTTTTGGCTATCTAAGCTTATGTCAAAATTAATGGATAGGTTATTGGCACGTGCAACCTGTCATTTTAGAACAGAGGCCTATCTTTTTCTATGATCCGTCCTTCGAAAGATCGCTCGTTCGGAAAAATTGCTTTTTCAATCTGTGGATGCTTTATTGGCACGGTTTAATAGACAAATGGATCGAAATTGCTATCGTAGATTGCATAAAATGGATTAGGATCGTTTATTAATTTCGGGCGTAAGACATGATAGTTAAAATCTAAACTTACAGACTAACGGTTAGGTGCACATGCAGATATTACACAGAAAACTTATTATTTTGGCACGACAGAACAGTAATATTAATTTAATCATTTTATATACCTATACAACATGTAACTTAATTAACGCACACCCTGAAAATAGTTTACTGAATCGATTTATCATTTTAAATATGGGTAATTTTTTATTCCAAAATTATTAAAACTACGGAAATTATTGTAATATTTACTCTGTACAGTCAAAACGAATTGAAATGGATCGTAAGTCAAAGTAATAAGACTTTTATAATCACACTTTTATTGGTATTCATACAAATTCCTCATTCAATACAAAATAAAGAATAATAAACTTTATTCTACGAAACTAATTTAGTAAATAACAATGCATATACATGTTGAATTAAAAATTGAATGTATGTATTATGATTACAACATAATATTCTAAATGGGGTGTTTGAGGATGTGCGTTAATTACGTTACATGTTGGATAATAATATTAAAGCTATAGATTCAGTACGAATTATGGATAATGTCAGTCAGTCAGTATACATAAAACATAAAAGGTAATGTCTTCCTGGCAGAATTTTGCCCACAGCAGCTAGTCAATGGAGTCAATCCACCTGCGCAAGGCATATTATAGTTCACAAGTATGTGCGCAGACACGGGCTTACTTTCTTTTCATAACTCTCATGATCGGATGGGACGACTAGCTAGCTTTTTATAAATCGTATTTTTTTTTACTCTACCGTGTAGTGCTGGACGTGGCAGCTAAAGAAATACGACCAAAATCTCAGTAGGAATCTTATTTTTCTTCTCATCACCATCTTAACATCTTATAACAATATAATTATCTAAATGCATTGAATTATATCTAGGGATTCCCAAGCGATTTGATAATTAAGATAGTCTGCAACTTTGTAATATTTCTTTGAAATATGTCAATAAACTATACTCATATTTAGCTGACTCTATATTGCATAATCTTACAATAAAAACAAAGCATTTAACACATATCTTCAAGAGAAAGCGTATTACTCGGTTAATGAGTTTTTAAATGTTAATAATGTACAGTAGTTTTTTACTAATTATATTATGCCAATGATTATTGTATCTAAAATTATAATTGACTTAATTTTAGTACCTGGTACCCATAGTACAAGCTTTGCTTAGTTTGGGGCTAGGATGATCTGTGTGACATTGTCCCTAGATAAAAAATAAATATTAATTTAAGATTTGCATGACGAAATGCTGAAATATAGTTCGCACATTTTATAAATTAGAACATCTTGTATCCACCTATATTTTCAAATAAAGATATACTGTATTGTATTATTCTTAATAGAAACTACAATCAATACTGAAAGATGCAATGGTTTAAAAAAATTGTGTTTGTTGTTATTCACTATTAAAAGAAATTTCTTGGGACAAATAACACACTGCCATCTGATCCCAAATTAGCTGAGTCTGAACTGTGGCAACCAGACAACTAATAAACATAGGTCAAATATATCTAAAAGTATAAATACCTATATAAAAAGGTATGCTACGATGGTTTGGGCATTTAGAAAGGATGAATGAAAGAAGATAGACCAACGAAGTATACCTGTCCTGTGTGAATGGGTCAACCGGAAGTGGAAGGCTTTGTAGAACATTCTCTGACCAAATCGGAGACGTTCTCAAGAAAGGCCAGGTCACAAGTACCCTAAACCGGCGACCATGTATGATGAATGTAATGACAGTAAACAAAGTAAAAGTGGTGTGCAAAGGACCAACGGATTTCCATTTGTCACGAACAAATGGAAAGTCGTTGTGCCTACCCCTCTGGGAAACAGGCGTGAGTCTATGTATGTATAAATATGTAGAAACTTAAATAACCATTTTGACAATAAATCTTCTTCTTATCGTGTCGATGGTAAGAATTATATTCTATCTTCCCAAAATTGGGCAACGCTGACCCCTTTGGCTGAAGCGTCATACAAGTCCTGAAGGGAACAAGAGACTGGACAGGAGGGACAAACGGATAAATGGGCCATACTTTGGGGTGACAATAAATTCAAGAAATTAACTAAACTATGATATATAGATATCATAAATCAGATTATAATTCCGTATGATCAAATATAAGTCACGATCTAACTATTGGTTATGTAATAATAACTAATCTATTTGTATTTAGAATTAATTTGGAATACTACAATTATTATTCATGTTCTAACTATTTTCAAGCGCTGTATTAAAGTCTTAGTGAATAAAAACCGTTTTTATTTTATTTATGTATTTCTAAATAAATACATATTAAAGAGAAAAGAAAAGCACAGAACAATAATCGTGCTTTTCACGCAAAGATTTGTCCTGGGGAGAGGATTGAACCCTGACCTTTGGCTTAGCAGTCAGTTTCACTAACCATTAGACCAACAGGCCAGCCAATAAAGTAAAGTATTTTCCATAATTTTATAAAATCTAATAAACATTATTAAGTTTGCATTCGAATTATCCTAAATTATATAACCTAAATGTAAATATATAAGAACAGTTAGTGATATATTTTCACTGTATTAAAAACTTTCCGGATACAAAATAGAAATCACTTCAGAATGTTTAATAATGGTTGAGAAAAAAAAAACTACCACTAATATATTCAAACGTCGCCGCGTCGCCACCACTAACTAAAATGCACATCTCTACAATAATACAATTTGCATAGAAAACGTTTCAAATTCAAAATAATATTCTTGAATAGCATATTTTTCCTACAATTACACATCTAAAGTTCGTCCACGCTATGTCATCATGCTTGAGTGGCCAACTAACCATTTCAATCACAGTTAATTTTGAGTCTTAAATTTAGAGATATACGGATCAATTTTGAACTGTAGTTCCACATCCGGTTACAAAGGAAAAATTACATTCTCCTACTTTGCCTATGCACTTTATATAACAGTAGCAAGCGGTTTATAAATGTATATTAAAATTCCTATTTGAGGATGTAGTTCTGCGAATTATACCGGTTTTGTTTTGTTTCAAATTATGACATAAGTTGAAAGCTGTTTATTATTTTATTTTTTTCCCCTGTACAAAACGGGGGGTTTTGAACTGTAAGCCTTTTTCCATGTTTCCACAGCATCGTAGCTTTTAAACGGATAAACTGAAACTGATTTAGTATAAGGGTTCCGTACGCATATTGGTATAAATACACTTATGGGAGATTCAGTCCGTCCGTCCTTATTTCAAGGGGGCATATCAGCTTCCATGATCAAAACGATTTTATGTATTAGTACCTTAACCTTATTCAAAAGTTTAAGAAATGGAGAAACGAAAAAACTATTTTAAGTTCTTGTGCCAAGTTTCATAGCATAATATTATAACACATATAATAATAATATCCACACGGCCATTTGATCCCAAACTAATACGTATAGCTTGTACTATGGAAACCAGATAACTGATAATCTACATAAACTACTTTTATTTTGTAAATACATACTTATATAGGTAATTACACCCAGACTCAGGCCAAACAGACATTTATTTATTTATTTTATTTATTTATTTAATCTACTAAACATTATCATAACAGGCTTTGTACCCAATGCGATAATGCGAACAATATTATTAATTATTACTAATTAAATCCAGAGTCACCCTCACGAATTCCGCCAATGAACAATTAAAAATGTCCACTCTTTGTGAGGCGCTGTTTAATACTCGTAGGCCTCTTGCCACCGGTGCGAATTTACCAATGTTAGTACGCGCCACCGTGACGTCAAAAAGCCGTGCCCTCGGCGCTTGCCGCAACCTGGTGTTTGGAACGAGCAGCTTCATTGAGTCTAATATACTAGGATTATTTAGCCTGCCTCGAAATACTTCAAATAAATACCTCGCTAACGCTAAGTCACGCCGTACCTCTAGCTTATAATATCCAACCATCCCTATAACAAAGAGGGTTGGATACATAAGTGGAAAATAAGGGTAAACTCCGTATTGCTTAAAGTAAAGGTATCTAGCAAATTTATTCTGCATTTTTTCCACCATGAGACTATATTTAGTCTCATGGGGGTTCCTACTCCTAACCGATGCGTTATATAAGGATTTGATGTTAATGCTCACAAATATCTGTCCTAGGTGGGAATCGAACCCACGACCTCCAGCGTGCAAAGCAAGCATTTGCCAACCACGCCAACAGGCTCGTCAATCTCAAGCAGTCAAGTCAGTTGGTAAACATCTAATTCTAAATTATGTATAAAGTTTAACGTAAGTAACACTGCGGGGTGTAGCGAGTAAAAAATCAAATATTTCGGAGCTGTCACTGGAATAACCACTGCACATATAAATAAGAATTTGTATCATCATCATCATCATCAGCATATCAGCCAAAAGACGTCCATTGCTGGACAAAGGCCTCCCCCAAAGATCTCCACAATTGCCGGTCTTGCGCTATTCGCACCCAGCAGTTTCCAGCGAACCGCACAAGATCATCGGTCCATCTTGTAGGGGGCCTGCCCACGCTGCGTCTTCCGGTTCGTGGTCGCCACTCAAGAACCTTTCTGCCAAGAATTTGTATGTGCAGTGGTTATTCCAGTGACAGAGTTCAATAGGCCTTTGACATGGTTCAAGACTGTTGTCTAATGACTACACAGCTTAACCTGCCTTCCAAAACACAAGGACACTCAGAAGTTAAACTACTTTGGCGGCCATCCCACTATGAACTGATCGTAGGTTGCATTCAAACAATTTTAGCACAACCAAAGACAGATGTGGCGAAAAGATTTAGATTAAAATTCTCTTTTTAAATTAACTTTAAGGCATTTTTTGTTGTAGTTAGTACTAGCTGTGCCCCGCGGTTTTACCCGCGTTAGATGTTATAAATTATCATAGCTCCTTCCCCGTAGGTGATAGCGTGATAATATGTTGCCTATATGTTGACCCGACCTCTTAGTAATATTCATGCAAAATTTGAAGTAAATCCATGCAGTACTTTTTGAGTTTAGCCCGGACATACATACAGACAAACAGACACACAGACAAAAATTCTAAAAACTATATTTTTGACTTTGATATCGAGTGTAGATCACGCTCCAAATGTCCTTTAAAAAATATATTCAATGTACAGTTTTGACTTTCCTACGATTTTATTATATGTATAGATATAGATAGATAAGGCATGATGGGGTTGGCGTATCCATTGGGATAAAGACCCCAATTATATAATTAAGATAAAAAAAAATGAACTGATTACTTAACCTGGCCGATTTCCTATGGATGGGGAGAGTAACTGGATATGACCACCTCCTTTCACACTGGCCTACAAACTAGTAACGCCATATTCTATGTGCCAATGGTTTAATTTTTTTTTATATAAAAGACAACGCCCGCACTATACCATATCCTCATATCTAATCCCTGTGTCGCGGGGTAGTTTACAAACATATAAATAGACGGACACAAATTACATCCAGACTCCGTACAACTATTTATGGGTCACACAAATAGTTGTCCAGCGCGGGTATCGAACCCAGGACACTACGTGTCGAGAAGATTGTATTAGCCGCTGCGCCAAACGGTCAGTAAAATTTGTATTAAGTGATCACAATACTTCCTGGCAATACTCAAAGACAAAAAGAACTCTGACATAATTCAATTTGTTTTTTGGTAGTTGCAAAGGCAAAGAAACCACTCTTGTAAATAATTTACACTCCTTTCACCCCCTTTTCACCCCTATAATATATTCAGGGGCTGTCTCGAAAAATGTTTGTGCAAAAATATTTAATACCCCCTGACATTGTCGTACTCTTATTAGTATTGCGTAAAAAAGGTAAGGTAGGGGTTCATTTGAATAAGGGTTGGTTCCGTATGTTTGCTGACAGCGCATTCGTGATAGTCGAGTTAAGCAGAAGCGAGCTACCCTGATACATGGCTTTACAAATTTTATTCGACTATCAACAGAAGGATGAGGTAACTTTGATACGTTTAGTAATACAGGTTGTAATATAAATAGTGGATGTAATCCATAATATCGTAAAAATATAATCTATACATATAATAAAATCGTAGGAAAGTCAAAACTGTACATTGAATATTTTTTTAAAAGGATACATACTTGTGGTGTGATCTACCATCGATATCGAAGCCAAAAATATAGTTTTTAGATTTTTTGTCTGTTTGTCTGTAAGTATGTCCGGGCTAAACCTAAATGTAGCCTATATGTTGACCCCACCGCTTAGTAATATTCATGCAAAATTTCAAGTAAATCCATGCAGTACCTACTTTTTGTGTTTAGCCCGGACATACATACAGACAAACAGACACACAGACAAAAATTCAAAAAACTATATTTTTGGCTTCGATATAGATTGTAGATGAGGCCCCAAGTATCCTTTAAAAAAAAATATTCAATGTACAGTTTTGACTTTTCTACGATTTTATTATATGTATAGATAATATTTATTTTTGCCGAGAGATATGTAAGGAGTAAGGACTGGTGATCGGAGTAGGTATAACAATTTAGGGCTAAGTACTTTAAATGTATATACATATTAATATGGACATAATATAGGTATATTCCGGGAAATCTTAAATTTTACTAGTCCGGAATAACAGTAATCGGGACTAGTCCCTCCCTCTCACCCACCACTGCAAGTCCTGTAAGCCAGGATCAACAGTCGCACACAATGAATTGACACTAAGCGGTGAGGCTCAGGCATCTCCCGGGGAATCGCTTTGACTGTCTGAGGAGTAAGAAAATGAATCGTTCCACTTAAACAACAGTAAGTTGTTTTATTTTATATTGAGGTAACTGGACGATAGACTCGGAAAAATAATTGTCCTACAAAATAGATGGATTGAATGGAGCGTCCTACCACCGCAATTATATATTTTTTTCATGTATTAAGTTATGTCCGAACTCTTAGAACAAAAGTTGTTGCTTTTAGTGTTAGCTATTTAGTCTTGCGAGGTTGTTGGAGGATTTAACAAGAAATCTTGTACATGTACAGACGTCAGCACATCAAGCTACCTCAATCCGTCAAATTTCCCTAATAGAAAGTGAACCTTATGCTTATGTGATAAAGTTGAAAATCCATGAAAGAAATTTGACAGATTGGGGTAGCTGGATGTGCTGGCGTCTGTACATTTCAGGTGTTGTTCCTTTCTACAAGCGGGACCCTTATAAAATTTTATATTTATGTGATAAAGTCGCAAGACTTGTCATAAAAGGTCGACTTTACACGTAATGTCTTCATTGTTGCCTTTACCTGGATCAAAACAACTTTGTTTTGTGTGTACAATGAAATCGAAAACTACCAACCAAAAACTACCAAAGTATTTATGTTAGTAGTTTACTATTTATTAATACACCCAATAATCGAATATCGAATCGAATATCGAATGGAATATCAAAGTCAAATTCCTAATAATCGAATATCATTTTTTTTTTACAAGAAGGATATTATCCCTGTGTCGCGAGGTACTTTACAAACATATAATAGACGGACACAAATTACATCCAGACTCTGAACAACTATTTATGGGTCACACAAATAGTTGTCAGGCGCGGGACTCGAACCCGCGACGCGAAACGGCGAGGCGACTGTCTAAGCCGCTGCGCCACACGTGCAGTCAATTGATCGACAACTACAAATCTAATGTCTAAATACTCTTGTTTGGAGCTCTCTTTAGCAATACAATAATCAAATTTTTCGTCGCTTTTAGCCTGCATTCATGCATTCCGGCTTTCACACGCACTATTCACACTTACTCCTTATGCTGAAACAGAACTAAAGCGATGAACATTACCAATAAAATAGAGAAATAAAACAAATTCGTCACCAATTCACCCTCAAGGGATTGACAGATGTCGGAACACTCAAGCAAACACTCTTATGAATAACCCATCTACGACGTCTGTATGAAGGTCATGTTTGTCACTACAGTTTGAAAAGTGTTACTGAAAAAATTAATTCTAAAAACCTTTTTTACAGAACAAATTTGAAAATAAGAGCTTAGCTGGCACGGGTCAAGATTCAGTCGTGGGACACATTAAAGGGTTAGTACGGGTCGGCAGACTTCACATTCTCTTGACGGTCACCGTAGCCTAGTTGGTAGTGCTCCTGCCTACGAAGCTGGTGGTCCTGGGTTCGAATCCCGGTAAGTGCAAATATTTGTGTGATGAGCACGAATATTTGTTTCTGAGTCATGGATGTTTTCTATGTATATAAGTATTTATCTATCTATATAAGTATGTATATCGTCGCCTGGTACCCATAGTACAAGCTTTGCTTAGTTTGGGGCTAGGATGGTCTGTGTGACATTGTCCCTAGATATTATTATTATTCTTAAGAACATTTCGGAGAACTCTCAGGCAATCAGGATTCCTCAAAATTTTTCCTTTCATCGCTTTAAGTGCGAGATAATTCATTTCTAATACGCACGTGAATTAGAAAGTTTGTGGTGCCGGCCTTGGGTTTGAACTCGAGACCACTAACTCCACAGTCCATCGGGCTAATAATTGCACTATGTTGTAAAACTAACGGCGGGCGCGTTGCCGTGGTCGGTAGATACTTGTCTTTCACGCCGCAGGTTGTGGGTACGATTCCCACCCAGGACAGATATTTGTGTGCATAAACATGTCTGTTTGCCCTATTTACAAAAGAAAAGTAGTATATGTAGTTTAACATCTGGTTTCCATAGTAGCTCGGCTTAGTTTGGGATCAGATGGCCGTGTGTGAATAATGTCCCAGGATATTATTATCTTACATATAATAAAATCGTAGGAAAGTTGAAACTGTACATTGAATATTTTTTTTAAAGGATAGTTGGGGCGTGATCTACAATCGATATCGAAGCGAATAATATAGTTTTTAGATTTTTTGTCTTTGTGTCTGTTCGTCTGTATGTGTCCGGGCTAAACTCAAAAAGTACTCCATGGATTTACTTCAAATTTTGCATGAATATTACTAAGAGGTCGGGTCAATATATAGGCTACATATTATGACGCTATCACCTACGGGGGAGGAGCTGTGTTAATTTATAAAATTAACGCGGGTAAAAACCGCGGGTCACAGCTAGTTATAATATAAAACATGTAGTTATTAAAACTTTTCCCGGTAAACTTAGTTCCCTGGTGAGGTCAGTTCACCGGGGAACTAAGCCATCAATTCGTAACTGATGTTATCGGTATTCAAATAATTATAAGCTACCGTAACTGCTCACCTTCCCCTTATACTTATTATTTTATTTATAACTTTATGCACATCAAATGCTACAAAGACTTATTGTACTGCACGTGTGGCGCAGCGGTTAAAACAGTCCTAGTCGCCTCGCCGCTTCGTGGGATCGTATCCAGCACCGGACAACTATATGTGTGACCCATAAATAGTTGCTCTGAGTCAGGATGTAATTATATGTTTGTAAAGTATCTTGCGCCACAGTAAAAAAATAGCCAGTATTCAGTTTTAAATAAAGAACTCCAAGCTATGGAATAAAAACAAAATACGCATTTAAGTAAATACTTCAAACTTAAATAATCAAAGCGAATTACAATGCTAGCGATTCATTGTTTAATACCTACTTTGTAAAATAATGACATTTTCGTGAACAACGACATTCAAAATAATTAATTATTTAATAATAGGTATGTGTGGGTAGACTAACAAAATACAAACAAAGCTTGTTTACATACCTGCTCCCCGACCTAGCATTAAAATATTCAACATCACACACGATAAAGGCATATTTTACAACCTAAAGCGTGAGCTCAAAAATGTTGAGTAAACAAAATAATTTCAACGAAATTGAAGGCCTTGCCTAAGCCGTGTAAAGTAGAAAGGTGTATAACCGGGACCCGAACTACAGACCGTTGGAAGTCATAGACCACAGTAATCCTCCCCGTTCTGGGTACGGCACGTACTTCTCTTGAAATGTGGAAAGGATTATCCTAGATAGAAACATACGGATGTAAAACAGCGGCGGGCACGTGATATCTGTTCATAAAATTAAAGATAATATTCTTTAATGGAATAAAGGAAATATTAGGTTTGTAAAGAATTGATTCTTTTTTTTAAATCTGATCTTATCAGCCGAAAGACACACACTGCTGGACAACCCCCAAGATCTCCACAATTGCCGATTTTGCGCTATTCGCATCCAGCGACTTCCAGTGACCTTCACAAGATCATCGATCATATTTTTTAAATATTTGACTCTTAATCGTTGACAGATGGCTCTTCACTAACTCAAATTATTTTATATTTATCCATAACGAGGCAACAAAATCCAACCCTACACAATATAATTAATGGAGTTATGAGTTTCATAACTCCGTTAATTTTTTGGGTAGGGTTGAATTTTATTATACAAGGTAGAAATATACATAATATATTGGACTATTACAATAAAACAGGAATAACCCGATCAAAAGGTTCTAAGTACTATAATTATGTAGTATCTCAAACATCTACGCTGCTATGCTACGTAGTATTACAAGCTCCATGGCGTAGTTCCATATCCATAGTGACTACGGCATTGAAACTACGAGGGTTTATTAAAAATGAAAACAGGATACACAATCCGTGAAAATTTAAACGTAAATATACCTAACATCCGACAAATTTGAGAGAGAGGTGTGCAAGGATCTTGACAAATGGAAATCCGTTGTCTCTATCTACCCCTCTGACAAGGAGTGAGTCTATGTTATGCTAAAAAAGTTAAAATATTTCGATTTTTTATAGAACCAGAGTCATTTATTTGCTATGATATATTAAATAAAATAAAAAATCACGAATATCACGGAACTATAAAGCGCACTTAATCTATACATATAATAAAACCGTAGGAAAGTCAAAACTGTACATTGAATATGTTTTAAAAAGGATACTTGGTGCGTGATCCATAATCGATATCAAATCCAAAAATATAGATTTTTAGATTTTTTGTTTGTTTGTCTGTGTGTCTGTTTGACTGTAACTCAAAAAGTACTGCAAGGATTTACTTAAAATTTTGCATAAATAAATATTACTAAGAGGTCGGGAAAACATATAGGCCAGATATTATCATGCTATCACGTACGGGGGAGGAGCTGTGATAATTTATAAAATTTAACGCGGGTAAAACCGTGGGGCACAGCTAGTTTATTAAATAAAAAAATGACACATCGAAATTCATGTTATATGGTGAAGCACACTTGTAGAAACTCTTGTTTCATCATAATAAAGTTCCGGCTCATAAGTTTGCCGATAAAATGGTTGCAATCCAAGGTGCTGACTTTGCAATACTACTATGGGCATCCTCTGTATTCCTCAGAACTTGCACCTAGTTAAAGTAATTTTCCTCTCGGATGAGAAGAGAGGAAAATAGTACTAGTAATATACTCGGCGAACTACAACTTATTTAATTTTAAACGTAAACTTTGAGCTTAAAAAGTTTCATGCTATTAATTGAACGACCCTGATATGCTGGGTACGTTAAAATAATAATTCGGTTCTTATGGGTACGTACGCAAGGATCTTTAGAAGGATTTTTAATACTCATGTTCATCACTTAAACTGAAATGGTCGTTTAAAGTATTGACGCCAGAAAACATATCTATCTCCCGTACGTTTACAAATCTATAGTTTCATTACGAACATTGTTTTAAAAAATGTTTAGCATAAAATGTGGTTTGTGAACTTTAATATATTTGTGAAAACATTCCGTAACCTTTTGCTTTAAAGTTAGCAAACCCAGTATGATGCCATTAGAAACAAATGAGTTGTTGGAATGTAGGCGCTTTGAAAATTCGAGACAAAATGCATTTAGTTTTGGTTAAGGATTTGCATTTTTAATTTATAAAGGTACACATTTGTCTAGTTATTTTATTTTCGGTTTTACTTATAAGTCATTGCTACGCTTTTATTTATAGTCTCGCTTGAAAGTGGTATTACTTTGTAGCGTAAGTAATTGTTGGTGAACCTAAATAAATTGAATAAATACTTGAGAGGTGTCAAGGGACAACCGGATGGAATGAAGTTATTTCTTATTATTTATTATGTACAAAAAACCTGTATACACTCAACAATAATAAACCGGCCATGTGCGAGTCGGACTCGCGCACGAAGGGTTCCGTACCAATATCAAAACGAGCAAAAAATTCACGTTTTTTGTATGAGAGATCCCTTAAGATTTATTTTATTAAGTTTTTTAGTATTTGTTGTAATAGCGGGAACAGAAATACATCATCTGTGAAAATTTCAACTGTCTAAATATCACGGTTCATGAGATACAGTCTGGTGACAGACGGACAGACAGCGAAGTCTTGGAAAAAGCATCACCTTATAGTTAGTATATAGTTTATAGCAGAGGCGTTAACAACACACTTTAGTCAGAACGAGAGACATATCATATGACGTCAAAATTTTAAAGTGAGTACATAATAATTGCTCGCTTATCAATAGCTATGTACGACTTATGACAAATGAAATAAAACTTGGCAGAAAATAAAGCTAAGCCGGCTGCAAATACGCTAGTTCTAGTCAAAGGCAGATATCCTCAATATACAGCCGTATGTATATTGAGAATATTTCCCTTTGACTACTAGAACACTTTGAAAATTGAATTCCACTTTCAGCGGTTTCTGAATTGAAAACTTCGCTTGTTTATTCTTACCAAAATGCCGGATCTATCTTTGCCTAGCTTGTACATTTAGAGTAAGGAATTGCGTACTCGGTAGTGTGTAGGTTCATGTTTAGTGTGATGTAAAATATTTTATTCCAATAAAACACATTGGGCATTTAACGATCATACATTTACTATTACTTATACAATGAATACTATTTATTATCTAGAGGTCACCATAGCTTAGTTGGTAGTGCTCCTGCCTACGAAGCTGGTGGTCCTGGGTTCGAATCCCGGTAAGTGCAAATATTTGTGTGATGAGCACGAATATTTGTTTCTGAGTCATGGATGTTTTCTATGTATATAAGTATTTATCTATCTATATAAGTATGTATATCGTCGCCTGGTACCCATAGTACAAGCTTTGCTTAGTTTGGGGCTAGGATGATCTGTGTGACATTGTACCCAGATATTAGATATTAGAATTAGAAATCGGGAAGTTATGGGTATGGATGTTTGTATCACGAGGGAACAGCTTTTAAATCTATACAAAACTCAAGTCCGACCCTGCATGGAGTACTGCTCTCATCTTTGGGAAGGCTCCGCAAAGTATCAGCTAGACTCTTTGGATTCAATAGACAGACGCGCTCGCAGGATAATCGACGATAGAGACCTAACAAGTAAAAAGCTGCAAAATTTGGATCATCGGCGTCAGGTTGCAAGCTTATCGGTTTTCTACAGGCTGTTCTATGGAGAATGCCCTCAAGACCTCCATGAACTTATCCCTCCATCTCCCTTTTTTCATCGGACTACAAGGCATCGGGAGACTCTCCACCGCTATGTTGTTGACATCCCATTATGCCGTACGAAGTGTTTTGCTTCCTCTTTCATCATACCCACGGCTAAGCTGTAGAACAGCCTCCCAAAAAACGAGTTTCCAGACTCATACAACATGGGTTTATTGAAGGTTAGAGTGAACAGGCATCTTATGGGTACGCGCGGTCCACCTTCGACCACATCTGCATTAAACCATTTTGCATAAAAAAGCAATTGTTATTCTTTCGCAAAACCTACCTAACGGATTTTGATTAAAAAATTACAGTTATATAAGTCAGATATTCAAATAACACATGGGCTATATATAATTTATTAAGTTAAACCATGCCATTATAAGTTTACCCATGTTTCTAGAAAACAAATAACAACTATACCAAAAGGTAGTAAAGAGTGTGTGGGCCAAGGGAACCATTCATTTGATCCTATAAATAGAAATAGATAAAATAAAATAAAGAACTACTACTAAACTACTTACTAGATCGCTCAAACCAATTTTCGGTGGAAGTTTACATGGTTATGTACATCATATATATTTTTATAGTTTTATTATTCTCTTATTTTAAAAGTTACAGGGGGGGACACTCATTTTATCACTTTGGAAGTTTCTCTCGCGCAAACTATTCAGTTTAGAAAAAAATTATATTAAAAACTTCAATATCATTTTTGAAGACCTATCCATTGATACCCCACATGTATGGGGACGATGAAAAAAATAAAAAAATACCTCAGTTGCCTCCATTTTCCAAAGAATATTATTCAAAATAAATATTATTAAGATGGCTTACCGCATGTGCCAACACGCTTCAGTGCATAGCTGAGAGGTCGGCCCATTCCGGACAAGGGTCAAGTCAGCAACTCACATGTCATACTAAGTAGTGGGTCTACTTTTGTTGCATATTATAATTCACAGTAAATCCATATGCTTTGTTTACATGACAACAAAAGAAGAATGGGTTTATTTATGTTACAAAAGGGAGGATAGTTTTGTGTGAACAATGAATCACATGGCTTTGTGGTGTTCTTTTTCTTCGGTGCACGAGAAATGAAACGGAATTGTACATACATACATAGATTCACGCCTGTTTCTCAGAGGGGTAGGCAGCGGATTTCCATTTGTCACGATCTTTGCACACCTCTGTTGGCTCGATTACTGTCATTATGTTCTTCATACATGCTCTCCGGTATAGGGTACTTGTGACTTCTTGTGGTCAGAGAATGTTCGACGAGGTCTTCCCCTTCCGATTGCCCCATTCACACAGGCCAGGTATACTTCTTTTGTCAATCTTCTTTCATTCATCCTTTCTCAATGGCCAAACCATCTCAGCATACCTTTTTCAATCTTTGTGACTACATCCTCTTCCGTCACTACAACGTTCTCTTACATCAGTATTTCGAACTCTGTCTGTGTGAATATTCACAGTTATACAAATTACCGCTAGAATAGTGAAACCGCAGTTACAGACAGCTGAAACATGCTATTGGGCTAATACTTGTAAAGAAAACACCGAATAGCTTCCTGGAGTCTAGTCTCCAGGTCTAACATAGCCAACTTCTAGAAGACGCCTGTTCCTTGACGAATATAATAATATCTAGGGACAATGTCACACAGATCATCCTAGCCCCAAACTAAGCAAAGCTTGTACTATGGGTACCAGGCGACGATATACATACTTATATAGATAGATAAATACTTATTTATATACATAGAAAACATCCATCATTTCGAATCAAATATTCGTGCTCATCACACAAATATTTGCACTTACCGGGATTCGAACACAGGACTACCAACTAGGCTACGATGACCGAACATATTGTCGTTCCCTGAGCCTGAACTCCCATCCCATTGGATTATGTGTGTGAAGGTAAAGAGGGCATCTTTGACGACGGGACAATATTTTGTGAAGATGGGACAATATTAAAAACTAACTCACCGTATATTGATATAAACGACTGTTGTGAACGTCAACTTAAGGGGATGATAACACTAAAGTTACATACAAACTACCTAGTCCGAGTCAAAATAGAGTGAACTGAAGGCTATCAAAACAAGTTCACAAATACGGTGAAATTGAATAAAATCATTAATTGTGGGCAAAATATATATTTATGCCGACATGCGTTAGATGGACGAAAAAAATTTGAGGCGATGTAAAAAAAGTTTCGCTGTAATATAGAAAATAAGTAATAATTTTTATTTAGAACAAAAAGGCCCTTGACACAATCTTCGGAGGTCGTGGGTTTGATTCCCACCCAGGACAGCTATTTGTGTGATGAACATGTCTGTTTGTCCTGAATCTGGGTGAAATTATCATATATATGTATTTACAAAAGAAAAGTAGAATATGTAGGTAATATATCAGTTACCTGTTTTCCATAGTAGTTCAAACCCGGCTTAGTTTGGGATCAGATAGCCGTGTGTGAATAATGTCTCAGCATATTTATAATATAACTAGCTGTGCCCGCGACTTCGTCCGCGTGTTAATTAGCTTATTAAGATTTTTTATTGGATTTTCTAAAATAAAACATTTTTTCTAAAATAAACGTAGCCTAAGTTACTCCTTATTACATCAGCTACCTGCCAAAAAAAGTCCCGTCAAAATCGGTCCAGCTATTTCAGAGATTAGCCGGAACAAACAGACAGACAGACAGACAAAAATTGTAAAAAAAAATATTTTGGGGTATGTACCGTATATATATTCATATACATGTAGTAAAAATCGGTTATTTCAATATTACAAACAGACACTTCAATTTTATTTATTTGTATAGATAATAATATCTAGGGACAATGTCACACAGATCATCCTAGCCCCAAACTAAGCAAAGCTTGTACTATGGGTACCAGGCGACGATATACATACTAATATAGATAGATAAATACTTAAATACATAGAAAACATCCATGACTCAGAAACAAATATTCGTGCTCATCACACAAATATTTGCACTTACCGGCATTCGAACCCAGGACCACCAGCTTCGTAGGCAGGAGCACTACCAACTAGGCTACGGTGACCGTCAGTTATTATTCATAATCTATCATATTGTACTCGCCGGCCTTGAGGTCGACCAACACAAAGGTGTTTAGTTGGCGATTGTGTCGATAAATACCATTTCCGATCCTCAATCCCATATCTTTGGGTGTTAGCACAAAACATGTCGAAAAACAGATCCTTTCATGCATCTACCATCAGTAACCGCCCTAAATAGAAGGTTAAATCCTATAGATTGCCCTCTAGCGTGCTTGTGTTATTAAGTTTGTAGTTTTAATTTAACCCCACACTTGCCCGTACTGTCCCATTAAGCATAGATCTCGGCATAAATATAACGGTACAATATAATATAAAAAAGGCGAAATAATTTAACAACAAAGTACAATTTATGCTCATCAAAAATAACATAAATGGCTACTAAAAGTAGTTTTGGCGTAAAAGAGTAACAAACATACATCTATACTCACAAACTTTTGCATTTATAATATTAGTAGGATGTGTACCTCTAGCGGTTTTGGCAGTGCACGCCGGAATAGCTCGCAGATGGTAGATTTTTCCTACTTGCTTGACACGTATCGTTATATTTTAGACAATTCACACAATATCGTTATAAATTGTAGCCTATGTGTTATTCTGATGTATAAGCTATATTATTGTAAACTTTTTACGTGAAAGAGTAACAAACATCCATCCATATTTACAAACTTTCGCGTTTAAAATATTGGTAGGATTACTTGCAACCAACTATAAAAGGTAGGTATAATTAATATCCCACCCAAGTTCTCATAAAGCAAAAAATCGTTTCACTTTCTCTTTGTTTATCTCGATATGTTTACAATTATACAGTACGAAGAAATAAGTTAGAAAGAAAGTACCATCCATCCATCCTCATCAAAAACAACATTAACATGTCACTTTAACAAGCCATTTACGAGTGCCAACTTAATCCCAAGTTTTTACATTTCTCAAAAGACTTGTAATATTTTCGGACACCTTTAATACAACTTCAAATGAAGAAGTTCAAACAAGTTGCCAAATAAACCTGCGTAGTTAATCAAAAAAGTAATTTTGGTAGATGAGTGGGGAACGGCGGGTTTCGTTTGCGTTCTTTGATTTTGATTTGGTACTGCCCACGCTCACCTTTGGTACTCCCTAATAGTGAAGAGCTCGCAGTAGATATCTAGTCGATGTAACTTTACTCTTTGCTGATAAAGATCCTACTAATATTATAAACGTGAAAGTTTGTAAGTATGGATGGATTGATGTTTGTTAATCTTTCACGTAAAAACTACTGAATGGAATTTAATGATACTTTACAATAATATAGGTTACATCAGAATAACAGATAGGCTACAAATTATAAAGATACCATGTGAATTGTCTAAAATATGACGATAAGTGTCAAAGTGGGAAAAATTCTATCATCTGCAAGCTATTCCGGGGTGCACTGACAAAACCGCTAGAGGTACAGATCCAACTAATATTGTAAATGCGAAAGTTTGTGAGTATGGATGTATGGATTTTACGCCAAAACTACTTTAACGCCGGTGAAACGGCGGGGCATAAAGTATAGAATAATTTTGTAATAAATAATTGCCAAAAAATGCATCTAGGTAATAAATAACAAAATAAAGTAACAAATATAAACTAATATTACCGTAGCTCCTTTAAGAAAATACATATGTGACTACCTTTAAGAAATAATTGAAAGAGTTTTTAGTAATTAAAACCTTTTTTGAAGTGTAGATTTCTTTTGGCGCTTGAATACTTTTTGGTTCAACAAAAATCATGGAATTCGCGTCATATTTACGTCGCTCTTCCCATGAACGTTCACTTTTATCGTCAAAAGTTAGACTTAAGTAAAGTAAAAGAAGAAGAAAGAAGTAAAGTAAAAAGTAAAAGTAAAGTTAGAGCTTGCCGCAAGGGTTATAAACTACGGTAACCACTAACTATCAGATTTATATACGTTTAAACAAGGCTGTATATTTTGTTATTTACGGTCATGTATTTTTTTTTCATAATTATATGTCGTTGGTGTTATTCTGGTATGCATTGTTGATAGTTAACTTTTATGTTGGAAATACAATCAAACAAACAAAGCAATAAATTTGTATAACAGGTTTTCGGAATCAGTTTTGGCTTCAAGAGCGAGGAGATATGTGGTTGAAAACGAGTAAATATAATTTATTTTAAATATAACACTCCTTTTTTGTTATGATTATAAAAAACAAACCACCCTCACCTAACGTTGAAGTTAGCAGCAGATTTGCAACTCTTTTAGTATTTCGGCTCTGACTCGTCGCGGAATAATCTCGGGGATAATAATCTTCTGGCACGACATTGGGTAGGGTTGGGCTACGTATCGATAAGCTGTTTATCGATACCCAGACTTTAGAATTGAACCAGAGGCTAAAGTAAGCCTGAGGTAGCAAACAGTATTCAGCTGCTATATAGAATCTTATATTAGGAATACTATAATATGAAAAGAGCCTATATAATAACTTAATTATGTCTATACTACTGCATTCATATTTTTTTAATCCAGTGATCCCAGGGCAGAGTTAACCGGTATCAACATTTTAATCTTGGTAAATATATTTACATATATGTATATATATATATATATAATGTGAGTAAAATATTCAATAAAACGTCGATACATTTCTGAACCGAGTTGATAATTACATTCAATTTTTATATGTCTTAGTCAGGTAATAAAATAAAACGTTTATCATATATTTATTACAGTACGAGATAGCCTCTTGGTGAGAGCATCAGACTGGATTCAGCGGTCTCAAGTTCAAACAAACGTGCGGTCAATCAATTAAATTTATAATAAATTAGATCGTACTTAAAACGGTGAGGGAAACCATCATGAGGTAACACTGGTTTCCTCACTCTCAGGTCAACAACAATCTGGTATACTGATACCTGAGAGTTCTCTAAAATGTTCTTGATATGAAGTCTGCCCTTCCACACTATGTCAGCGTGGTGGACTATGACCTACCCCCTCCCATTGTGAGAGGAGACAGTGTGCCAGCCATATTTTTAAACTGTCGATATGTTATTTGCTGAATTGATAGAATTATCTCGTCTATCCATATCGGTCAAATGTATTTGTGTATCAATTCTTGAATTAAAATCAAAATATTAAGTTATCGATAACTTTAATCTCCGCTCATCCCTTGTTAGGTCTCATCTGGTACACAGACTGGTAAGGCATCCGTTTCACTAATGCACTGGGTCATTCCTTTTTACATAATGTAGATTGTGGCGCTATTGTTCCCATTTATCTCTATGTTTCTGTGTATTGAATTTATTACTTGTTTGTAACTTTGTATATTTTTTAAAATTGAATAACAGTTTTGCCAGCTACAACTTACAACCGATTTTATTAATTATAATTTAACCAGCCGTGAGGAACTAACATATTATTATTATTATTTATATAAATTTATATGAGAAAGTCTAACTAAATACTAAGTCATTTGTAATGTAAACATCTTATTAATAATTTAGACTTATATTACTTACTTATATAATTTAGACTTTATACACACGGTCAACTGGTCCCAAACTAAGCAGAGCTTGTACTGTGGAAACCAGATAACTGATATACGACATTTACTATTTTTATTTTGTAAATACATACTTATATAGATAATTTACACCCAGACTCAGGACAAACGGACATGTTCATGCGTACAAATATCTGTCCCGGGTGGGAATCGAACCCACGACCTGCGGCGTGAAAGGTAGCGTATCTACCAACCAAGCCAACAGGCCCGTCAATCTTCATAACGCGATCGTGACAGCTGATCTTTGAATTATGGGTCTTAACTATTCAGATTCAATTCGACCGCCTGGCCATACGCAAGTTCAGATAATTGCCTCTGTATACTGTCTCAATACATATCACTATTATATGTAGCACCCAATCCGGTTGAAATGCATCTGACATTCAAAGCTGCACTAAAGGAGGATCCGACCGTCTCATATTAATCCATTTAGCTGTCTCTGCCCCCTAGATAACGAGCTTTCTCAAGCAATAAGGAGAATGCGTAAAGGATTCAGATAAGGAGATGCATAAACTGAATTTAATTGAAATCCGTAAGTCGGTAAATCGCTTGATCGTCCCGGAAGACATTAAGGGGATGGTTTCTTGATTAGGTGGGGTAATTACACGACCGCGGCCTAAACTTGTAATGCATTTTAGTGGCTCTAGAGTGGGTCTTTCCAATCGAAAGTGAATTATATTGACAAGGTAGTATGAATCAATTTCAAAACTTCCAATTTGAAATGGCCAAAGGACTATTATCTATAGAAAGGTTAATTTGCTAAGTAAAGAGTAAGGTTACATAAACTTTGATATTACGTTTATTTATTTAGCTTTTAGATTAATTATTTATAAGGATTATTTTTAAAACATACTTACACTCTGGTCGATTGAAATCTCCAAGTTCGACATAATATTATATTTATAACTAGCTGTGCCCCGCGGTTTTACCCTCGTTAATTTTTATGAATTATCATAGCTCCTCCCCCGTAAGTGATAGCGTGATAATATGTAGCCTATATGTTGACCCGACTACTTAGTAATATTAATGCAAAATTTGAAGTAAATCCATGCAGTACTTTTTGAGTTTAGCCCGGACATACAGAATTTTTGTCTGTTTGTCTGTAGACAAACAGACACACAGACGAAAATTCTAAATCTATATTTTTGGCTTCGATATCGATTGTAGATCACGCCGCAAGTATCATTTAAAAATTCAATGTACAGTTTTGACTTTCCTACGATTTTATTATATGTATAGATATGCGTTGGGCGGAATCAATCGGGGTAAATATTGCCCATCTACCATAATATTAAATAATAATAAATAAAATAATAAACAAGGTCTTTATTCACGTAGACTTTAAAAAAGCGCTTGTAAATAGTCAGAATATGTTTGTAGTAATATAGGTAAGTAGGTATACATAATATTTCTAGTTGTATATTTATTTATTTATTTAACATTATTAGGAAGACCAACAGCTTACAATAACTTAATAGATTAGGTATACACAACAGTTAGCCATTTATAGGTCTCCACGAATATAGATATTAAAGTACACAGATTTTATGAAAACATTTATACTATTTATTTTATAATAGCAATGATATTTAGCTAGCTTGTATTAAGTTATTGTCAAAGAGATTATGTTAAAGTTTAATTATCGTAATGTATATTTTTCCCTATATTTCCCCAGACCCTGAGAATTCTCTACCAAACCAATGCTGAGTGTCGTGATACGTTGATTGCACAAGGGGTTGTACACTGACTGATTTGACATAACAAACAAGGATATAAGCAATTTGAACATGTTGACATATTGTTAGCTGGTTGCCTTGCGATAACGCTGAAATGGAAAGTGTACAATATGTACTTCGATATAAAGGCTCCTAGCCAAATTTCTAAGCTCATACATAACTAGTTAGGGAAAGCAGTGAGTCTAATATAATCTTTTCACTGCACGTGTGGCGCAGCGGATAAAACAGTCGCCTGGCCACTTCGTGTCCCGGTTTCGATTCCCGCGTAGGACATAAATTTGTGTGACCCATAACTAGTTAAGTTTAACTTTGTACATACATACGTGGTTCAATACAAAATAATACATTGCAGAAATCCACATTCCTGATATTCTTCTACTTAACTCTGTTATGGACGTTGCCTCCAGATAACTTATTGTCTTTGACACATAATGTAAAACGTCGATCTATCGCAACTAAATTAATTTTAATTTTGGCCGTATATAACTTACTAACACCTTCCTGTGGTATTTAAATCCCGACCCAATAAAATTGTTATATAAAAATAGATAATACATTCAGTCAAAAAAGTATCGGGAATGGATGATTTGTTTATGGTTCCAAATTCAAATTTTTGTTTTTTTGTTGTTGTTAGATTGGCACAACTGTTTTCCATTTTGGCGCGGAGTTTGAGTTGCATCTGTTATTTATATAAAAACTCGTGCTTATGAGTGTTCAAAGCGTTCAAAAGCAGTCGAGATGTGATGAAAGATTTGCTTTCCTCTGGTAGGCCATCAACGTCTGCAACTGAAGTTAACATCGCAAAAGTGAAGGAAATAGTGACTGAAAATCCTCATACAACACTGAGAGAGATAGCCGCCGAACTTTCTGTATCTCACGAGTCGATTCGTACTATTTTAACTAATCATTTGGGTATGAAACATGTTGCCGCTCGGCTAGTCCCAAAAGATCAAAATTTTCTCCAAAAACTCAATCGCATGAAAGTCTCTGAGGACATGGTAGAACGAGTCAATTCCGACCCAACATTCATGAAACGCATTGTTACTGGTGACGAGACGTAGGTTTACGAGTTTGACAGGCAAACTAGTCAACAAGCTTCGGAGTGGCGCCTTCCAACTGAAACGAAACCGAAAAAACCACGCCAAAGTCGATCAAAAGTCAAAGTCATGTTGACTGTTTTCTTTGACTATCGCGGTGTTGTGCACTCTAAATTCTTACCGGAAGGTCGAACGGTAAATAAAGAATATTATTTAAGCGTTATGTGGCGTTTAATAGAGCAAATTCAACGAAAAAGGCCAGATTTGTGGAAAGAAAATTCTTGGATTTTGCACCACGATAATGCGCCTTCGCACAAGGTCATCATTGTGAACGAGTTTTTGACCAAACACTCAACAAATACCATCCAGCAACCACCATATTCACCGGATATGGCTCCAGCTGACTTCTTTCTTTTTCCTAAACTCAAATTACCACTTCGTTTTCAATTGGTAGAATACATAAAGGAGAATTCGCGGCGAGAACTGAACTCAATTCCGAAAGCAGCGTTTAAAAAATGTTTTGATGAATGGATTATTCGTTGGCGTCAGTGTATCGTTTCTGCAGGAGCATACTATGAAGGTGATAAAATAAATTTGGATGAATAACAAACATTTTGTATATTATTGATCTTTTTTTCCGGTACTTTCTTGACAGAGTAGTATATCCTCTTTATAAAGTGATTTGTCTTAAACTAATTGCCCTTCGTTTGTTTTGTTTGATGTCTGATGATCAATAGCCAATACAAGCAAAACTCTATAAAAAGCCGGTCAAGTGCAAATCGGACTCACCCACGAAGGGTTCCGTGCCATTATCTATAAAAACGAGCAAAAAATTCACAATTGTTGAATGCGAGGCCCCCTTAAACATTATTTAAATAATTTTTTAGTATTTTTTGTAATAGTGGCAACAGAAATACATCATCTATGAAAATTTCACCTGTCTAACTATCACGGTTCATGAGATACAGCCTGGTGACAGACGGACAGACATACAGCGAAGACTTAGTAATAGGGTCCCGTTTTACGCTTTGGGTACGGAACCCTAAAAAGAAAGGTGACAGTACGTAAAATGTAATATCGTTTGATTATAATGTAAATCAACGATACATTGCTACTCAAGTATCTTAACGAGAAATTTTCCGTAACCAAGACGATCTTGAGTCATATGATAGTCAAAATATAATTCAATAATAATTATTATTATTTATTTATTGACAGGCAACAAGGCCCACTGGATTGTAACAAATTTTAACTTAGAATTTATGTTAGCAGTGGTTCATGTATACGATATATTAAAATATCTGCCTTATGTCTATTGATATTTTTATGGCGCCTATAATCTATAATAAATTATCGTCACAAATCAGATCCATTATTAGTTCGGAAGTGTTTAAAAATAACCTATCGTCCAGAAAAAGCGTAGGTATTACTCGGTTAATGAGTTTTTAAATGATAATAATGTACAGTAGTCTATACTAATTATGTTATGCTAATGATTATTGTATCTCATACTGTAATATAAAATTATAATTGACTTCATATTAAGATTTGCATGCCGAAATGGTGAAACACATTTTATAAATTGGAACATCTTGTATCCACCTATATTTGCAAATAAAGATTATTGTATTGTAATGTAAATATATTTCATAGTTTCATAATTTGTAATGAGTACTTACCTATAGTTTTATGACTATTTCATGTTCTAAAATACTGTCATCAATGTCATCAATATAGTCTTTTTAATGTTTTACTGGCTAAAGTGCGGTGGCAAAACAGGAAGAAATTCGTACAGACGCCAGCACATCAAGCTACCCCAATCTGTCAAATTTCCCCAATTGTAAGTGAACCTTATGCTTATGTGATAAAGTTATAAAAGAAATTTGACAGATTGGGATAGCTGGATGTGCTGGCGTCTGTACAATGACCACTTTACCCAGTGAGAGCGGTAATAATTATTTTTACAGTAAGTATATGTTTAAATATAAATTATTTGAAGGAGAAAAACAGACCTTACTGTCACAGGCAAATAGTTTACTATAATAAATGGTTAATGTAAGACTTTCTTTCTACTCCGCGACCATACTTTAGAAGGTATTCAAACTACTAAAGAAAAGTATCTAACCTTTTTTATTAGGTAATTATTACGAGAATTAAATATACAAGTTTCCTAAACTGTTAACGCATAGCGCCATCTATCGCCATAAGTGTTAAATTAATCCAGTAGATGGCACTCTTTTAAACTATTAACTGTGAAAGTATTATTTTTTGTGGTATCTGTGCAATACTTTTCTTTTTTAAAACTTTAAAAGTCAAATTTATTAGTCTAGTTTCGACAAGTAACAAACAAGAGGACTTAACGAATATTGTTTTAAAATAACAAACAAGAGGACTCATTTTCAGTCCTCTTGTTTGTTATTTTTAAGATAATTTGTTTATATCTTGAGACAATTTATATATTTCGTGTAAAAAAATAGAATGAAATAACATGAATTACTATGTCTAAGTTTTTGAAATTAGACTACTATTTAACTATTTTAAGTTTGGAAGCCACAACTTCTGCCCCTGAACTCCTGATACCATTATTCGTAACATAAACAATTAAGTGAACATACATGTATACGTCCTGCTTAATAATAGGTAATCCACCGTTAATTTTAGACGCTTGCAGCAGCTGACGCATCACTTAGGTACTCATTTTTCACTCGACAGATTGTTTGTCGGACGGAATACAGCTGGTTTAAGGGAAAACTACCTCAAAGATTTATACAATAGAGTCAGCGTAGTTGCGGACCATTTATTTGGTGATGCAGTCGCGATACTGTTGCGTATTTGCATTGATACAGTCGCGATGCAGTCGCTAGCTGTGCGTCGTCGCCCACGATGCAGTCGCGACACAAACGCGATACTGTCGCACTCCTGTCGCGATGCAAACGTGCGGCAGAAAACTGCTTGCGATCGTCACAATTGCAAGATGGAGTCGGTCGCGCGACGGGCGCCCGTTAGCATCACTACTGTATCGCGTTGCAAATGCGACTAACGCGCGTTAGAAGTGATGCAGTCACACGTTTCGTAAACGCGCGACTGCATCACTACAAAAAGTCGCGGTGGGCGAGGGGCCTAAATGAATAAATGTATTTCAATGACACTACATTATTCACCAACTACAGTAAGAATATAAGTAGATGCATAGTCTGAATATATCTTCAACAGACACACACATCATAATATCCAACTTAACGAGTCGCAAAGGGAATATAAATTCATTTTAAACCTCTTTACCGAAGGAATAGTTTGCAAGACTAATGCTAGCTTTTATGTTGAATTGTTACATTGTACTTGTTAAAAGTTGAATGGAAACTGAAATTGTTTACTATTATAAAGTTTTTTAAGTTCGTGTTCATACTTTTTGATGTCGAGAAAATTGCAAGTGAGTTAGAAGTAAAAAACCTATATCCAAGTGCTTTAGTTAGGCCTTAGTAATATATCCAATAATAGAATATGATAATGTCCTGAAACCTTACTCAAACACGGCCAACTGATCCCAAACAAAGCAAAGCTTTTACTATGAAATCCAGATAACTGATATACTACACTTATATACTACTTTTCTTGTTTAACTACATACTTATATAGATAATGATACCCAGACTCAGGACAAACAGAAATGTTCATGCACACAAATATCTGAACTGGGTGGGAAGCAAACCCACGACCTGTAGCGTGGAAGGCAAGCATTTACTAACCACCCCAACAGGCCTGACAATATATTACTCGTAGGAGCTACGATTAATATATATTTTTGAGAATAAAACTTAAAATTAAACTCTTTATTGCACACCAAAGATTAAACAGTACAAAAACAAAACACATTAGAGAGATCAGTACAATTGGCGGTCTTATCACTAAAATGTGATCTCTTCGATCTAATACCATACATAAGTATTAAAAAACAACAAAAAAGGTAAACTGAAATAAGAAACTAAACTAAAGAAACAGCGACATCAAGCGACTTATTTTAAGTTTACGATTACGACCATTTCGATATTTTTCATCAATAATGAATCCGAATTACCGCCGTGTTTTAAGTCTATAGTCTTCGACCAGTGTGTAAGTAATGTATTATACAGAACAGAGACGTGGTGACTTACAGTCGGTCTCACAGGACCAGCTAACGAGCAATGGAGACAGCTATGCTCGGAGGTTAAAATCCAAGATCAAGTCAAAAAGCAAATATCATTTTTTCTGCAAAGACCGAAGAACCAAATGGTTGGCCCTGTATTTCTTATATCTCTCCCCTTAATTAGGGGGGCTACCGTCTAGCCCCCGTAATTAAGGGTTAAGCCCGGCAACGGTATACCAAACTCCCGGAAAGTGAATAACTAATTTATATCCCATATGTACAATCTCACGGCACGAACCAACCAATTATAATCTATAATGATAATCCGCAATAGCGACCATGCACTCAGACAGTAGATGTTCCCAATTGTATATTGTTTGCAAATTGCATACATCACTACCTGTCAACTGTTTAAAATTACGTACTAACTGAACTCGCTTTGGTTCATTCGAGTTAAGTTAAGCCATGAAATTAGGAGAGGTACCAAATTTAATATTGGTTGCAAATTGCATAAGTCACTACCTGTCAACTGTTTTTATATTTAAATAGTATGTACTAACCGAAACCGATAGTAACTCGTTTTGGTTCATTCGAGTTTAGATAAGCCATAGAGTTAGTAAATGTGCCAAGTTTAATATTGTTTGTATATTGCATACGTCACTACCTGTCAACTGTTCTTATATTTAAAAGTACGTACAAACTGAAGCCTATAGTAACTCATTTTGGTCCATTCAAGTATACGCCTTAAATATAGTAGATGTACCCAATTGAATATTGTTTGCAAATTGCATACGTCACTACCTGTCAACTGTTCTTATATTTAAATAATAGTACGTACTAACTAAAGCCGATAGTAACTCGCTTTGGTTCATTCGAGTTACGATAATCCAAAAAGTTAGTAGATGTAGCAAATTTTACATTGTTAGCAAATTGCATACGTCACTACCTGTCTACAGTGTCTGATATTTATATTCGCTTTAGTTCATTCGAGTTAGGATAAACTATAAAGTTACTTTTCTTTTTCCGTTACGTATAGGGACAGCTATATAGTCCGTACAAGTATAGCCCACGCTCCCAAAAAGATTTTTGGGCACAATTGACTAACTATAACTGTGTTACTTATGTGATGGCTATTAAAGACTGCACCAAGCGGGATATGGCCGCTTTTAAAATAGACCACTGTAGTTGGGAAAAGCTCCCTGAAACTAGAGTTGAATGGCGCAAACGTGTAGTGGAGGGTCGTAAGATCTGTGATGAAGCCTGGTTCGGAGTACTTGCTGATAAGAGACAGAAGCGACATGAAAGCGCCTCGGCACCAACCACCGCAAACTTCTCTTGTCAGGCCTGCGGCAGGCTATGTCGCTCTGCATCGTTTTGTTTGTTTGGTTTTAACTAAGATAAAATTCACACCATGTTATTAATAGTTTCTAAAAATTTATGAAACGAATTAAGAAAACCTTTTTAGTTAATAGAAAATTAGTTGAAGTTTAAAGTGTACTGTATGAAAGTGTAATGACTTCACAACGATACCACACCGCCATCTTGGTGTGTAAGTAGAACAATTTTTTACACTTCTAAAAGTGTAAACAATTGTTCTACTTCTATCGGCAGTTCCCAAAGACTGCCTCTAGACATGACATAGACTGATTCTAGCATAGGTAGTTGATTTAATTCTGAAGATTTGTAACTTATGCGTCTGGTGGATATTATTGAAAAAAATCTGACCATTAAATATGCCAAGAAATACCCAACTAACTTTTCTTCACTCCTGGTCCATTCAACGGTTGCCTTGAAGAGATCGCACCTAGCGATAAGGCTGCCATTTGTACAATATTGTGAACATTTTTATTATTATTTTGGTGTACAATATAGAGTTAGTTGGTACATAAATATGGTACATATCTGTGATAGTCTAATTATCGTTTATCTTCAGCCAGCCAGGCATTAGTATTGTAACGTATTTCTTACAGCCAATGCCCCAAAGGCTTAAAGGGTCTTACAGCCACAAGACAAGAAGTCGTGCGCGACAGCAGTACCCAAACGTAATATATAAAACGTAGAAAATTAATGCTTACAATTAATGTTTGACCAAGTATTTGCTTCTGTCGTCTTGGAGTACTATTTATTTAAATTTTATTATTATTTACAAAGCATATACATTATAATTTCTATAGTAATGCAAAAAACTACTAAGGTTTAACTGGGACTCTACCGGCTAAGTGGCCGAACATCGCCATCGTTTTCGTGAATGGCGTTCAAATAAATAAAGGTTAAAAATTACTTAATCAATCTTTAAATCGGCTTCAACGTTGACAATCAATTCCGGACCATTTATGACGTCACATGTGGTCATGGAAGCCGATTTAACGATTGATTATGTCGTTTTTAACCTTTATTTATTTGAACGCCATTTACGAAAACGATGTTCGGTGAATTAGCCGGTACAGCCCCTGTGCTATGATGAACTTCATAAAATTAACTTACGAATTATGTAATACACGTAAAGAATGAATACACAAATAATACATACAACGAATCATCATCAAATCAGACGAAAGACGTCCACTGCTGGACAAAGACCTCCCCTAAGATCTCCATAACTGCCGGTCTTGCGCTTTCTGCTGCCCACGCTGTGTCTTCCGGTTCGTGATCGCCACTCAAGAACCTACAAAGGTAGTATAGATTAATATTAAAAATAAATATGGTTGGTGCTACCATACTTTCATCGCGCAATGTTACGCTGCTGTGAAGTTACCTACTCCAAATTTATTGATCCTCCTAAAACTCCTAAAGGCCTCCGCAAAGATCTCAATATGGCTTTTTGCTCTACCCGCACCTAGCGGCTTACAACGACCTCACAGGATCGTCGGTCCACCTTATTGGGAGCCTGCTCACACTACGTTTCATCATCCATTTTCTAAGTACCCTCGAGAAACTTTAAGCCGCAGCGGTCGTCACTTCTACGAGCTATGCATCCCTCTGCAAGTGACGGCGAAGAATTCCATAACTCCATTTCACTGTGAGGGTTGTAGATATCATCCCCGGGATATATACCAGAAAAAGTTATATTTTTATAAGTATAGGTTTATCACCACCACACAAGAAGTATTAAAGTGCACCTACCTTGCATTTCTCTGCATCACCCTAAGGTTCACTGGTAGGGAATATCTTAAGATTGCCAGTGTAGATCCATGTGCAAAAGATAAAATAAAAAAAATAAGAAAGGGCAACGTCGTATCTTTGAGTAACACACAGCAATCACCAACCCGTCTTCCAAGCATGGCTATTATGGCACATAATAATATCCTCCTAGTCTCAATGGAGAATAGGCACCTACACGGGACATATTATAGTGCACAAGTGTGTGCGCAAATACAGGGGCACTTTCTATTCCTTCACACTAATTATCCAATGGTATGACTAGCAACACGACCGGAAACATGTCAGTTACAGGACCGACGGCTTTACGATCTCTCCGAGGCACGGGGGTCTAATACCACCAAATCGCAGACTTCGGGCTGATACTAAGATTTTTTCTTTTTACAGAATATTATCAAAATTACTTTTGGCCCGACCCTGGATTTGAACCCAGGAGTTATCTGCGGACAAACACGCTACCGCTAGACCAACGAGGCAGTCAATGGCATATAAAATTGTACTCGTATGTTAAGTAATATGAGTAAGATGTAGGTAGGTTGGTGAATTTCATTATTGTGATGTAGGTACGTTCATAGATTAATTAAATTCTAACTTATAAGTTTTCGATATCGTAGTAAGTAAAACAACTTGCCTACACGTGAGTGGTTGATTGATGAATAGTAAGCGAAGCGACCATTTCTTTTATCCATGTAAACACGGTAACATATCAAGTACTGACTGCACGTGTGACTAAGCGTCTAAGACAGTCGCCTCGCCGCTTCGTGTCACGGGTTCGAGTCTCGCGCCGGACAACTATGTTGTGACCCATAAATAGTTGTTCGGTATTTGGCAAATTTAATAGTATACTTACCTGACATGTTGGACTAGTGGTTAGTGACCCTGGCTGCTAAACCAGAGGTCGTGGGTTCGGACGAATCTTTGTGTGATGAACACGAGTCTTTGTTGTATGTCTGGGTGTAATTTATTTTTGGTATGTAAATGTTTAGAAATATAAAGTATGTTTATCAGTAGTCATAGTACAGGCTCTGTCTTATCTGGGATCAGATAGCAGTGCGTTAGTTGTCCCAAGATATTTATTTATTATACTCCTTTATAACTATTTGCGGACAGATTAGAGTCGCTAGAGCAGCGGAGAGACTTTTGATCTCTCTGCGTGTTGTACCGTCTCTTTAACGGGGAATGCTCTGAGGAACTGTTTGAGCTGGTGCCATCGTCCCCTTTTTATCATCGCACCACGCGCACTCGCAGCAGGGTTCATCGGTACCACCTGGAAGCGATCTCGTCAATCACTGTTCGCTTTCAGCGTTCATACATCCCACGTACGTGCAGGCTCTGGAATGAATTACCTGCTGCGGTGTTTCCCCAGCTCTAGGACACGTCTTTCTTCAAACGAGGTTTAAGAAGAGATTAATCTCACGGTAGGCAGCGGTTTGCTGTGCCCCCTGGCACTGCGACTGTCCATAAGCAGCGGTTACCACTTTCCATCATAAAAAAAATGTTTCCAATTGCATTTGAAAATAAATAACAAAGTTAGGTTGCTTTTTAGTTCTGTATAACAATTCTTACAAAAGAAATTGTAAACAATATTAAATGACCCATGACGAAATAAATAACAATTATACAGACGCCAGCCCATCAAGCTACCCCAATCTCTCCAATTTCCCCAATTGGAAGTGAACCTTACGCTTTTGTGATAAAGTTGAAAATCTGTAAGATAAATTTGACAGATTTGGGTAGCTGGATGTGCTGGAGTCTGTACGTCGGAAAGCTCGTGAACTCAGTAATAGAATATTCGAATAGAAGTTCACTCATTTTCATTAATTATTGCAAGACAACTTTGGAGTTAATGTAGGTACTTATAAAATAAATACTTATTTTAAAATTACGTTGAAAGTTCAAATAAAGTTCCTTTCTTACATTAGTTTGACTCTTACAATTAATTTAGGAATGTAATTTATGAACGTAATTTATCGGTAAAAGTTTTGTCATATTCATTTTACAAGGAGTTATAAAGGTAATCCTCCTTTTAAGCATTAAAAACGCAGTGAAAATAGTTAAAACATAAAATTAGTTATACATACATATCCTTTGGTCCTAAGCTGGGTATTATAACCTTAGTAAAGGATACGGTTGCGTAATTTGCGTATGTACATAGCAGTGGCAAAAAAAGATACACGATGTTGTAAAATACATTTAGAACTAAAAAATATCGTCAATTAAAAATATTTAAACTTATATAAATAACCACTTTAGCAATAAATTAATAATGCAAAAATTTTGATACATACCGCAGATCTAAATATCTACATACATTACTCCAAACATGTTCTAATAATTTACAATCTTTTTTTAAAGTACACTTGAATAAAATCATTATATTATATATTAAATTTATTTATTTAGACGTTCCAATATCACGCAATAAATATTAGTACTTTTCCTGAAACTTAACTTGGTTCTAAACGTTAGTCAAATAAACATAAATAATATAGATAAGTTTTATATCTTTTAGGGCGCCTGGCGATGATCTTGTGAGAGTCGCTGGAACCCAGGTAGCGCAAGACCGGCATTTGTGGAGATCTTGAGGGAAGGCCATGTTCTAGCTGTGATTTTTCGGTTAATATAACGGTAATGACGATGAAGTATAGTTTACTCCACTACCTAAAGCACAAATCGTCATCCAAAATCCATACAGTCTTCTGGACGTGACCATCGCTTCCGCCTCTACGAAAACACACCCGAAACACTGAATACAGTAGAAATATGCACATCTTTACTATGCAGTATTTTGCAACGCAAATTCTGGTAAATGCCTTCATTCGCTGCAGAGTAAATCCCTTAGTTAATAGTCGGTGTCTAGCAAAATATAAAGTAGGATATTGTGTTTAATGCAACGTACAAATTGTTTACTGTCTGCGAAATATAATAATATTATTGAAGTGGAAACATTTTTTGGGTGCATTAAGCACTTTTTGGGTGAGCAAAAAGCGTGAAACTCTACAGAACGCTTCAATTTTAAAAGCTTCCATAACTAGTTACTGTTAGTATTTAGTGGTAATTGTAACTCGTAACTATGTAAAATAGAAGTTGAGGTTCAAACGCAAAATTTAGATACTGTATGATGAGGAGCAACCGAATCATAAATCATAATCACATTTTAATTTTTTTTCATACTTTGAAAATTTATGAGTGCTGAGCTCAAACCCTAATTTTGAACTTTCTAATAAATTCTAAGTCAATTCTGCAATGATTAGATAAGCCATAGTTTTTAGGGTGTTAGGTTAAATTGTATGCTAATTAGTTATCCTAAATAAAAAACTGAACCAAAAATGTTCAACAGAACGAGGAAAAATTGAAAACTGATGTTAAGTGTTTACGAAAAAATTCATTAAAAAATTATATCTTGAAAACTACGCAAAATCGTTGAACATACATGGGGGTGATTCGGATACTCCTCATCATAAAGTATCTTAATTTAGCGTTTGAACGTCAACTCCTTGGCCACCCTATATAGATAATTACACCCAGAATCAAGACAAACAGAGATGTTCATGCACAGAAAAATCTGTTCTGGGTGGGACACACGATCTGCGGCGTGAAAGGCAAGTTCACACGCCAGCACATGCAGCTACCCCAATCTGTCAAATTTCTTTTATAGATTTTCAACTTTGTCACAAAAGAAGAAAGAAAAAAAGAAAGATTTATTCAAAACACATTGCACAGACAACAAAAATATAAAATAACAATCAAAACCAAAGATAAAATAAAAAGATAAACAAAGGCACTTGTTGTCCGTGCAAGTCTGAAATGGCACAAAAGCATAAGGTTCACTTTCAATTGGGGAAATTTGACAGATTGAGGTAGCTTGATGTGCTGGCGTCTGCAAGTATCTACCACGCCTACCATCCGAGTCATAAGTATCACTTCATATTTATGTTTCACGTGGTATAAACCGATAGGTAGGGGATCGGTCTAGTAATAACATCAGCATCGACAATTTTGCTTCATGAATTTTAAAGAGGAATTCTTCACTGAACTCGTACCTGTTGCGTTAAAGGTAAGATGCAGAAGTTTAATTTCATATTTTTCATAGAAACTGCTCATCGCCTTACAGATCGGTAGGGTTAATAATCACCATAACATCCGTAAGAAGTCCACTGCTGGACAAAAGCCTCACCCAAGAATCATCTTGGGGATATGCCATAATCGCTACGCTTGGCAGACGGGTTCACATTTCACATCACAGTCTGATGGTCATCTAATATAGGTACAGATATAGATATTCCCTCGGGGAGACTTCTACGTCCCCCACGGGATGAGATGGGGTGATGATCTTCTGATATTAGCCGCCGTCACCACAGATAATGGGTGTCTATTATACACGCAAACAATTTATGAGCAACACTGCACTAATTTGAAATTTATTAAATGCCTAAAACATAATTAAATGGCTATTTAAAAATAATATTATATTTATTTAGTAATAGTGAACTGAATATTTCCCAACAGAAATTAAGAATTAGTAATTATTTTGATTACAGTGACCTCGGTAAAGATCTTAGTACCACTGTGGTGCCCAGATCCGAGCAATATTCTTTGTGGTTTTTTTTTCTTATCACGTAACCTATATTTAAATTCAGGGGCTTTGAGAATTTAAATCTTTAAGGTAGTAGCAACGCGACTACTTTGACCACTTTGGCCTTGAGTTAACATTTGATTTTCGTTGTGGCCAACTCTTTGTATGAGAAATATATAATTGTTCTGTGTTTGAGTGTACATTGTATTCGTATCGAAAAGGGCAAGGGTAAAATTAAAAAACTGAGACTCACTGAAAAAACCAAAGAAACAGCTGACAATCTAAGAAAATGCTATGTACGCCGTTATTGTGATGCACATCAGAACACGTAATATTCATACTATTACTACATATACTATTATTTCAACCACTTCACGTGAAGCGGTTGGAACCGTGACCACGGCTGGTGCAGGTTTAGGTTTAGGTTACCCGACGCATCGGGTAACCTAAAGGTAATGATTTGCCTTAAAATATTATCGCCATTGGGACCCGTGTATAAATGGCGAAAAATATAAAAATGTGTACAAATGGCGAAAGTTTAAAAACATTAATGCAGTCATTTAAATTATACGCCTAAAAGTTTCAAATACTGAACACACATTCAAAGTATTGTTCAGAGTTAAACTTCTATCTTTTACATTGAAGAGTCGCTGGGTTGGTAGGTCAAGAGGGCTTAGCGCTGTAGGTATTGTGATTCTATTTATGTTCAGCGTAGCTTACAATATCGAATTTTGTACTGAATTTTCTATCTCTACTGTTGCTGGAATATCATGGAAAAGTTGTTATTATCAGAGACTTCTAGAGACCGTCCTCCAGTAAAAACTAAAGTACAACTATGTCTGACAATTAGAGCAAATCACAAAATATACTTATCTTCTAAACGAATATAAAACTACACTAGAAAATAGTTCTTGGGAGGGCGAGAGGTGAGCCCTGGTCTCAGAGAACGGACGGGATCTGTCCCTACCGATAATTAACAGTAATAATTGTAATGTTGTGCTTCTGCGTGTGAGTAAGGTCGCCAGAGCTCATTGGGGTGGGGGAAGGGTCAGCAACACTTGTTTGCTGATTCTTAAAGGCCGGCAACGCACCCGCGACTCCTTAGGTGTTGCGGGTGCCCATGGGCGGCGGTGATCACTTACCATCAGGTGACCCACTTGCTCGTTTGCCGACCTCTGTCATAAAAATAAACCTCTGGGCCGGGTCACCACAGTATCAACTTCTTTCTTTTCGTCGTATTCAAGGTCGTGTAACTCAAATGGTCGTTGACGAAAGGTTCCCACCATTTGGCTTGATTTTCTTGCCCTGCGCAGAGTCGTAGCGTCTCTATGGGTTATTTACCGCATTTATCACAGCGATTTCTTTCTTAAAGGCCGGTAACGCACTTACAACCAATCTGGTGTTGCGAATGTCAATGGGCGGCGGTCATCACTTACCATCAGGTGAAGTCAAGTCGGGTGAAACAAAAATTATTTTTTATACCACTAAGTTGGAAAACAATCATATTATGGCCCAGCAAAGCGGTTATCGGATACTATGAAGCGAGCTCTATACATGATGCTGAGATAACTAAGCAATAAAAAATATAAAGAACCTTTTTAAAGTAACAAAGTTTCAAATAATACTTCACATACCAAAAGCTTACGAAATGCTTTTGAATAAAAGAGTATCTAATGGCATTTGGTATACAACGTGGCAAAATAAACGCGAAGTGGGAGAAAAAATTAAAATGTACTTCTTTTTTTTCCGTGTATCACAAAGCAGGGAGAGTGCACCACTTTGCGTCATGCCGCCCTCGACGATAGTGATGTCAAGATAATAATAATCCCGTGATAATGAACGTCCTACTTCCAAAACGTTCTGAATATTAAAATTTCGAATTCTATTCTGTCATAGAAGTATCTAATTACTTTTGCCATAGAATAGGATTCGAAATTTGAACATCTTTCCTTAAAAGTGGTGACGTTTCCCCTGTAAGTAATTTCCTTAGTTAGCTTATCGCAGAGTTGATAAATGCCTATCTAATATGTTTTATGGCAGTTATAGCATCACCTGATTTAGCTGTTTGCATTTTTGACTTATTTACAGATTACGTGGAATATAGTTATTTGACTGCCTCCCAGTGACAACGTGGATAATGAGGACATCACATAATAATTATGCAATTAAACTCACCTCAAAGACAAAAGAGAACAGCAGAAATAATTACACATATAAAGTGCCTCTAGCGCGTAACTCCATCCACCTCGCCACACGAACAATCCCTTCAGGGTAACCAAAAAGAATGTACAAACTGTCCTGCGACTATTCTGGGGTACCTAATTGTGACAATCATAGAATAGTGATTGTCACAATTAGGTACCCCAGAATAGTCGCAGGACAGTTCATAATTCATATCAATTATGTTATAATATTGGCAATGGCATTCCAGGTGGGTTAGAACCCAATGGTCTGGTGGTGGCGTCAAGACGAAAACGGATGGCTTGCTAGGTCTCTGGTATACGTATATAGCAGTCTACGTTGCTAACTTACCGCCATCACACCGTGCATGGTGATTTTGTTCTGGCACTGACACCGCTGGAGTATAATTTAACTTTCAGTGGCTTAAATATACCTATATTTAAAGTGATTATATCTAAGATGCTTTGGCTATGGGTGCCGATCGCATGATATTTATTCTGGCGGATTTTAAAACGCCTGGTCAACTTTTTTGCTGACTAAAGGACTAGTTTTTATTTAGGACAATGGATAAGCGTTACCATACAGTAAAGCACTGCTGAAAGTTTGGAAGTTTTAATTTACATTTACAGGTTAGTTCAAAAAGGTTTTCCTCAATAAACATGTTACAATTATAATGTCAGAAAACGAGGCAAAAGAGGTGTGCGAAGACTATGACAAATGGAAATCCGTTGTCTCTGCCTACCCATCTGAGAAACAGGCAGGTATCTATATGTATGTAATTATTAAAAAGAACAACTATCAGCTGAATTATATTTATTTATTTTAGGACATCCAGTAGCTGTTACATCTACTTAAATCTAAAATGTTTTAATCTATACAATAATATAATTTAAATGTACAGCTTCTAAAGGTGCCACAACATGCACAATGACATTGGTGAGTAACACTGATAAAAAACAAGGTACAGGCTAGTCAGTATCCTCATATTGAAGACACTTAATACTAATTATAACTAAAAACTATTAATATTAGGTACACAATGCATAATATAGCTATATAATCCATAATATTGGTACAGTATTATTTATTGCTCAATAATCCTAATACAGTATCATACAATCTAGGCCATAACCGTATATAAAAACGTGACAATGTATAGGCTAATACCAACATATTTTTTCCTGGGATTATCCTACCAGGGGCAACACTAAAGCCCTGTCTCATTCGCCCAGGACTGTAGTACCCTCGACACGGCGGCGTTTTTCTCGAGCTCTGTTAGGCGTCCTCACTTTTATTTTCACAAAAGCAAATGATGCTTAATGCTGACGGATTTTTGAGTCTTTGTTGCTATGAAGATTGAGAGACAAGAGATTTTTAGATTCTTTGTAGTACCCATTGAAAGAATACATTATTTTTGTCATCCATGAAAAAGTGGCAGGGCACAGCGTTCATTCGCTCAAAGAGCAGCCCGACTGGGGAAGTACCTACCTTACAGGCGACATTCTTTAATTATTATTATTAATTTAATTCAGATATAATATACATATAGTGTTAATAATAATATAATAATATCTAGGGACAATGTCACACAGATCATCCTCGCCCCAAACTAAGCGAAGCTTGTACTATGGGTACCAGGCGACGATATACATACATATATAGATAGATAGATACTTATATACATAGAAAACAGCCATGACTCAGAAACAAATATTCGTGCTCATCACACAAATATTTGCACTTACCGGGATTCGAACCCAGGACCACCAGCTTCGTAGGCAGGAGCACTACCAACTAGGCTACGGTGACCGTCTTAATATTCTCATAATATATGCATCAGGAAAGGGCTGTCCAACTTTTCAGAAATTACCTTAAGAATGCTATTGGTGCTTAATAACATTAATAGATTCGACATTGAGGCGCTCACAGCTAAATGCTCTCACCGGTCTGAAAGTGATTGGTGAGGTCAAGCAACTAGGCTCGCTGTCAGTCCATAGATGGGTGACCGCGAAAGTGGTTTACTTTCTGAGCGTCTCCGTGCTTCGGAGGGCACGTTAAGCTGTTGGTCCCGGTTGTAGCCATTAGGCAACAATCGTTCAGCGATGTCAGAGGCCTAATGGGCGGCTTGAACAACTCTGACACTAGGGTAACCACTGCCCATACGATAAGTAAGTAAGTAATAACATTAATCATTTTTATGTTGTGTTTGTGCGTGTGAGTAAGGTCGCCAGAGCTTATCATGGTGGGGGAAGGGTCAGCAACACTTGTTTGCTGACACTAAAAGGCCGGCAACGCACCCGCGACCCTCTGATGTTGCGAGTGTCTATGGGCGGCGGTGATTACTTACCATCAAGTCACACACTTGTTCGTTTGTCGCCCTCTGATATAAAAAAAAACATATTACAATTATAATTACAGAAAACGAGACAAAAGAGGACATACCTCTTTTGCCTCGTTTTAAGATTGTGACAATTAGAAATCCCTATATCAAATCTAATCCTACACCTCTTGGAAAACAGGCGTAAGCTTATATATGTATGAATGTAATTAAAATAAAATAAATTTTATAAATGTTTTCATACAATCAATACAATGTATATCTATATATTTATGTTACTAGAAAGAATAATGTATACAACTATATTACCACAAACATGTTCTGATTATTTACAAGCGCTGTTTTAAAGTCTACGTGAATAAAAACCTCTTTTATTTTATTTTAAATTATTAAAAAAACAACCATGTACTGAATTAGATCATAGATACTTCAACTATACCATAAAATACAACTATATGTTAGAAATAACCAAAAATGTTAAGTATTCTTAAGAATTTTATGTTTGTGAAGTGACATAAAGAAATTTTATTTTTGTTTTGTTTTTTTAGGCTTTAAAATAAAAACATGACTCACACGATCGCAGCGCACCCTGTGCACTGGTCGCTAACTTAATACCAAGCGCGGTGACTATAGCAAACCCTGGAGGCAACCTTAACCTTTGGAGGAGGCCTATGTCCAGTAGTGGACGATATCAGGCTGATGATGTGATATGAGATCTTGGGACAAAAAAAATATAAATAAATAAATTATCTGTTTATTGCATTAAAAAACTTACAATTATATTTGACATTGACTTAACTTAATCTAAAACTAAATAGATTATTCAGTTAAGGAGTTGCTATACAAGGTATTTAAAACATAATCATGATTAATTACATAATTTGTCGGGTATATGTAATGTCTCTTCAGAATATTACGTATTTGTCTACTGTTCTTGTTATCAAGCTTATTAACTACATGTTTAGGTAACAGGTAACTAATACACTGCCATCTGAGCCCAAGCCTAAGCTAAGCTAAGCTGTTTAATTGCCATAGTAAAGACTATGGCAACTAGATAACTGATAAACATACTTATATACTTCTAAATAATTCACTGTAGATAAAAAACACCTAAATACAAAACAAATTGGTAGGTTCGATTCCCACCTAGGACAGATATTTTTGTGCATGAACATGTCTGTTTGACCTGAGTCTGGGTGTAATTATCTATATATATGGCCTTTGCTTCTGTTACAGACGATTTACGTCGCAAATTATCTATATACATACCTCTGAGTAAAAGTAGTATATGTAGCAGTTATCTGCTTTCTATAGTAAAAGCTCTGCTTAATTTGGGATCAGATCGGAGTGTGAATATTGTCCCAGGATATTATTTGAAAGTTCGATTTTTTTTTCGTAGTATGAATGAAGGCAGAATAAGCAATCATTACGTAAAAAACCATTCAAAATTCGAAAATAATAAACTCCAGAACATTCGTTTTTTTTAATACGGTTCATACGAGTGGCCAGTATGCACGATAATAACAACAGGAAATATTTAACCTTTTTTTCCGTTCCTCTAAATGTGTCGACGAGTGTATTTTCTCATACAATAATCACGAAAAAAAAAACAAATGACATTCGAAAATTATAAATTCCTAAACATTCGTTATTTAAATAAGGTTAATACGTGTGGCCAGTATGTAAGATAATTACAAAATATTTCAACTTTTTTTGCGTTCTTCTAAATTTGTTGTAAAAATTTGTCCACGAGTGTATTTTCTAACACAAAATGCAAGTGTTATCTCTTCCTCTTGTCTCTAGTTAAAACAAAGCTTATTTTACTACAGTCAAGTTAGACACCTGTTGTTAAACGCATTATGTAAAATGGTTTTCTAACGACCTTACTTAGGGAAGCAACGTGTGCATTACATGTTTTTTAATCTTTCTTCGTGTAGCTGCACTTAAGTTCAGGCCTTGTAGGACTTTTTAACCTTTCGCAAGTAAGATTAAGCAAGTTTAAGTATTGCAAGTAAGATTAAGTTCCTAAATATAGGTGATGTCTTCCCGGCCGAATTTCAGGCACGGCGGCCATTCTCAATAGAGATTAGCCAATTGCGCAGGACATATTATAGGGCACAAGTGTTTGCGCAAACACAGGGGCACTTTCTATTCCATCACTCTCATGATCCGATGGGACGACTAGCGACACGACCGGAAAGAGGTCAGGTACAGGACTGACGGCTTTACGTGCTCTCTGAGGCACGGGGATGTAATACCGCAAACTTCCGGCTTCGACTTCGGGCTGATACTGAGAAATTTATTTTTACGGAAAAATCCCAATATCACTTTTTAGTCCGACCCGGGATTTGAACTCAGGACCTCATTTTCTGCGGTTGAACACGCTACCGCTAGCTAGACCAATGAGGCAGTCAATCCAATATAGGTACTAGGTAGCTTAATCTTACTTGCGATACTTACTGAGATATTTTTTTATACAACTTAGTTGGTAAACAAGCATACGACCCTTCAGATCTTGACGATCTTCACAGCGTGTCTTTGGACTGAGTCCAGAGGCCCAAGCTGGTAAGCAGGTGCTCCCGCCCACAGGTGACAATAATAATAATAAATAAATAAATGTATTCAAGAAAACATGTGTGTACATATTTATATTAAAAATAATTAATACTAAGCTATAGACAGTTTGTGCCTGTACTAGGTTAAACCTGTACCACAGGCGTTCTAATGGCTTAAAAAGTATACTTATCCTTTATTAAAAATTTAAACAATATTTAATTATACAAATTCAAAAATGTAAGATATAATGTTTAAAAATTAACTTATTTTAGCGTACTAAATAACCTCTCAGTGTCATCATAGGTCAACTTTTGTAAAAAATTACTGACTATTCCTTTACAACTTATATAGTTAAGGTTATATTATGTAGATAGTGACTTATTTATTTTATTGTAAAGATATGGCCCGAGAAAAGGATAAAACCTGTTTGTATAGACAAACTTAGACTCTGATGGACTAGTGCAGATAATATCTTTCCGTCTTTTGGTGTTAGTAAGGTTAGCATTGTAAGTGAGTGTTGAGTGTTGTTTTAAAATTGCATGATTAATAAAATAGTACTCCTTGTGATAACATTGTGCCTACCTATAAACTACCATTATGCATATAATGGTAGTTTAATACAGTTAGTTAGTCTATTGAAAGTGACTAGACCAACAACACTCTATTAAATTTTTATTATATTTAGTTTTAACTAATTAAATAGATGTCAGATTTTTATTTTGTTCTTTTTTTACTATTGTGTCTTAATAGAAGAGAGGAGCCTTCCAACATGCTTGCATGCTTATAGGAAGGGTCCGATCAGTTATCCATTGTAAAAGTGTATAGAAATAAACTGTTTAGTTCTTAGTTCTTTATTCATTAACAAATTACATTGTGTTTGAATACATTTTATGCTATAATAAACTCTTATATTACATTATTACAACATTATTACATTATTATTAATAATATGATTAAATTTGTGACCGATGAAACACCAGAAAAACCAACATATACAATAAAATGTGTCTAAGATGTCAAGAAAGTAAATATCAATATAATCAGATAATCTACTATATAAAAATAAGTCGGGTTTTCCTTCCTGACGCTATAACTCCAGAACGCACGAACCGATTTCAACGGTTTTGCATTGGTTGGAAAGGTCTCGGGCTCCGTGAGGTTTATAGCAAAGAAAATTTATAAAATTTAACGCGAGTAACACCGCGGGGCACAGCTAGTCTACTATATAAAAATAAGTCGGGTTTTCCTGCCTGACGCTATAACTCCAGAACGCACGAACCGATTTCCACGGTTTTGCATTCGTTGGAAAGGTCTCGGGCTCCGTGAGGTTTATAGCAAAGAAAATTTGTAAAATTTAACGCGGGTAACACCGCGGGGCACAGCTAGTCTAATATATAATTCAATATTAACATGTCAAGAAATGTTTACTTTTACTTTACTTTTTACTGGTGACAGATAGACAGCGAAGACTAAGTAATAGGGTCCCGTTTTTGACCTTCGAGTACGGAACCTTTAAAGAGTATTGTTATGGTGTAGTGAGCAATATCCAAAACAATTTAATGTTACAAATGTTATTATTGTGTTTTAATAATGGTTTATAACAATCAAGCGGTTCAGCCAGTCACCTCGTCACTTCGTGTTCCGGGTTTGATTCCCGCGCAGGACAACTATTTGTGTGTAAGAAATCGCTTGATGCGATAAGACCACCCATTGTACATGATTGTGTTATTAGTGTCCTATGAATTTGTCGTGAGTGAGTGAGTGTGTACAATAAAGAGTATTTTATTCTATTCTATTCTATATAAACGCATTTAATATTTTTTCAAGTGTTAATAGTTCAGTCTACGACTACGATATTTCTTTTTGATCTAGGTACTTAAGCTTCCTCCATCTATATAAATAAAAAGAGAAGTCCTGACTGACTGACTGACTCATCAACGCCCAGCCCAAACCCTTGGACCTAGAAAGCTGAAATTTTTCACAAATATTTTCTTTAAACTGTAGACAAGGAATAAGGAAGGATTTTTCGAAATTCAACCTCTAAAGGGGTAAAACGGGGGTGCAAAGTTAGTATGAAACTTTGCCGTTTTTGAAGATAAAGGCATGAAAATTGGTATTTGTCCTTCCAGTTAAAAATAAATATTATATATTTCAGGATTTTTGGAAATTCTACCCCCCAAGGGCGAAAACTAGGGGATGTAAGTTTGTATGGAAAAGTGACAATTTTTAAGTTAAACGCACGAAAATTAGTATTTACCTTTTAGTTAAAAATAAAAAATTTATATTTCAGGATTTTTGGAAATTCCTACACCAAGAACGTAAAATAGGGGGTGTAAGTTTGTATGAAAAATGTGACAATTTTAAGTGAAACGCATGAAAATTGGTATTGGTTGGCATTTCGGTTAAAAATTAAAAATATGTATTTTAGGATTTTTGGGAATTCTAGCCCTTTAGGGCGTAAAATAGGGGATGTAAGTTTGTTTGCAAAATACGACATATTTGAAGTTAAATCCGTGAAAATTAGTATTTGGCCTTTCAGTTAAAAATAAGAAATATATATTTCAGGATTTTTGAAAATTCCACCCCGAAGGGCATAAAATAGAGGATATAAGTTTGTATGAAAAATGCGATATTTTTGAAGATAAACGCATGAAAACGGTAATTAAAAATGAAAATAAAAAGAAATTCTACCCCCAAGAACGTAAAATAGGGGATGTAAGTTTATATTGACTGACTTACATATCAACGCACAACCTAAACGGCTGGAGTTAGAGACTTGACATTTTGACAGTAGGTACCTTTTATGACGCAGGCATCCACTGAAAAAGGGTTTTAGAAAATTCCACTCCTAAACGAGTAAAATAAGGGATGAAATATTTTGTGAAAATCCGTCATTTCGATGTAATTTTGTTTGGATTTGGTACATGGCCTCGCAGTAAAAAATTAAAATATAAATTTCAGGATTTTTGAAAATTCCTCCCCCAAGGGCGTAAAATTGGGGATGTAAGTTTGTATGAAAAATGTGACATTTTTAAGTTAAACGCATGAAAGTTGGTATTTGGCATTTAAGTTAAAAATTAAAAATATATATTTCAGGATTTCCGAGTATTCCACCCCTAAGGGTGACAAATAGGGGATGTAAGTTTATATGAAAAATGTGACATTTTTTAAAGTAAACGCATGAAAATTGGTCTTTGGCCTTACATTTCAAACTTAAAAATATGTATTTCAGGATTTTTAGGAATTCCAGCCCTTTAGGGCGTAAAATAGGGGATGTAAGTTTGTTTGCAAAATGCGACATTTTTGAAGTTAAATCCATGAAAATTAGTATTTGGCTTTTCAGTTAAAAATAGGAAACATATATTTCAGCATTTTTAGAAAATCCACCCCTAAGGACCACTATAATAGGGGATGTAAGTTTGTATGAAAATCCATTTTTTTGGGGGGTTAAACGCATGTAAATTGGTATTTGGTCTTTCAGTTAAAAATACAGGGAATAATTTGTTGTTCAAAAAAGGTAATCCAAAACTGATTCAATAGATTTACGATAGACCAACAATTTACGCCAACTCGAATTTTACAGAAATTCGTTTCTTTGCCAAGTTGCTTAAAATGTCGTGGTTGTTATCGTCTAAGTAAAGCTTTCGGGTTTTATAAGATTTGTAACTTCTTCTTTTTTTGGTTAATTTGTATAACAAATTGAAAAAACGACATTTTAATCGAATTGGAATAAAAAACGAATTTATCTTAAATTCGAGTAAGCGTAGTATAAATTGTTCGTGTAGAGATGATGTAACTAGATGGCGTTAATACCGCGGAACTTATTTGGTATATCGGTTAAAATAAATAATTGCTTGAAAAAAAAGGTAGTCCAAAACTGAATCAATAGATGATCGCCTAAATCTCACCCAAAAACTATGCACACATCTTAATTTTACTGCTTTACAAGTTTGTATTTTCGATAGTAGATGGCGTATTCATCGTTTTAGATCGCGCTATGGTTTCGTTCACAAAATGTGATATTAGACCTATCAATGCCATGGTCGCAACCTAATCTAATGGGAGTTACCTTTGTGATTAATATATATATATATAATATAATAATATATAGGGACAATGTCACACAGATCATCCTAGCCCCAAACTAAGCAAAGCTTGTACTATGGGTACCATGGTACGGTAATGCATCGTTGATTATTATTTTACTTTATTTGACTTACTGACTATACTTAAAGACAATTGATATGTATTCTGTGATTTTTTCGGTTGATGATATCGGGTCCTTTTTTTTAAATTACAGTAGCAAAGTAGTCTTTACTTTATTTCTTAATTTGGTTATTTATATTAGGTCTTTACCTATGAAATTGCCGTTCTGCAGTACTGGCCATTTCAAATCAAAATAATTTTTGTTTGGCTAAGAATTCTAATTTCAAATTAATTTTATTTTAAAAACATGGATTCTTTTTTCCAAAAGTAGTCATTTCTTTATTGATTAGTGTTACATTTTCATCGCATTTCAATCTTTTTCGTCATCATGGATACGTTAAAAATTCGAGTAATTATGGAATATGAGTACCGTCGTGGCAGCAACGCGGCACAAGCGGCACGCAACATCAACGACGTTTACGGAGCTAACACTACAAACCAACGCACCACCTGTTATTGGTTTGCTCGCTTCCGTTCTGGAAATTTCGACCTGAAAAATGAACCTCGCGGTCGTCCGAAGACTTTGGTCGACAATGACGAATTAAAGGCGGTTGTGGAAGCTGATGATACACAATCTACGGCTGAATTAGCAGCAGCTTTCGACGTTAGCGTCAAAACAATATTGGTCCATTTGCGTCAAATTGGCAAGCTAAAAAAGCTTGACAAATGGGTGCCCCACGAACTCAATGATCGCCAGCGCGAAGTACGCGTCGAGACGTGCCTTGCACTGCTCAACAGACACACAAATGAAGGAATTTTGAACCGCATTGTTACCTGCGATGAAAAATGGATTCTGTTTGATAACCGCAAGCGCTCAGCAAGTTGGTTGGATCCTGGTTCAGCACCTAAACAATGCCCTAAACGAAAACTTACCCCTAGAAAAGTGATGGTCACTGTTTGGTGGTCTAGCGCCGGTGTGATTCATCACAGCTTCTTACCAAACGGGGTGAGCATTACTGCAGATGTGTACTGTGAAGAACTGAGCACAATGATGGAGAAGCTGGCGCATCTCCAACCAGCATTGGTCAATCGCTCGTCTCCGCTGCTCCTGCACGACAACGCGCGACCTCATACTGCACAGCAGACGGTCTCCAAGTTGCAAGAACTGGGGTTGGAAGCTCTCCGTCATCCGCCCTACTCACCAGACCTTGCGCCTACAGACTACTACTTTTTCCAGAATTTGGATAACTTCTTGGCGGGAAAAAAATTCAATACCCGAGAGGCAGTACAAAATGCCTTTGAAGAATTTGTTGCCTCCCGTCCAGCTGATTTCTTTAAGAAGGGCATCAATAAACTGCCACTGCGATGGCAAAGATGCATTGATTGCATGGGTGATTACTTCGATTAATACAAATAAAAAAATTCATGAAAAAAATTCGTTTAAATTTTTTTATACAAAACGGCAATTTCATAGGTAAAGACCTATTATTTATAGATTAAGCTAGAAGTAGATACATTGGTCATCATTCAAAATTGTCGCGGACGAAGTCGCGGGCACCAGCTAGTTTATTATATTTTAGTTACATTGTGTAGAAATAATTTTCGAATACTTGAACGCTAATTAAATTAAAAGATTCTAAAACAAATTGTATAAAACTCTTGCTTTTATAATATTAGCAGGCACTTCTTATTACAAATTGTAATCAAATTATTAATTAAAATATATAAGTATCTCAGTAATATTTGTAATACCTGCACATGTGGCGTAACGGCTAAGACAGTCGGCTCGCCGCTTCGTGTTGCGGGTTCGAGTCCCGTGCCGAACTACTATTTGGGTACCCATAAATAGTTATTCTGAGTCTGGATGCACAGACGCCAGCTCATCAAACTACCCCAATGTGTTAACTTTCCCCAATTAAAAGTGAACCTTATGCTTATGTGATAAAGTTTAAAATCTTTAGAATATATATGAAAGATTGGGGTAGCTGGACGTGCTGGCGTCAGTACTTTATGTCCGTCAATTATATGCTTGTCTGGGTACTTTCCCAGACACATGTATTAATTACCCTAGTGCAGGCGTTGACTTAAAAATATCTACTATAGTTAATTAATCAGGATGGACTTCTACCAGCGGAGGGGAAGCAGCTTCTTTCTGAGTAGCTTTTGTGTAGCAGTGGACTTTTTATAGCTGTTGTGATGATGATGATGATCATTATGAATCAGGACGGTGAACACTATTTACGTTAAACGTTCTTGATTTTCACTGTTTTTCAATCTTTTTTTTTTAACATAACGCCCGCACTAGTGAATATAATCCATGTCTCGCGGGGTACTTTACAAACATATAATAGACGGACACAAATTACATCCAGACTCAGAACAACTACTTATGGGTACCCAAATAGTAGTTCGGCGCGGGACTCGAACCCGCGACACGAAGCGGCGAGGCGACTGTCTTAGCCGCTGCGCCACATGTGCAGGTATTACAGATATTACTGAGATACTTATATATTTTAATTAATAATTTGATTATAATTTGTAATAAGAAGTGCCTGCTAATATTATAAAAGCAAGAGTTTTATACAATTTGTTTTAGAATGTATAGGCGTTCAAGTATTCCAAAATTATGTCTACATAGTGTGTAACTAAAATATAATAAATGGAGGAAACTTAAGTACCTAGATCAAAAACAAAGATCGTAGACGTAGACTGAATTATCAACACTTGAAAAAATATTGAATGCGTTTATATAGAATAGAATACTCTTTATTGTACACACTCACACACGACAAATTCATAGGACACTAATAACACAATCATGTACAATGGGCGGTCTTATCGCATCAAGCGATTTCTTCTAGACAACCTTTGGATGGATAGGAGCTGTAATTACTAGATTAGTATAGTATAGTATTAGTAGATTAGATAGGTACGTTGTTATATTGTAATAACCACATATAACTGTGCGAATCTTCTCTAATCGTTTTTTAAAGAGCATAAATTTAACAGTGATTGCGGAAATGAACGCCAATCAAACGTATCATCGTTTTACGTATTTTATATCGACCGAAATGGCATATAATGATACTTTTACATTTTAACTAGACGGTCCGGTTGGCGGTTTGTTGGTAAATGCTGGCCTTGCACGCATTCGATCCCCATCCACGACAGATATGTATTTGTGAATAGAATATAATATAGAATAGAATAGAATACATTTATTTTCTAGAAACACGGTACAAGGTTGTTATAAATACATCGATCAACATGTTTCGCCGACACAGCGGCATGCAAAGGGTTATATAAAAACATTACCTAGATATTAATAAATTGGATTTATTTTATTAATTTACTTATTAAATTATATAAATAAACTGAGTCAACTCTTATTAATGAAATAGTAAGATTACATACAATTATCATCTATTAAAAAGAATACTGTTTACATATATTTCAACTTCGATACTTCAATTTTGATACAAGACCAAGACTAAAAAACTTACAGGGATATTTGTGTGCATGAACATGTCTGTTTGTCCTGAGTCTGGGTGTAATTATCTATATAAGTACCTATGTATTTACAAAAGAAAAGTAGTATATGTAGTTTGTATACCTACTACCTACCATACTATGCAAACCAGATCACTCATATGAGTTATCTAGTTTCCATAGTATAAGCTCTGCTTAGTTTGGGTTCAGATGGCCATATGTGAATAATGTCCCAGGATATTATTATAACTATAGAGTTCATTTATCATCGTGAGAGTCTTTATGTAATGTTTATAGAATAAATCAGTGATAAAATTAGGGCCTATTTGGGGGTTCTGTTTAGAAGACCATAATACATAGTATTAGTTTTGAATACGAATTAGCACGTGCTAAAACGTTCTCAGGACTTTTATAGAACTAAATTTTGTTACTTGCGTATTAAAATATAGTTACGTTAATAAAAGAAACAGTAGCAATATACAGGGAAAGTAATTAGTGTTTGTCGGCCAAATAATTATTTTAATATCGTTATTAGATTGTTTTCCATTTGTTGTTTAACCTAATTATTGAAAAGATTTATTAAAAAAAAAAAAAACAAAAAACTCGCCTGACCGTCTCAACTGGGCCGTGTCGAAACCAGTAGTAGATGAACCTGCTGAGTTTGTTTTCCTGGGTCTTCTCAGTTGGGGCGCATTGGATCCGGCGGTAGCATTAAAGCGCGACCGTCGTTTTCAACACAAGGTCCGTTATAATAATAATACTGAATTCATACCTTAATATAGACAGAACCATTCAGACAATATGTAGGAAAATATAAATTTCAATAATTAAACCTAAACATAATCTCCTTGGCAATCTATACATATAATAAAATCGTAGGAAAGTCGAAACTGTACATTGAATATTTTTTAAAAAGGATATTTGGGCGTGATCTACATTCGAAGTTTTAGTAGTTTTAGAATTTTTGTCTGAGTGTCTATTTGTCTGTATGTATGTCCGGGCTAAACTCAAAAAGTACTGCATGGATTAACGTAAAATTTTGCATGAATATTACTAAGAGGTCGGGTCAACATATAGGCTACATATTATCACGCCATCACCTACGGAGGAGGAGCTGTGATAATTTATAAAATTTAACGCGGGTAAAACCGCGGGGCACAGCTAGTAACTTAATACAAGCTATCTAAATATCATATATATATATATATATATATATATATATATATATATATATATATATATAAAATAATATAAAATATATTATAAATGTTTTAACATTCCGTGTACCTAAATATCGGTAATAAGTAACTAGAAATAATAACTGTATTACTACAAACATGTTCTGACTATTTACAAGCGCTTTTCTAAAGTCTATGTGAACAAAAACCTTTAATATTTTATTTATTTTTATTTTACTTTCAGGGAAAGCCGTCAGTCCTATTATATAGCAGTGAATTCTTTCCAGTCGTACCGCTAGTCGTCCTATAGGATCATGAGTTTGATGGAATAGAAAGTGCCCCTGTGTTTGAAGACACACTTGTGAATAATATATCCCGCGCAGATGGCTATTCTCCATTGAGACTGGCCGGCATGGTCGAAATGCAACTAACTCACTACTATTGCATTTGTATGGTGAACACTGATACCCTGTATAATTTAATAAGTATGTGGTCAAGAAAGTATAGATTTATTTTCGCGAAGTTATATATTTATGTAATTTATTGTAATCTTGTTATAGAAGAGCGGAGTTTACTAATATAAGCAAGACTATTTACTTAAAGGTAGGTCCAACAAGTTGATACTGCGATAGACTAATTTACAGAAAAGAACTATTTGAATTTGAAATCTATTTTAATAGACCCTCTAAGAAAGGAGGGCCCTTCTATGAAAATTCTTTTTAACACGTACATGAGGAGCGTGACAAACTCAATAGTATGAATTCCTCTTAACTATTTACTAATATCATAAGTTTTAGTATTAAATAAGAAAAGTAATTATATTTACTAGAAAACCGGCCAAGTGCGAGTAGGACTCGCACATGAAGGGTTCCATAGCAGCAAGTATTTCAGTTGATTAAATGAAAGCAAATTGCGGTTTATGACGTTTTAAAAAAAACTACTTACTAGATCTCGTTCAAACCAATTTTCGTTGTTAGTTTATATGGTAATGTACATCATATATTTTTTTTAGTTTTATCATTCTCTTATTTTAGAAGTTAGAGGGGGGTCACCCATTTTACCACTTTGGAAGTGTCTCTCGCGCAAACTATTCAGTTTAGAAAAAAATTGTATCAGAAACCTCAATATCATTTTTGAAGACCTATCCAAAGACACCACACATGTATGGGTACTATGAAAAAAAAAATTAGCATTTCAGTTCTATGTATGGCGACCCTCCAAAATAATTGTTCTTTTTCTATTTTTGTGTGAAAATCTTAATGTGGTTGACAGATTACATCTACTTACCAAGTTTCAGTAGTACAGCTCTTATAGTTTCGGAAAAAAGTGGCTGTGACATACGGACTGACAGACAGACAGACAGACATACAGACAGACAGACATGACGAATCTATAAGGGTTCCGTTTTTTGCCATTTGGCTACGGAACCCTAAAAAGGAAACTTAGTGGTTACTAATATTGAATTTATATGGTAAACACTGAGACCCTGTATTACTTATAAGTGTGTGGTCTAGAAAGTATAGACGTATTTTCGGGAAGTCATACATTTGAATAAGCTAAGGTTATGGCTCTTCTAAGTAAAGAAGACCCTTCTAAGGAACGTATCTGGGGAGCGTGACAAACGCAGTACGTAAGAATTCCTCTTAAATATTTAGGTACTAATATCGTAACCTAAAAGCCTACCTAAAAGAAAAGTAATTATATCAATTGAAAAAAGTTCTATTTTACATCACTTTTACATATAATTTGATGCAATGCATCAAAATTACATTTAGTTCACAAAATTCTTAGTACTCGTATAAGCAGTTTACATATTCATAGCTCCCATAAGTGGCTCACGTCATCAAAATATCTCATCAAATGTTTTACAAGTCGTATGGAGCACAGTGTAGAAATTATAGTACAATCTTTCGATACTGACAAACCGAGTCAAATCGGTTTGTTCGGCCTTTTGATTTTGTAGACAGTGACCCTGACTGATATGCCAGTGGTCGTGGGTTCGATTCCGACACTGTCGACACTCTTGCCATGCTGCAGCTGACGCGGCGGTCGTCACATACACACCAACGCATACTAAAACAGTGGCGCACGCGGTTAGAATTGCGGCATGCAAAGTTTAGTCGGCGCGAATCCGACACCTTTTGCCGTTGACATGCAAGGCAGGCAGGAATTTACCCTGCCATAACAAAAAAACCGGCAAAGTGCGAGTCGGACTCGCACATGAAGGGTTCCGTAACAGGAAGTATTTCAGTTGATTAAATTAATGCAAATTGCGGTTTATGACGTATTAAAAAAAAACTACTTGGTAGATCTCGTTCAAACCAATTTTAGTTGTTAGTTTCTATGGTAATGTAGGTACATCATATATTTTTTTTTGTTTTATTATTCTCTTATTTTAGAAGTTACAGGGAGGGTGTTGAGGGTGTTACACTCATTTTTCCACTTTGGAAGTGTCTCTCGCGCAATCTATTCAGTTTAGACAAAAATGACATTAGGAACCTCAATATGATTTTTGAAGACCTATCCAAAAACACCCCACATGTATGGCTACAAAAAAAAAATTTTTGAGGTTCAGTTCGATGTATGGCGAACCGTCAAAATTATTGTTCTTTTTCTATTTTTGTGTAAAAATCTTAATGTGGTTCACAGAATACACCTACTTACCAAGTTTCAGCAGTACAGCTCTTATAGTTTCGGAAAAAAGTGGCTGTGACATACGGACGGACAGACAGACAGACCGACAGACAGACATGGCGAATCTATAAGGGTTCCGTTTTTTGCCATTTGGCTACGGAACCCTAAAAACACGAGTGCAATTTAGACCACACGACTGAAGTTAAATCTGGCTATGAGAGAAGGAGAGAAAGAAAAGCTGTTGTGAACACAAATATTCTTCCTCCCCTTCTCTCACCTCTCTTTTGCCCCTATAGTAATTAGAGAGGGATGTAAGTACTTCTACTACTACTACTATAGTAGTAGTAGAAGTACTTATATCCCCTACTTGTGGGGTAAGCTGGTATAGGGGCAAAAGAGACTTTTGTTCGCATCATCCAAATACACTTTCCGTAACGCTTTCGTCACGCATTCACCAGCTCACCCCACAAGTCAAGCGTACGTGAAGAAGATTTACTTCAAAAAAATACTGCCGTAATTGAAGTGGAGATGCATGAGACGTCTTGAACAATTGTCGCTCTACCTTAACACGTGAAGATGCAGGCTGCTGAGTCTGATTGAGGATTGGAGGGGCCATTAAATCAATACAAATACATACTGACAGCTGTCATGCTGCAGCAGAGTAAAACGACCCTGCCTAGTTTGGGATCTGTAGTTGTGTTGTGTTTTTGATGTGAAACATCTATAGCCGCACGTAAAACAGATTCCTGGCGTGGCGACGCATGCCGGGGCGCATGCGCAATCGACTTTTTATTTTATCATTATGACATATTTAGTTCCTATCACAATATGTTCTTTTCTGCATATTACTTTTACAAAATAATGTCGATGTTTCACATCTGCCAGGCGTCTCTTGGCGGCTCACATTTTTTTTTGACATGACGTCTACAGTTAGGTATCCTAGGAGGCTACTCACCGGTCTATTGTGTGGTGTGTGTGTGGGTATGTGTTTGTGTGTGTGTTAGTTGAAAAAAGTGAGAATTGAAATAAATGAATATCGTCAATCTGATCATACCAATTATTTTGCTCTACGCCCACTCAAAGTTCATACATTCATACACTTGAGAAGTCCCATGAATGCTCACGTTCAATTTTAATTAAAACCGGTGAAAGTGTTTCGTGTAACATAACGTAGATATATTGAATAGGTGAGAGGTACTTAGGTTTCAGCTCTTCATTTAAACTAAACTATGTTTTACGAAAATATTGTACTGTAACCTATCTATGTGAATATTCGTGGTATGGATATTCAAGAATACATTTGGTTTAAGTAACTAAGTATAATAATGTCGTCCTGGTCGAATTGCGACCACGGTGGCCAATCTCATTAGAGATTAGATCAACAGTCAGTAAACATTATTATGCGAGTAGTTTCCTTGCTATTGGAGAACTATTTTCTCTATTAGGTGTATAATTTTCTCTATTAATCTCAAAGAGCAGGCAAGCGATGGCACGCTTGTCAAATATTCTCATTTATTATAGATAAGTGCAATCAAGGTAAGTTCAAAATTCCATATCAGATATAGTTGTAGGATAATTATTATTATCATATACTAGCTATGCCCCGCGGTTACACCCACGTTAAAGCAGTTTTGGCACAAAAGAGTAACAAACATACATCTATACTCACAAACTTTCGCATTTATAATATTAGTAGAAGAGTAGTGGTTTTAGCAGTGCCCGCCGGAATAGCTCGCAGATGGTAGATTTTCTTCTACTTACTTGACACTTATCGTGATATTTTGGACAATTCACACAATATCTTTATAAATTGTAGCCTATGTGTTATTCTGATGTATTACCTATACTATTGTACAGTTTCATTAAAATCCATCAGGTAGTTTTTACGTAAAAGAGTAACAAACATCCATCCATCCATCCATGCTTACAAACTTTCACTGTTATAATATTATAGTATGATGTGATTTAATATCTTTGCTATTCAACACTCTGAGGGTTGTATCACAGGTCAGACAACAGTGTGATTAAGCTGTTTTTTCGTCAGTTATATATTAGTTTTTTAATTCTTGTGGATCCTCTTCAGAGTTCCGTTTAATAATGTAAAACAAACATTATGATTCTACCTACGAATTAGGAATACTACCATCTGTAAGGAGGTTGACAAACGCGTAAGATAAGTGCTTACTTTGATACTATAATGTGTTAACTAGGTTGTATAAAGCATGGTAGTGTGTGTCATGTTTTTAATAATAATAAACACCCCTTTCCATAAGAATTTCGTTAATTGTACTAAATTTCATTCTCCTCCGTCTGCGCAAATTCGTAAAAATAGATACACAGGGGTGTATAGAAAATTACACCTAGACTCAATTCAAACAGTCACGTTTATGTCCAAAAATATGTATATTCGTTGGGAATCGAACCCACGACCTGCAGCGTGAATGGCAATTATTGACCAACCACGTTAACCGGCCCGTAAAGTAAGTAATAGAATAGAATACTCTTTATTGTATACCATAAGAATACATATTTCATAGGAAATTACATAAACAAGTTGTCAAAAGGGCAGTCTTATCGCATAAAGCGATCTCTTCCAGACAACCTCAGGATGGATAGGAGCTGAACAATAATTAATAGCAAGTAGGTGTGCAACAAGACATACACCAAAATTGTGGTATATCCATAAAAAAGATACTTAATAAATTTACTATTCTTTAAGTAATATACATATAAAATCAATAATTATATCAAAGCAATCAAGCGCCTCAAAGTACAATCTTATGATAAAAGTACATAACCATATCTGTTAAAGATAGTCGCCATTCGGATCGAATCTTATTTCCACCGTTCCAGTGTAATAGATTGACTTTTAAAACAATTTTCATTAGTCTGACAGTAACTGAACGGAATCTAGGGATTTAAAGATACTTCCATAATATATTAGTGTCTGCAGCCAAGAAATTCTACAGTTCTACAGTAGTAGTAAGGAATATTACTATAAAATGTAGGTACTCTTATGAAAAAAGGCCATGATTTTTTTTTTATATCAGAGGTCGACAAACGAGCAAGTGGGTCACCTGATGGTAAGTGATCACCGCAACACCAGAGGAGTCGCGGGTGCGTTGCCGGCCTTTAAGAGTCAGCAAACAAGTGTTGCTGACCCTTCCCCCCACGATGAGCTCTGGCGACCTTACTCACACTTGGAAACACAACATTAAATTATTAATGTTATTATTAAGGAATGTCTTCTGTAAGGTGGAGGTACTCCCCAGTCGGGCTGCTCTTCGAGCGAAAGAACGCTGTGCCTACCTCTTACCTACTTTGAAGTAAAATAATAATACATACATACATACATACATAGACTCACGCCTGTTTCCCAGAGGGGTAGGCAGACACAACGGATTTCCATTTGTTACGATCTTTGCATACTAATAATAATAATAATAATTTAAAAAACACACGCTACTTAATTTTTTTTTACTCGATTTTAACACAATTCGTCATAACAGCTGTAAGAAGTCCACTGCTGGACAAAAGCCTCCTCAAATAATCATCTTTGGGGGATATTCCATAACCGCCACCGCCGCCGTGATGATTATTCCAATATCGCCGCCATCACCACACAGCAAATATCATGAATGCATTCTCTATTAAAAAAAACAAACGGGGCAGTCTTTTAGGCCTTCCGATAGAAGTGGAAACTATTTTTTACACTTCTAATCAAAATCATCCACAATATAATCATTATAAATCTAGGCCATGGTAAGTGTGACGATGTCGCGAGTTCTATAATTTTTGTTCAACCAAAAAATGGTCACGCACCTAAAGAAGTTTTCACTTAAAAAATGAAAAAATAGATTCACAAGCAATGAAGATACAAAATGTACGTAACATTCCAAAATACCTCCGTAATTCCAAAAACATTCCAAAATATCTCCGGGTCGTCCACCTAGGTAGCTAGAGAAAGCCGCAGGCTAGCTAGGGTAGGTTCCTCAGCGACGAGGATCGCTTTGGCCCATTAACGCGTGATCGGTGATCCCGTGCATGTGATCACACCCTCATTTAGAATTTCGTTTTTTTGCTTTAGTCTTTCATTCTTTAATTTTAATATAGTAGATCTAAATTTCAAAACAATAGATTAGTAACTTGTTATTTATTTAAGGATTTCAGAAAATATATGCAATAAAACAAACCGCACACACGGACTAACAATTTTTTTTGTAACTTTTATACTATCCACCATGTTTATGTACTGCATTGTGACCTTGACAAGTACAAGTGTATTTTAATACCCAAGTGCTGAATAAATTTCATTTCATTTTATTTCATTTCAATAATGATATACATAGTTGAATGAATTACCTCCTCCTTTTCTGAAGTCGGGTATAAACCCTTACTTTCCTCTCCATTGCGATAAGATTTCAACAATTTAATTTGAACTCCGTTTATTCAAATTCTTCGTTTAAAATCACTTAGAATGACGTCATGAAATAACGTTTTATCATCAATTACTTTTTTCATAATTGGTCACACAGGGTTTGGTCAGCATTTCAGCGGTTCATGAATAACAATGAGACTTGAGGGTGGCATGAATATTTTCTTGAGACACTCTAAACGTTTTTTGGCGTCGACTCTTGAATTTTTTAAAAGCTCTCTTAAAAATGTAGTTGAAAAGAAATTGCGAGTCGCTACGGTCTTTTTATCAAGGTGTTTATGTTATGTCCTCAGTTTGTAAAATATATAATAAAATATCTATATAATAATATCTCGGGACAATGTCACACAGATCATCCTAGCCCCAAACTAAGCAAAGCTTGTACTATGGGTACCAGGCGACGATATACATACTTATATAGATAGATAAATATTTATATACATAGAAAACATCCATGACTCAGAAACAAATATTCGTGCTCATCACATAAATATTTGCACTTACCGGGATTCGAACCCAGGACCACCAGCTTCGTAGGCAGGAGCACTACCAACTAGGCGACGGTGACCGTCAAGTATATATAACTTTAATCGGTGAACATACTTCAAAATTACATTTCGGTTGGGTTTCGTACTAGATAGATATATTAATGTAACTTGTACATAAGTACATAATTTGGATTTTTTTATACGCAGGATAGTACAGACGCCGACACATCCAGCTACCCCAATCTGTCAAAAGAGAATGACCAAAAATGGTACCATGAAGTCTCATGCATCAAGATCATAATTGTATAGTAATTCTTTTCATATTATTTTAGGACATTACGTTTCATGGATTTGATTTTTGAACAGGGAATTTAATTTTTAAGTTTAAAAGTATGAACATTGTTTTATATTCTCGTCACACAACCGGTCATAGAGATGTGAATGCAATAGAAATTATTTTTGATGAATCGACTAACCAGTTATTCAAATAGTTTATTTTGTAATAAATATACGGTTTGCTTCAAAACATTATACGAATTATATGTACCTATTAGCATTGCTTTCGTTTCGTTCAATAACGTAACAATTAAAATTAAACCAGTACACCAAATCGATTTAGTATTACTAATTGACACAATATCGATTTTCTTACTAAAGATTATGATTCATCGATCGCATCCCTAAACCCCGTCAAACATATTTCTTTCTGACATTTGTCTGTGTTTTTACAGTTGAGAATTGAATTGATTTGAGATTTTTATAGTATTGTGTTTTGAGAAAAATAACTTGTTGTTAACTTATTTCTGTGTATCATTGTACAAATATGTCGGGTCGTAGAGTAAACAGACTGACGCCGACAGTTCGGCAAAACCAATGTATCAATTGTTCATTTTTGATAGCCAGAAATCTACATACACATTCAATAGAACAAACGTCTGATGCTGTGGCCAACACATTAGAAAGCATAGTAGTTTATTGCTGCAGCTGCCTCGTCGGTAAGCGAACAGTGGGCTGCTGTGCTCATGTGATGACAGTAGTGTGGTATTTGAGCTGGGGACGGTATAATAGTGTGACTGCACCAGTTTTAGATGATTTTTTTCAGGAATATTATGATGAATGATTTGTTGTTGTTAATAAATATTGTTGACTTTGAATCACTATTAAAAACAATATGGAACTATTTGTTTTTTTTATTATTCCTTACCTCCCCTATTTCCTTACCTAGTCGCTTCACTAAGACAACACGAGCATGAGCATGAGCAATAGTGTCTGTCATTAAGAGTATTTTAAGATTACCAAAGGGTTATTATAGTTTAAGATTCAATGAGCGCTTTATTCAGCCTCACTCATGGTAATGTTTTATTGGTATTGGTGGTATCATATGGTAGCGTCCAATGATATTATGTCCTTATTACTGTTTATTACAATTAGATAAGTAACCCGCTCACATGTAATATAATTGTCGAATAAATCCATGAGTTTCACTCGCGCACCCTGTATCGCGATTGTTCGTATCTGTAACTACTAATATAAGCGAAATACGCTGTAATGAATTTTTGGTGTCTATATTATGTAATACTTACGTTATTTACTTACACGTCATTGGTTTCATCGAAAAAATATACCTACTCACTTACTTTTTAGGTTAGGTTAGGTTATTTACGTTTCTTTAAAATTACTCCAAAACCCGGGTTTTATTTACAAAAAAAACTTCTGTAGGAGTTAGTATGATAAGTATAGTCTCTTAAAAACAACGTTTGAATTTGATGCAAGATGGTACGGGATCCAATATATCCATGAGCATTATCATTTCTTCTATAGATTTTCAACTTTATCACAAAAGTATAAGGTGCACTTTCAATTGGGGAAATTTGACAGATTGGGGTAGCTTGATATGCTGGCGTTTGTACATTTACAACTACCGCCTTTTCCATCTAACCTTTCCTTGTCCACCCAACGGGCCGGCGAACAACCGGCGCTCGTATTGCTTTGTAGCCACTTCCAGACAACCGTTGGGTGGACTAGGACTAGAAAGCTGGAAAAGGCGGTAGTTGTAAGTGTACTATCGTGTGTATAAAATTATGTAAGTACTTATATATTGATATATTAATGTGTTTAATATATTTTAATCATTAACGTGGTTGGTAGATGCTTGCATCATTGCTTGCACGCCGCAGGTCGTGGATTTGATTCTCACCCAGGACAAATATTTCTGAGTATGAACATATTTGTTTGTCCTGAGTCTGTATGTAATTAACTATGTAAGTATGTATTTCTAAAAGAAAAGTAGATATGTAGTATTTCAGTAATCTGGTTTTCGTAGTACAATCTCTGCTTAGTTTGGGATCAGATGGCCGTGTGTGAATAATGTCCCAGGATATTATTTTTCTAATAATATTTCGCATTTTACATATTTGCGCTGGCAATCTCCTCATCGTCCCTTTCACGAACGTCTTCTTTGTAAACACGGCTACATATCAAGCTGTAATGTCCATATAAGATGACCTCTCATTGTATGGATATCCTGTGCAACGCGAGATCAGCTTATACTGGAAACGCCTAGCTTGATATGTAGCCGGTGTAGCCGTGTGTACTTTAACAATACATACCTACGGAATACATAATATAGGATAATGATGTTGCATGCAGTATTCACATACTAAGGCGTAAGGCACTTGATTTGTCAAAGTGACATACCTGTTACATTTTCCATTCAGATTCAGCCTTATTGTAGAATATAAATTGTATGTCTTTCTTTAGTAAAGCTAAGTCCATTCTCAGCCACGAATGAATTATAAGCGATTACTAGCCGAGTGAGTTTAACGACTTGTGTCACAAACTGATCTCATAATAACTGTTGCAAAAACATACTTTAATTTCCTGTTATCACCATCATCATATCAGCCAAAGATCAATCAAGAGAAGATTATTGGTCCATCTTGTAGGGCGCCTGCCCACACTACGTCTTCTGGTTCGAGGTCGCAACTAAAGAACCTTTCTGAGCGTCATCATATGTCGATGCCCCCAGCTCTGCTACTTCTAATATACAAACGTAAATTCTGATCAATAATGGTTTGGTTGTCCTCCTAGCCGAATTTCGGCCACGGCAGTCAGTCTCAATAAATATTAGCCATCTGCGCGGGGCATATTATAGTGCACAAGTGTGTGCGCAAACACTGGAGCACTTTCTATTCCATCACTCTCATGATCCGATGGGACGCCTTGCAGGACCGATGGCTTTACGTGCTCTCCGAGGCACGGGGGTATAATACCACCAACTCCCAGACTTCGGGCTGATATGAAATTTTTCTTTGTACAGAAAAGTCCCTAAATCTCTCAGTGGCCCGACCCGGAATTCGAACCCAGGACCTCGTTCTCTGCGGGTGAAAACGCTACCGCTAGACCAACGAGGCAGTGATCAATGTATAAAATGTATTTTTATAAACGTTGTAGCGAAGTTACAGCAAAAAATTTCCACTGCTGGACAAGCCTCGCCCAAGATTCAAAGATTCATCTTGGGGGAAATGCCATAATCATTACGCTTGGCAGACGGGTTGGCGATCGCAGTAAGATAGTCATAGTACTCAGAAGGAAGCTAAGTCAAGTAGAGAAGTCATGTACGGAACTCTTAAAAGAACGAGACATGACTGGGAGTCTATCTATAGTAGGCAACATTGCAACACCAATTTAGATGGAAAATTGGCAATATCTAACACAGCTTTTTCGATAAGAATAATTCGCAAATTCTTTCGTAACATATTAAAATGAAATGAAACCAATGAAAAAATATACGAAGCGTATAATAATGAACATATGAATTTTAATGCCTTTCTCAAGTATTCTTTGAGTCGATATAAAAAACAATTTACATCTCAAAGGTGCTATAGTATTTTCAATAAGAAGCCAAAATTGGCAATTTTCTGGCTAATGGATTGTATCTACTTACTATTTTATATATGAGAGATCGTCTACGGCTACGTTATAAAACAATTTCTAGTTCGTTTCTTATATCCCTTATATGTAGATTAGATTAAAATCATAGCTAGATGCTCTCACCGGTCCGAAAGCGATGCGCGAGGTTAAGTAACTAGGCTCGCGGTCAGTCCATAGATAGGTGACCATCAAAGTGGTTTTAATTACTGAGCGTGTCCGTGCTTCGGAGGGCACGTTAAGCTGTCGGTCCCGGTTGTAGTCTTTAGACAACAGTCGTTAAGCCATGTCAGAGGCCTACTGGGCGGCTTGAACAACTCTGACACTAGAGTAACCACTGGCCATACGATAAGTAAATAATTAAAAGTAAAAAGTTGTAGTTGTGGATTGTTGTGTGAATAATAATTTAGACATGACGTAGTAATACATGCTAATTAACTGAATAAACATCGAATTGTTTAAATAAATTACCTACCGGACGGAACGATAACTAACGCATGTGAAACTCCAAATTTACAGAGCTATTACTGACTTAATCTTAGTCCTATTACTTACCGATACGTGCGCGCACACACACGCACGCATACACACACACACACACGTACACACACATACACACACACTCACGCCCACGCACACACTATCACACACACACACTCTCCCGTTAAACACGTTAGTTATCGTATAGTCTTTTTACTCATCATCATGATCATATCAGCCGAAAGACACCCACTGTTGGACAAAGGTATCCCCTAAATATCTCCACAATTGTCGGTCTTACGCTACCCGCATCCAGCGGCTTCCACACACTTCACAAGATCATCGGTCCATCTTTATATTTTTACTATTATGGCAGTATTACCATGTTATGTATGCTTCATTCATTTTTATTATGTATATCTTTATCTTTATTTAACTCATTCCTATTTTTATTACGTACTAGCTGTGCCCCGCGGTTTTACCCGCTTTAAATTTTATAAATTATCACAGCTCCTCCCCCGTAGGTGATAACATGTACCTAGCATATATGTTGACCCCACCTCTTAGTAATGTTCATGCAAAATTTGAAGTAAATCCATGCAGTACTTTTTGAGTTTAGCCCGGAAATACATACAGATAAACAGACACAAATTCTAAAAACTATATTTATTGCTTCGATATCAATTGTAGATCACGCCCCAAGTATCCCTTTAAAAAAATATTCAATGTACAGTTTTGACTTTCCTACGATTTTATTATATGTATAGATAGGAGTGTGACCTCAAAAACTGAAATATATATACACTTAAATACATACACAAACATGGTCTTTTGCAACGAGGAATCAGGTAGATTGCTATTTTTTTTTAATATAGAAGGAAGTATGTATTTCTGCCTATTTAAATCAAGTGTGCGCAAGGGTGACTTTACAAGAAACAGTTATTAATTGTAGAGACAAGATTAACCGAAGACGATCGAACGCGACGTGTTTGTTATAAAAAATAGAGGAAGTGCAGACGCCAGCACATCCAGCTAACGCTATCTGTCAAATTTCTTTTATAGATTTTCAACTTTATCACATAAGTATAAGGTTCATTTTCAATTGAGGAAATTTGACAGATCGGGGTAGATTATTGTGCTGGCGTCTGTACATATCCAAAGCCTGAATAGTGTTAGAGAAGGCAACCGATATGAGCAACGAATGCATAAAGGGTGCATTTTACGGCTGGCTACCGTGTCATGACTTACCGCTGAGTCTAAGAAAGGATGATTAGACTATCCGGTCGTATGGAACTTTCTGGAATATATTTTTTAATTTTTTTTATTAATGAATATCAACATTACATACACAGAGATATTTATGACAGTAAGTTATTTAAATATACATTCCTTGTGTTGTAACAATTACAGATATCCACAGCATTTAGATAGTAAGTTTTACAAACAAGTTTAAATACGTAGAATAAGAATTTAAAAAGAAATTAAAAAGAAAAAAAAAACTGACTGTAGGAGTCTAGGTCCAGTTTAGTCCCTCTGATATTCCGCGTATGACTGTTGAAAAAATAATTAGACAATTCACGATTTAATTTCCTTTTAATCATATTATTTATTGCTACACATTTAGGGCTTAAAAATGTATAATCCGTCGACTTTCTCTACATGACATTCCATCTAAATCCAAACCTCATTACCAATCACCTATCATCAATGATCGATTAATCAACAACTCGTGGTGATTACCGACCACCAGCGGTGCTCAACATCGGAAACTAATTAGTGAAATTACACCCCCTAATGACTTCAGAACCAAACTTTGGGTTGCTATGGGTGTCTCTGATTACTGTTATGGTATGAAGGAAATATTGCAGCGTTAGCGATCCTTATAAGCGATTTTTCATTGGCCATGACTATGTATTTTTGGGGAAAATTGGTATTTTATTAGGGATATTTTTTTCTAGGAAATATTAGACAATGATTGTTGCATTTTAAGGAGATAGATATTTACAGTTAAGATAATTTCACGTGTCCCCTGGAGCAAGTTACTTAGTAGACGGCTGCTTTTTTTTAGGTTTAAGTCATTTATTTTCTCAAAAGATTACAAAAATCACTTGCAGAGAAAATACAATAGAACTTTAAAGTACTTACATGCTTATTCATATTAGCACAGCGTATACAATTTTTTAACTTAGACTAATACAAAATATAAAAACAGGGTAATTAGAGAAAATGAATTCAAACAAAAAATAGTCCAATACCTACACGCATCGGTCATAATCAGTAGTGCGTACGGAGATTTAAAAAGTGTTTGTTAAGGGAGGTGATACAGTGGCAAAAACAAAACTTAGATCGTAATCATTATTCAAAATTTAAAGATTTAATACTTATTTTATTAATATCTATATAGTTAGATTGTATTATATTAATACTATATTATATTAGTCGTATATTTATAAATAGTAGAAAAAAAATAGTTCATTTAGTTTGTTTTGTATATATATACAGGTAATATAAAGTTGTATACAAAAAATATTTTATTTTTTATATATTGTTATTATTTATTTTTATATATTATTATGTTTTTATTATATGCTTTCCTCTGCTATCCGGTAAAATGAGAGTGAGAGCGGTTTAAGGCTACTGTAAATGTCAAACTGGAATAGGAAACTACTCATCTAGAGCGTTTTATACCATGTCGTATTTTCCCGCTTAAAATTAGGACAGACACGGACGCCCATTTACTGAACCCTGGTGCACATATTCGTAAAGCTCTTGTAGTCCGCAAGAATAAACAAATGGAAGATACTTACTTGTCGTATAGGCAGTGGTTACCCCAGGGTCAGAGTCGTTCATATTGCCCAGTAGGCCTCTGACACGACTTAACGACTGTAGTCTAATGACTACAGCTGTACCGACAGCTTAGCGGCCCTACGAAGTACGGAAACGCTCAGAAACTATACTACTTTGGTGGTCACCCATACCTGGACTGACCGCGGAGCTAGATAGATGCTGAACCACTCCGATCGAGAACTATGTAAGAGCATCTAGCTATGGGTGCTTCAAAATGGTAGTAGATGGGACATTCTGTGTGTAAACCACAGTTGTCTTCTAATGTATTTAGCACTAGCTGTGCCCCGCGGTTTTACCCACGTTAAATTTAATAAATTATCACAACTCCTCCCCCGTAGGTGATAGTGTAATAATATGTAGCCTATATGTTGACCCGACCTCTTAGTAATATTCTTGCAAAATTTGAAGTAAATCCATGCAGTACGTTTGAATTTAGCCAAGACATACATACAGACAAAAATTCTAAAAACTATATATTTGGCTTCGATACCGATTGCAGATCACGCCCCAAGTATCCTTTAAAAAAATATTCAATGTACAGTTATGACTTTCCTACGATTTTATTATATGTATAGATTACGCTCAGACTAAGGACAAACAGACATATTCATGCATACAAATATATGTCCTGGGTGAGAATCGAACAGCGTGAAATACAAGCATTTGCCAACCACGCCACCAGGCCCGTCTCCGCCTAATATTCGTTGAGTTATGCCATTGACATACGAGTTATGCCAACTGTGTATACTGAGACCTAACCCGTATAGTGTGCTTGTTTGCATTCATCGCTCATTAGCACTGTTAAATATTCTTGTACTAAACGCGCTCTATGTAACACTAGCTTTGACCGCAGTTTCACCTGCGTTAAACTTTATAAATTATAGCCTATATGTTAATCCAGAGTGTCCGGATACCAAATTTTATTATAATCGCTCCATCCATTTAGGCGTGAAAAAGTAACAAACATACACACGCATACACTCACAAACTTACGCCATTATTATATTAGTGTGATATTCTTATATTAAACGCGCACTATGTAACACTAGCTACGCCCCGCGGTTTTAACCGCGATATACTTTATAAATTACAGCCTATGTGCTTTTCGAATATATATTCAATATTACTACAAAGTTTCATCAAACTCCGTTCGGTAGTTTTTGCGTGAAATAGTAACAAATATACACAGTCACAAACTTTCGCTTTTATTATATTAGTCTCTTGTTATCCGTAATATCAATTACGGACAACAAGAGTGCTGCCTTGCCTTTATGTCTAGTCGCTGTATGTTATAAAGTACGCTAGTAAGAAGTACCTTCAGCTAAGTGTTCAGCTATCTATACTGAGCGTGGATATATATTTACACTGTTCCCGGTCTATATTACATAACCCAGACCGTAGCTAGTTACTGTATGTTATAAAGTAAGCTAAGTCAGTAACCTTCAGCTAAGTCTTCAGCTTTCTATACTGAGCGTGGACATACGAGTATCTTTACATTGTTCCCGGTCTATATTACATAACCCAGACCGTAGCTAGTCACTCTATGTTATAAAGTACGCTAGTAAGAAGTACCTTCAGCTAAGTCTTCAGCTATCTATACTGAGCGTGGACATATCTTTACATTGTTCCCGGTCTATATTACATAACCCAGACCGTAGCTAGTCACTGTATGTTATAAAGTACGCTAGTAAGAAGTACCTTCAGCTAAGTCTTCAGCTATCTATACTGAGCGTGGACATATCTTTACATTGTTCCCGGTCTATATTACATAACCCAGACCGTAGCTAGTCACTGTATGTTACAAAGTACGCTAGTAAGAAGTACCTTCAGCTAAGTCTTCAGCTATCTATACTGAGCGTAGACATACATATCTTTACATAGTTCCCGGTCTATATTACATAACTCAGACCGTAGCTAGTCACTGTATATTATAAAGTACGCTAGTAAGAAGTACCTTCAGCTAAGTCTTCAGCTATCTATACTGAGCGTGGACATATCTTTACATTGTTCCCGGTCTATATTACATAACCCAGACCGTTTATGTCTAGTCGCTGTATGTTATAAAGTACGCTAGTAAGAAGTACCTTCAGCTAAGTGTTCAGCTATCTATACTGAGCGTGGATATATATTTACACTGTTCCCGGTCTATATTACATAACCCAGACCGTAGCTAGTTACTGTATGTTATAAAGTAAGCTAAGTCAGTAACCTTCAGCTAAGTCTTCAGCTTTCTATACTGAGCGTGGACATACGAGTATCTTTACATTGTTCCCGGTCTATATTACATAACCCAGACCGTAGCTAGTCACTCTATGTTATAAAGTACGCTAGTAAGAAGTACCTTCAGCTAAGTCTTCAGCTATCTATACTGAGCGTGGACATATCTTTACATTGTTCCCGGTCTATATTACATAACCCAGACCGTAGCTAGTCACTGTATGTTATAAAGTACGCTAGTAAGAAGTACCTTCAGCTAAGTCTTCAGCTATCTATACTGAGCGTGGACATATCTTTACATTGTTCCCGGTCTATATTACATAACCCAGACCGTAGCTAGTCACTGTATGTTACAAAGTACGCTAGTAAGAAGTACCTTCAGCTAAGTCTTCAGCTATCTATACTGAGCGTAGACATACATATCTTTACATAGTTCCCGGTCTATATTACATAACTCAGACCGTAGCTAGTCACTGTATATTATAAAGTACGCTAGTAAGAAGTACCTTCAGCTAAGTCTTCAGCTATCTATACTGAGCGTGGACATATCTTTACATTGTTCCCGGTCTATATTACATAACCCAGACCGTAGCTAGTCAATGTATGTTATAAAGTACGCTAGTAAGAAGTACCTTCAGCTAAGTCTTCAGCTATCTATACTGAGCGTGGACATATCTTTACATTGTTCCCGGTCTATATTACATAACCCAGACCGTAGCTAGTCGCTGTATGTTATAAAGTACGCTAGTAAGAAGTACCTTCAGCTAAATCTTCAGCTATATATACTGGGCGTGGACATATCTTTACATTGTTCCCGGTCTATATTACATTACCCAAACCGTAGCTAGTCACTGTATGTTATAAAGTACGCTAGTAAGAAGTACCTTCAGCTAAGTCTTCAGCTATCTATACTGAGCGTGGACATATCTTTACATTGTTCCCGGTCTATATTACATAACCCAGACCGTAGCTAGTCACTGTATGTTATAAAGTACGCTAGTAAGAAGTACCTTCAGCTAAGTCTTCAGCTATCTATACTGAGCGTGGACATATCTTTACATTGTTTCCGGTCTATATTACATAACCCAGACCTTAGCTAGGCACTGTATGTTATAAAGTACGCTAGTAAGTAGTGCCTTCAGCTAAGTTTTCAGCTTTCTATACTGAGCGTGGACATATCCTTATATTGTCCCTACTCTATATAACATAACCCAAATATTACGGATAAGAGTTAGTCGCTGTCTGCTATAAAGTATGCTAGTAAGAACTGCCTTAAGCTAAGTGGCTTTAGTAAGCGTGGAGATATCCTTATATTGTCCCCGCTCTATATAACATAACTCAGATATTACGGACAACAAGCTGCTGCCTTAGCTAGTCGATGTATGTTATAAATTACGCTAGTAAGAACTGCCTTAAGCTAAGTGTCTATACTGAGCGTGGAGACATTCTTATATTATCCCGATCTAAATAACGTAACCCAGATATTACGGACAATAAGTTGCTGCCTTAGCTAATCGGTGTATGTTAAGTAGACTAGTAAGAAGTGCCTTAAGCTAAGTGGCTATACTAAGCGTGGAGATATCCTTATAATGTCCCCGCTCTATATAACATAACCCAGTTATTACTTAGACCCACGAGGCAGTCATTAAACCACCATAACGGTCTAATGAGTGCCTAGTGGTAGCATTTTCAGGGTCAAACCAAAATCAAACCAAACCAGAGGTCAAATCCCGGGTCGGACTAAAGTGTTTATGTGACTTTTCGCAGTATCAGCCCAAAGTCTAATAGTTAGCGGTATGTATAGCCCTGTGCTTTGCAGAGTTCATAAAGCCGTCGGCCGTTGTTCTCTGGTTAGTCTCCATTGAGACTGGCCGCCGTAGGTGAAATTCAGCTAGGATAACAATTTCATTGTGGTTGATTGGTTGTTTGGAAGAAATCGTTATTATGCAATATGACCACAAATTATATAAAAACTGTAATCTCACTAATTACCTGTGTGTTGTATTTATCTGTATATAAAAATATTTATGAAGTGCAATTTAATGGACCTACCTATCTACAGTAGATATCTATAATAATACTAGCTGTGCCCCACGGTGTTACCCGCGTTAAATTTTGTAAATTTTCTTTGCTATAAACCTCACGGAGCCCGAGACCTTTCCAACGAATGCAAAACCGTGGAAATCGGTTTGTGCGTTCTGGAGTTATAGCGTCAGGAAGGAAAACCCGACTTATTTTTATATAGTAGATCTATAGTTGTATCGTTATAGACTAAATGTTTAATGTATGTTCCCGATGATGGACCCGTCGTCATCCCACTATGGATGTTTAAGTCAATTATTTCCTTAAACATGAAAATAGCTGGTAAATAACCAGCTACGAGTATTCTCATGTTTGCTAATAGCTAATTTCATAGTAATTGAATGACCTCCATCCCTTGACACTTGAGTAAATACCCGTGCGATGCGATAATGCTTATCACGCCGCCGTGCCGTAAAAGTGATACAGAATATTATTATACTTCTATCTCGCTCACTCTTATGTATTTTGGCTATTTTCGGTCCGTTCGATTTGGTTTCACTCGGTCTCTGGACGTCAAGTGTCGCTCATTCATTCTATGCGCATGGCAACTTTCTTTGCTCAGTAGTACGCATGCGCGAATGGTGTCAAATGGCGACGCGACTCTCTCCGCGAAAATAACCTCTCACTTTCAATAAATTAAAATACTATTGTTATTACTCAATTTTTATATAAAAATGGCGATTTTAACACTGGAAAATTTAGGAGTGGCGTTTATAATTTACATTTTTTGGCGTTGTGCGAAAGGTATATATGAGGTTGTGTATATGTTTGCTATTGGTCCTGCAATCAATAAAGTGAATTTCAAAGCTAAAGGAAAATGGGCATGTAAGTACAATGCTATATATTATAATGTTATTAATAAATAACACCAAGCATATTATTGAATTGTAAATAGGATTTCCAGAAACATGGGCTTAAAAAATGAAAGTGATATTTACTTTATATAGGTACCTATCGACTTGCTTTTTTAATTAGCTACTCCAAAGGCCACTCACCTTTATCAATATGTATCAAGTTCAATGCAGTAGGTATGCATGATATGCATAGTGTAATGTTACTAGAATGTAAGTAAACCATAGTCTCGATACTTTTTAAATTAACAGTGAATGTTTATTATAGGATGGACAAATTCCGAAACTATAGAGTAAATTTCCAATTTAAAATCTTACTAATAAGTCTTCAAAATAGTGAAAGGTTTTTGTATATTATTGCCATTTCTTCGATATTCAAATTTGGAAACCGATTCTACTTTTTTATTATATTTTAGGGTTTCGTATGCAAAGGTTCTCAACGTTACCTTATTACTAAGCCTCCGCTGACCGTCCAACTAACTATCTCTTAACTAATCTTCACAGATTATTGATATCTTCATATATTACATGACAACAAATAACAGTAACCACCAAAATGCGAGGAAATAAGAGGGGTTCCGTATCAACGAGAGACATTTTTTTTTAATTAATTTTGTTTGATATTTGTTCCTATAGCGTCAATAGAAATGCACGCCATGTGCAAACTTTGACTGTCTACCTATTACGGTTCATGAGAAACAGCGAACGGACAGACACGCAAACATACTGAAGAGCAGAACTCTATTACTAAGCGGAGGTTTAGTAGTACGGACCCTCAAAATAAATACTTAAAGAGCCCTCACACAAGAAATGTGATCTTAACTTAAAAATACGATTGTACGAAATCCTTCATGTTTCGGACGGTCCGTGGTCCTATATATTTTTTCAAGTCAATTTTTAATACAATTAATAGAAATATTGATAACACGTAATGTCATCTGGGGCTCTACCGGCTAAGACGCCGAACATCGATTTCCTAAATGGGGTTCAAATAAATAAAGGTTAAAAATTATTTAATCAATCGTTAAATCGGCTTCCATGAGCACATGTGACGTCATAAATGGTCCGGAATCGATTGTCAACGTTGAAGCCGATTTAACGATTGATTAAGTCATTTTTAACCTTAATTTATTTGAACGCCATTTAAGAAATCTATGTTCGGCGACTTATGCCCGGTTCCTTTATTTTACGATCCGTCATTGGACCAACGTTACCATCCGTAATTCAGCTACCGATACCGATGCAAAACTAGCGTTCCACAATGCCCTACCTGCGACGAACATCCGTAGTTTAAACCACCTACGACTCGTTCGGCGTTGAACCTCTCGCTCCTCTTTACGTTTAGTTATAACAAAACATCGTACATCAATTATGCAACTAAAATCATTTATTATTCTGTAATATTATGTGAGTAATAGTACAAATTACCGTATAGTTACAGTAATAATTTAATTTGCGTTTTAGGTTTAAAATATATTTATTAATCATTAATATTGAAAATTTGATGTTACGCGTGCATGGTGTGAACAAAACGCGTAACAGGAAAGCGCATAGCGCATGCGTCTGGCGTCTGACATCTGTCCAGGAGTATTCCATGGTTTCTAAATAAGTTTTTAAATTGAGTATTTGATCTAAGGTTTGTAGTTATGAAATCTTAGAAGATATTATTATGTACAAATCGTCTTCCTTTCACTCTCAATTATGGATAAATTTCATGGAATAGTTGTTCTACAGCTGTTTTATCGAGCCGAAATCTCAACTGGAATTCTTGGCAATCATGCACGGAAAAATAATCAACCCTTTCTTTATAAACTCTTCTTGCCACTTCTTGATCATTCACCGTCGGAAAACAAAACCATGAATTATCTATCATTTTCAGAGCTAGACATCACAGAAATCACCTCAAACACTATGTTAACTACCAAAATAAAATACAAACGACTGGTAAACCGACCGAATTCGACTAGTAATCAAAGCAGTAACGCCTCGTTATTTTGACAGTTCCGTGACAGTAGAAAATATTTATAGGAACACTTTCGAACGCATCTCCATACAATAAGCTTACTAACGTCCTCCCATCCGTTAGTAACTAGACGTTCGTTATTTGGATATCGACTAGTATTTTTTAGGAATGGTTTTGCGTTACGCCTCGTAGAAATTCTAACTATTCGGAGAAGAAACGATTCGTTTTTGGAATATAGGAAGCGGGCATTAGCCGGTAGAGGCCCTGTAAGGCACTTTAACGTTACAAATAATTAGGAAGCTTTCACTGCTACATCCTTACTAATATTATAAATGGGAAAGTAACTCTGTCTGTCGCGCTTTCACGCCAAAACGACTGAACCGATTTATATGAAATTTGGTACACAGATAGAGCCTGAGAAAGGTCATAGGCTACTTTTTAATACGAATAAACGTTGTAAGGGGTTGAAGGGGTGATAAATTTTTGTATAGAAGTATCTTCATTTTTAGAAAGAAGAAGCTTTAAAAATCTCTTTTGCTGTTGATTCGATATTAAATAATATCGCATACAAAGTTTGTAAAATTTTTACCCTCAATGTTGTCAAATAACAATAGGGGATGAAAGTTTGTATGGAAATATGTAAGGTTTGTTTAAGAAGGGACAAAATGATATAGATATTCTGATGTGATATTTACGAAGTCAGTACAATATTTGCCGATGAAGTCGCGGGCACAGAATAACAGAACTGGGAACGTTTAATAATTTTTTACAAGCATTAATATTATTTCAATATTACCGCTTTGTTTAAATTATAATGACGATAGCATTTAATAAGGGCAATGGTCGTTGAATAATTAATATCTTACCTTTTGAATGATTAGCATTGTGTTACGTGAATATTTAAGTACTATGTAACTAAGTTACGGGTTTAAGTTCGGTTAATGTCAGTGATTAAGACAAGTGCGAGTCGGACCCGCACATGAAGGGTTCCGTAGCAGAAAGTATTTCAGTTGATTAAATGAAAGCAAATTGCGGTTTATGACGTATTAAAAAAAACTACTTGCTAGATCTCGTTCAAACCAATTTTCCTTGTTAGTTTCCACAATAATGTGCATCATATATTGAAGTTACAGGGGGGGGGGGGACTCATTTTACCACTTTGGAAGTGTCTCTCGCGCAAACTATTCAGTTTAGAAAAAAATTATATCAGAAACCTCAACATGATTTTTGAAGACCTGTCCATAGACGCCCACATTTATGGGTACGCTGAAAAAAAAATTCTAGTTTCAGTTCTATGTATGACGACCCCCCAAAAATATTGTTCTTTTTCTATTTTTGTGTAAAAATCTTAATGCGGTTCACAGAATACACCAAGTTTCAGCAGTACAGCTCTTATAGTTTCGGAAAAAAGTGGCTGTGACATACGGACGGACAGACAGACAGACAGACATGACGAATCTATAAGGGTTCCGTTTTTTGCCATTTGGCTACGGAACCCTTAAAAGGAAAAAATAACCTGCACGTATCTGATAATCAAATTATATTACTGTCGTTACTATTTACTAGTAAATCACTTTATTAGTATGATAAATTAGTAAATTAGGAGTCCTTAATGTAAATGCAGTATTACGTCAACGACTTAAAGTTTACTAATTCTGCATACTAATTTAATAATTGATGTAATTACTATACCATTATAAATTTTGTCGTTGACGTAAATGCAATATCACGTCTACGACTAACAGTGTGATTAAACTGATTAATGTAGTACCTACCTAACATACGTGATATTATTACGATAAAATTTCACACAGATTGGTCCTATTCACAGCCCTTATACTATGTAGTAAATTAGGCCGTTTATTACGTTTTTTCACAGAAGCCTAGCAAATGTAGTAGTAAAATTTATATTATTATTGCTCTTCAATTCCAAAAAACGGACGGTCACCGTCCGTAATTTGGAATTTGAATTGGAAAACCGTAGCCTTGTTGGTAGTGCTCCTGCCTACGAAGCTGGTGGTCCTGGGTTCGAATCCCGGTAAGTGCAAATATTTGTGTGATGAGCACGAATATTTGTTTCTGAGTCATGGATGTTTTCTATGTATTTAAGTATTTCTCTATCTATATAAGTATGTATATCGTCGCCTGGTACCCATAGTACAAGCTTTGCTTAGTTTGGGGCTAGGATGATCTGTGTGCCATTGTCCCCAGATATTATTATTATTATATTATTATAAATTCGTACGTGTGTCAACAATCCATTATTTCAGCCGAATGGCGTACTCTGCTGGACAAAAGCCTCCCCGGAAATGGGGGATATGCCTTAATCGCCACGCTTGGTAGACGATCGCAGTTTTGGTTATAGTTCGCAGTAAGACAATGTTGTCTTTTCTCTGTTAGTTATTTCCTTGGGCCTATTTCTACGCCCTACGGGTTGATATCCTGATGTGGTATTCGTAACCAATCAGCAATTAGTTACCACCAGGCAGCTTCTCAAATCTTACAGCCATGTTTATAACTATAAGTAAGTAAGTATGTAAGTAACTCTTTATTGTACACCAAATAATAATACATAAAAAGAACTATGAGTATGTTAAGATTGTACAAATGGCGGCCTTATCGCTAAGTGCGATCTCTTCCAGGCAACCGTTGAATGGACCAGGAGTAAAGAAAAGGCATTTGAGTATTTGTTGGCATAATTAGCAGAAAACATTTTTTTAAAATTATAGTATAATTATAGTTTTCGGTTACATTGTAATGGTTAAGTCTTTACTAGGTACGCCTTTGTTGATATGCTAACTTAATCTACGAAGCGTTTTTCTTCCTCTTTCATAATAGACACAGCTAAACTGTGGAATGCCCTCCCAAGCAACATGTTACCAAACACATATAACTTGAACTTATTCAAGGTAAGGTATCTTATGCGTCCACTTTTTAGCATCACTAACCATCAGGTGAAATAGCCCATTGATTTAAATAAGAAAATAAAACCAAGCAATACTTGGTTGATTGTAGAGAAAAAAATAAAAATGGTTACTGAACCACCGACATAAAATAAATATAAGTACATACTTCGTGGTCCTTCCATATTTTCAAGGATGTTAACTTTTACAGTTTAATAAAATATTTTAAATTTGCGGAATTGAGCGTTGAGTCGATAGTAGAATGGAGTAATGGAGTTCCGTGATACTTCAAGGATACAATGACATTGAAAGTAGATATTCACGTTATATGCCTTTATAAGTAAAAAATATTTATCATAATATTAATACGTGAAGCAAAAACTTTGTACCCCTCTCTACGAAAATTGCGCGGACGGAGGAGTATAAAATTTGGAACAGTTAAAGTTCATACGGAGAAGGAATGCAGAAAGCTAATATTTTTATATAATAGGCATTAGAAGTACATTATTTAACTAAAATAAAAACATCCACTATACCATACTTTTGACAGACTGAGAAAAGATGTCAAACTGAGCGTCAATCTCAGTATTGACCCTCAGCTTGACATCTTTTCTCAGACAGATTTGTATAAAATAATCGAGAGTATTATTTTTATTGGCGCCATTTTACTTATAAAGTTAAATCTTTTTTATACTTCTAAATCAGCAAGCGAGCATAATAGTCAACTGATGGTAACTGTGGCGTATGACCCTTGCGGCACTATCTGGGAATTGCGCGGGAGGTTGTCAGTATGTGGGATGTTGATTCAGATGTTGCTCATTGTGCCGATAATCGTTTATTCCAATAACTTAATAGCAAAGAGCCTCGAAAAATACCTAAAGAGGCTTACGTTAGGTGGTTGAGTCAGGAACCTGATCAAAAAGGAGTGCTTTTAGACACGATATATATTCTTATGGTGTACAATATACATGTGTACATAAGTGCCATATCTGGATATTGAGCCGTATGGTTCCCGCCCAGAAAGAATGACAGGGCTACCCCATTGCACCCCGTGGGTGTCGTAAAAGGCAACTCAGGAATACAGCAGGCATTCAGGCAGCAGCGTCTCCTGTGTACTCGCGGTCGCCAACACACAGGCCAAGCGCCGTGTCTATGGCGATAAATGGCAATGCTGTGTAAACCTTTGGGGGAGGCCTATGTCGAACAGCGGACGATATTAGGCTGATTATAGTGGTGTACAATAAATAGTGCTATTCTATTCTGGCGAAAAAGGTCGACTGCTGGACAAAGGCCTCCCCCAGAGATCTCCATAATTGCCGATCTTGCGCTATTTGTATCCAGCAGCTTCCAGCGACCCGCACAAGATCATCGGTCCATATTGTAGGGGGACAAAAAACATAAAGTCCCCTATTTTACACTCTACTAAAGAAATAAAGTTTTCATCATGTTTCGATACTGCCATTTTTTTATCGAGGGTTGCTGCTTTTAACTCTTTTATATTTTCTATCCAGAAATACCGGGATTTGAACTCAGAACTACATTATTACGCTACCATTACATTTCTTTTAAGAAAAATGAGCCCCAACTTGCACTTGGCTGCTTTTTGCTATGTCTAACTAGTTTTATTCTAATTAAAATAAACTTTTAATATGTGGGCACACATACTAAAAGTTTATTAGCACTTATAAGTTTGGAATACCCCAAACTTTGCAATACTTCCTGTAAGGCTTATGCTACTTGTTGATGCAATTTTAACCTCACATTATGAACACTTAGTTATTTTCCATTTTGAGACAGTTTTGCAAGGGGAAATTATTAACTTTTCCTTAGGTGTCGGTAGAATTTTCTTTATAATGTTATTAAATGTGGATTTCTGAATTGAGCGTTCAAACACATTAAGTTCTCTTGATACACTTCTTAGACTCTATATTTATTAATATTTTTATATTAATTAAAATTCTTAATAAAATAAATAGTCCAGAGGTGCGATAAAATACAAATCGAAAAAAAAATCAGGTAAGTACTTTACTTAAGAACCTGCTTTATTTATTTCCTGCACCGAACAAAAGGCAGACTTCGTAGTACGGTCGACAACAAAAGTAGCTTTTTGCCCTTTTAATTTGGATCTAATAATATCCTATGGATAAATACTTGTCTAAAATAATCTATTTGGATTAACCCTTCCACGTTTCGATTGTAAATTGCTAATTTATAAAGGACGATAATGTTTAGTCCGTATCGATTGGACGACCATACGACCATCTCCATCCGTTTTTCGTTATCAATACATCTCACGGCCCAGCTATGGAATTCCAGGCATTTCAGGTGGCGTAAACTCAGCTATGTGATCTTATACCGTAGGAGAGTGCCATCAAATATGTGGAATATGGTCCACTAAGCGACTTTATACAAAAGGAGGTTATCATTTTGTTTTTTTTTGCATGAATTATTTTTCATACCCCTTTTTTATATTTGTTTGAATGACGTTGAAATGGATTCTTACGAGTTGAACCAAACCGATTTGAAATTATGTTCAAATCGGTATGAAGTCATTTCTATGTTTTTCAAAAGTAAACATATTTTTATTTCGAATAGAGAAAGTTTATTTGTTTTAAAGTATAGTAAAATAACGCATTTAACAAATTTTTTTTTAAAAGACGACGCCTGCACTAGAGGCCTATCTAATCCCTGTATCGCGGGGTACTTTATAAACATATAATAGACGGTCTGGATGTAATTTGTACATTCAGACTTTACAATCATTTAATAGACGGACAAAAATTCCATCCAAACACAGAACAACTATTTATGGGCCACACAAATAGTTGTCCGGCGTGGGGCTCGGACCCGCGACACGAAGCAGCGAGGCGACTGTCTTAGCCGCTGCGCCAGACGTGCAATCAACAAAATATGTAATCAAAATTTTAAACGTTATTAGAAGTCATCATCATCATATCATACAAATTTTTCTCATCTTTAATTCGCCTGCGGATTTCGACATGTCTGATTCGATGTTGCAGTGAAACTTCGAGCATAGGCCTCTCAATTGTTCGTTGAGCCTTTACCTTGACCTTGAACCCCAGAAGTAAGTACCAGGCTAGAATGTGGTAACGCATGCACGTGATTGGTCCTTGTAAATTTATTTCTGTTGCTTACCGTTCCTCGATGTAAATATCAACCGTAATGAGTAGTCTTTATTGAAAAAAGTCAACTTTTGTTATAACTGGATAATAATTGCAGATATGGATCCGTGACATTAAAGATTGTAAAAAAAATCTTAATACAGTAAATGCCAGCCTGAATGTTGTCACTATTTTATTTGCAAGAAAACCCTTACTTACAATATAGGTATGTTTTATGACCGACTTAAAAAGAGGGAGGTTCTTAATTCGATGCGTATCATTTCTCCGGTGTTCGTTAACCGATTTAAATATTTTTGTTATTCGAATTGGCATACTTGCGAGGTAGGCCCATATAAATTTTGTATAGATTGGATTAGGATCTTAGGATTTACAAGAAAATTATCATAATATTAGTCGTTACTGTAATTTTTCGAGGGCAGTCACTAAATGATTCATAAGAAAACTGTTTTGAATAGAAATAACACTGACTTCAAAACCTACTAAAAATAGTATGTGCGCAAACATAATGTTTGTTAAAAAAAATATTCATAATTATAAAAAGAAAAGTGAACTGCATAATATAAATACTAGGAATAAAAACAAACTAGCCATGCCAGGCTTTAGAGTAAGCAAAACTAATAAATCATTTTTAGGAAATTGTATTAGGTTTTATAACAAGCTTCCTACTCAAATTACTGATCTGCCTGACACAAGTTTTAAAACACATATTAAACGTATACTTATGGCTAGGGGTTATTACACGACTAAAGAGTACATCGATGACAAAGACGTCTGGCTCTCACTTCCTACCTGCACATTGCTCGCTGGAGATCTTGTAGCCATATAGACTTGACTGATCTGCTGTGTTACGTGAACTATCTGTAAATGATTGCTATCATATACTTAATTTAAAATTATTGACTCTGTCTCAAAATGAATAATGTTATTGTTTCGAAGTTTTTCTTTTGTATACCTAAATATAATATAAAATAATAAGCATTCAGACAACCGATCGAGCATATATTGTGTTTGCCTACTAAATAATTACTCTAATTGGACCAAATCCCGTGTTCATGCCCGCTTGAGTATGTTTCGCCGGACCGTCTCAACTGGGTCGTGTTGAAACCGGTAGTAGATGAACCCACTGAGTTTGTTTCGCTGGGTCTTCTCAGTTGGGGCGCATTGGATCCGGTGGTAGCATTAAAGCGCGACCGTCGTTAATAACACAACAAGATGTACCTAAATATCTATGTTACTAGAAATAATATCTAATGTATACAACTATATTACTACAAACATGTTCTGACTATTTACAAGCGCTTTTTTAAAGTCTACGTGAATAAAAACCTTTTTTATTTTATTTATTTTTATTTTATTTAACACAGAGGCGCTTTCTATTCCATCACTCATGATCCGATGGGACGCCTAGCGACACAACCGGAAATAGGTCAGGTACAAGACCAACAGCATTACTTGCTCTGCAAGGTACGAGGGTATGATACCGCCAAATCCCAGACTACGGGCTGATACTGAGATAGTTTCTTAAAAGAAAAATTCCATTATTGTTTCGACCCGAGATCTGAACCAGAACCTCATTCATTATCTACGTTTGAACGGTAATGCTAGACCGGCGAGGCAGTCTAGCCCCTGAAACAAGTTGCTGCAAACAACAATTTGGTCTTGACTGTACCTATGTTTGTCCATGTAAAGTTATATAACAACTAACCACTCGTACCTATTTAATTTTATTAGTATCCCTTACTTAATTAATTAATGAAAGGTTAATTTCTACCAACAAGGGTAGACAGGTACCGACATCGTGTGACATGTCAGTAAAGTTAGGGGGGTCGCTGCGGCACACTTTAATGGACTTAGTTCGATCATACTACTAGTTCACTATGTGTTTACTGTTTATGTTTGTGAAATATTTTTTGTTGATTTCTCGAATTTTAGTAGGTATACATTTTTTTGTCGTTGTCTCTTTACTGGCACGACAAATGGCCCTATCTCAGCTAGTACTACATTTCTGCAGTACTGATTAGAAATTTTATAATATTAAATATGTTAGTGCCACAATATAATATCGTTTGTCGGAAACTAAACTGAAGATAAAGACTTCCTGGGTTCAAACCCCGGTCTGGTCTTAATAGTGATTTTGAGGCTTTGCTGTTAAGAAAGTTCTCTCATTATTAGACCGAAGTATGTGACTAGGTAGTATTACAGCCCGTGCCTCAGAGAGCATGTAAGATGTCCGTCCTGTACCCAACCTCTTTCTGGCCGTCTCAGTAGCCGGCCTATTGGATTATGAAAGTGATGGAATACAAAGTGCCCCTGTGTTTGTGCACACACTTTCCGCGTAGATGTCTTTTTTTTTTCGATAAAGCACGGGGAATGCCCACGCATGCTACCCGCAAAAATTGGCCACGGGTGGGTATGTTGGACTCGCACCGACTAAACGACGACCTGCCATCGACTTCTCTTGGCGCCTGAAGGGGGTGCCCCAACAACAAACACGGGTATGCTGCTCCGGTGCCCCCCCTTTTGCACCATGTCCCAGATGCTCGGGGCCCAGGAGAGCTCTGGATGGCCCTCCCTATTATTGTCAAGCTTAAGCGAGTATATAGGTTTAATTATCAAAGTTTTAGATACAACTAGCAGTACACCGCGGTTTTACTTGCGTTAAAATTTATAAATTATAGCCTATGTGTTAATCCAGGGTGTCATACCAAATTTTATTAATAACGCTCCAGCCATTTAGACGTGCAGAAGTAACAAACATACACACTCACAAACTTTTGCCATTATAATATTAGTGTGATTTACTACATAACTTTGCAAATAATCAATCAAGGCGTTGCGAATACTATTTATGTTTCGACGATTTTCAAGCGATTTTTAAAGTCTAAGTGATTTTATAAGGCTATCTTCTTGAGTCTACTCCTTTTATGGTAACTATATGGCGTTGACCTATATGTATTCTACTAGACGCGCAATCCCATATTGAGAATTTGCTCACTGAGTTGCAGCGCGGGCGCTGCAACTCAGTAAGCAATTTTGGCCGCCACGCCCGCGCCCCTCACCTCGCGCACAGCCGGACTGGGACAGAGTTTTTATTCGAAACAGCGTGTCTAGTTATACATATAAGTCAATGGTATATGGTCTTCGAAGTATACACTATGTAGCAAACACGTGCCATAATCTCTACACTACACCAACAATTATTTTATAACAGTGAATCATAATACCAATACTTTCACCTCCGCGTCGCGAGTTCATGGCAATTATAATCTTAAGTGATGAGCACAAGGTCGTATTTGCAATGAATTAAGCAAAACAGGTTTATAAGAAAGTGTGTGTTGTTGACCATTATTTTTGTATGCCTTCCTGGTCAATATTGTGAGATTTTTTGTATGAAGAATGTCAAGAGAAGTAGAGCATATGTCAGGCTTAGCGAGATTCGATTTAGGATTTCGATATTGTATGGTTATGTCAGCGTAATTATGGCAGTGACGTATTCAAGCTTAAGCGAAAGTAGAACTGGAGTACCTACGGAAAGTAAAATTAGCTTCATATTTTAAGGTGAGGTACTATACGTGATTGACTGCACGTGTGGCGCAGCGGCTAAGACAGTGGCCTCGTCGCTGCGTGTCACGGCTTCGAGTCCCGCGCCGGACAACTATTTGTGTGACCACAAATAGTTGTTCCGTTTGATGTAATTTGTGTCCATCTATTATGTTTGTATAGTACCCGACGACACAGGGATTACATTCCATAGTCCGGGCGTTGTCATTTAAAAAAACATCATTTACTGACCGCCTCGTTGGTCTAGCGGTATCGTGTTCAACCGCAGATAACGAGGTCCTGGGTTCAAATCCCGGGTCAGGCCTAAAGTGATTTAGTGATTTTTTTGTGAAATGAAAAATTTCTTAGTATCAGCCCGAAGTTTGGGAGTTGGCGGTATTATAGCCCCGTGCCTCAGAGCACGTTAAGCCGTCGGTCTTGTACCTGACCTCTTTCCGGTCGTGTCGCTATTCGTCCCATCGGATCATGAGAGTGATGGAATAGAAAGTGCCACTGTGTTTGCGCACACACTTGTGCACTGTAATAAGTTCCGTGCAGATGACTAGTCTCCATGGAGCCTGGCCGCTGGCTAGGAGGATATTATTACATAATTTATTAAAAATGCGGTCAATTCGACCATTCGTTCTGGGATGCATGCACGTTTCTTCGGCCAACTATTGTACTATGAGAATGATGAATGAAAAAACTAAAAAACAAAATCAAAGATCCAATTGGCGCGAACTTAATCAAAAATGTGATCTCTTTCACATCACCTTTGCGGGACTGGAAATTACAGTTCCCTATTACCCTAATACTATTTATGTGACATGTTGTATTTACATCTGTGTATTTAATACCAATTTCTATTTGTTGCAGTGGTGACTGGGTGCACGGATGGCATCGGCAAGCAATACGCGAGAGAGGTTATACATCATTTTGCTTTTACCCATCCTTTATTACGGCGTATTTAAATTTAAATTCTATAGTATTATTCGCAATGCAAAGCATATAATAAATCTAATCTCGAAAATTTAAATTTAATAGTTCATAAGATGTATCATATCAATCGGCCTTGTTTCTAGAAAACAAAACGGGTGGATAACACCTAGGTAGGTACAGACGCCAGCACGTCCAGCTACCCCAATCTGTCAAATTTCTTTTATAGATTTTCAACTTGATTACATAAGCATAAGGTTTACTTTCAATTGGGGAAATTTGACAGATTAGGGTAGCTTCGCTGGCGTCTGTACATCCTCGCAAAGCGTGTTGCCAAGGGAATCCTAAATTTGATCTGCCAGTGTGCATCGTTTGTAGCTTAACGTGGAGTGCCTACCCCGGATTGGTAGATGATGCTGGATCTATACCCGCCGGACGATTAAATTTATGATTTGCCATTTTTGAGACTAAATCTATTTTATTTTGTTTTAAACATCGAAATTTGGCTGAGTTTACTTGGCATTACAAAGTGTAGTAAGTACATTAATATTAATACTTGCAGAAAAATCTTTTAACCTTTTTTTATTTTTTTTATATTAATTTAGGGGTTTTTGTTCAATCCCATCATACCTTATAACATAGTAAATTCATAATAATATAACTAACAAATAAACAAAAAATCTTAAATTAGACTAAGTCTTTTTACCCTTCTTTACGAAAATTGTGAGGAAGGAGGAGAATAAATTTGGAACTGTTAAAGTCCATATCGAGAAGGAGTGCAAAAAGCTAATTTATGATTTTTTTTTATATATAAAAAGCACTAAAAGTTAATTATTATAGTAAAAAAAAGCATTAGCTGTAAAGAGATGACAAACTGAGTGTCAAAACTGAGAAGAGGTTAATATTATTTGTCTTTAATGCCTATAGTCATAGACAATAGAACCTCAATGGTCGAATTTTGAACATGTCTAGTTAAAATAATCACAAACGTTAATAATAATCAATGTTATATTAAAAAAGGAATAAGCTCAGTTTTTCAAGGTTGTTCAAGAAGCGAGCCAATCCCTTACTTACAATGCCGGCTTTTAAGAAACTTTATTTCATATTTTAGTTTCTTAGTTGAGTCTTTATAAAAAAGAGTAACATAATATTATAGTTTATAGTGGAGGAAATTGAATGATCATCATCAGCCTGATATTGTCCACTACTGGACAAAGGCTTCCCCCAAAACCTTCCACAACGTTGCCATTTGGAGGCGTTGGCTCTAGAACTCACGCTTGGCACGCAAGTTGGCGACCGCAGTTAGGTAGGAGGTAGTTATACACAGGTGGCCCTGTTGTCCGACTACCTGGTATATCCCTTAGTTCACTTTTACGACGCCCACGGGATACCGCTACTACCTTCTTGCTACGCGCCTTGTTTATTCTTACTGGGACGGGAACTACAAGGCTGATCCATCTATCCATAAAACTGAACAAACGAAAGAAAACATTTAGTTAGGTCCCTCCCCATACAAAATGCGTTACCTAATCGTGATGTTTGTATGGAAAGTTACCTTATTTAGGTTTAGGTTTAAGACATTTATTATCTCAAAAGATTACAAAAATCACTTGCAGAGAAAATACAATAGAACTTTAAAGTACTAACATGCTTTTTCATATTGGCACAGCGTATATAATTTTATACCTTAGACTAATACAAAATATAAAAACAGGGTAATTAGAGATAATGCATTCAACAAAAAATAGTCCAATACCTACACGCATCGGTCATAAATGTCATAATCAGTAGTGCGTACGGAGATTTTTAAAAGGTGTTTGTTAAGGTAGGTGATACAGTGGCAAAAACAAAACTTAGATCGTAATCATTATTCTAAATTTAAAGTATTTATACTTAGATATTTATTTAGATTTGGGCTATTTTTTAAGTAGCAATTTTAGCTCCTTAAGGTTTTTCTGCTATTAATATTACACTCTGTATATAGATAGACTCCATATGAAGTTATACTCACTACGTAGTGAGTTTAGTTAGCATAATTTCATATTAATGCTGTCATCACATTAACCTCAGATTTTTATTTTTTGCGCTCCTGCTACTGTTTCCTTTATTTACAGTTCCTATCTATTCAAAGGTTGACTGAAAGAGATCGTTTAAAGCGATAAGACTGCCCGTTGTACATTATGTTCTTTAGATTCAATGTATTTGCTTTCCGTTTGCGTGTGTACAATAAATAGTATTCTATCTATTTCAGAGATACCTAAGATTTTTGTTCTAATTGTAAATTATATTGCAGTTGGCTGGCAGAGGATGTAACATCATTCTGATAAGTCGTTCCATGGATAAGTTGAGGACAACAGCATCAGAGATCGGTAATATACTCTTGTAATTGATAATATATATACCTACATATAATATATACAGGGTTATTTGTAAAACACCAACAACCTCGCAAGACAAGATTGCTAACATCATAAGCAAATACTTTGGTTCTACGAGTTCAGACATAACTCGATACATGGATAAAAAAAATGATTTTAGAAGTTTTTGTTGTACTGTCGAGACATTTGTAGGTCTATGTTTCATTAATAAACGATAGGACGACGCTGACTCGCGCGCGTATGCGCGTCTTTGCGACGGTCGAAGAGTTATAATAATAATATCTGGGGACAATGTCACACAGATCATCCTAGCCCCAAACTAAGCAAAGCTTGTACTATGGGTACCAGGTGACGATATACATACTTATATAAATAGATATATACTTATATACATAGAAAAAATCCATGACTCATAAACAAATATTCGTGCTCATCACACAAATATTTGCACTTATTCGGGATTCGAACCCAGGACCACCAGCTTCGTAGGCAGGAGCTCTACCAACTAGGCTACGGTGACGGAGTTATAAACATTCAAGCACAAATGCAGTACCGACGGCTTTAGGTGCTCTACGAGGCACGGGGATGTAATACCTCTAGCTTCTAGACTCCTAGTTGATACTGTATTTTTTGGTCAGAAAAATAGTAAAGTCACTTCTGTTGGCCCGAGTCGGGATTTAAACCTCATTGTCTGTGGTTGAACATGCTATCACTAGCAACACGGTTAATAAATTAAAAAATAAATAAATAGGTATTAAATATAAAGTAAAAGTAAATGCAACTTTATTTAAGTTATATAGAGAAGCGTTTACCTTGACAAATGTCACGTTATTACTGCGCTTTATTATCTGGTAGAGTACCATTCTAATTAATAGTCTCAATTTACGCACGAAACTGAACACCTGGAATAACATAAGATTGCGACAAAAATATTTCCTCTTCATACAAATTATTCAATGTCAACCTTAAAACAATAATGTATGAACATTGTTTACAATATGGCCAGAATATGAATTGGATATAATAAAATCTTGGTATTTAAACACGGTCATCTGATCCCAAACTAAGCAGAGCTTGTAGTATGGAAACCAGATAACTGATAAGTATACTTCATATACGACTTTTTTTTGTAAATAAGTACTTATATAGATAGTTACACACAAACTGTTCATCATGTACACAAATATTATCTGTCCTGGGTGGGAATCGAACCCACGACCTTCGGCGTGCAAAGCAAACATTTGCCAACAGGACCCCCACTATGTCATTTTGAAAAAGAGCTGACTCTTACACTGCTGGACGGATATTAGCTAAACATAGCTAAGACCCACCGCAAGGAAACTGGCTTTCAAATAAAGAAAACCGCATCAAAATCAATCCATCGTTTGAAACCTACGATTCCACAGACAGACACACACTCACTGACATACATTGACGTCAAACTTATGACACCCCTCTTTTGGTGTCGGGGGTTAAAATACGAGGAGTCTTTGACTGCGAACATGAGGATTGCTGTTTGTGTGTGTAATGTGTCGTCGTGCTAGTTCGGCAAGTATCACAATTCATTGGAGTAGGATTTGATCATCGAATTTATCGATTAGGAGATGAACGGTATAGTTAGTTAGTTGAGCGATTGGTATCCGCACTTAAGGTCCAAGCACACATTTCAACTCGAAAACAGATAGTAACCGTATCAACTCGAGTCGCTCAGTATTCTTTGTGCGAAACTCCCTACTGCAAAGCACACTAATCGGAAATTCTTGGACCTCGGCGTTGCGTAGCCGTAGCGGAGGCGTCGCTCAGCCGTAGCCAAGGCATCGCCTAACCGTAGCAGAATCAATGTATCAGAATTGCTGATCCGCTTTAGTTACGTACTTACGTAAAGTTGACGCCTGTTTGAGTGCGAGGCGAAAGGTTATACGGTGACCATCACTTTGTTATTTGATATGTGTGCTGACGGCTTTACGCTCCTGATTGGGCCATTGTGTGAGCCCTTATTTGGCTATGGAATCATTTCATTTCCATCCATACGTCCTAGAATACATACATAGACTCATGCCTGTTTCCCAGAGGGGTAGGCAGAGACAACGGATTTCCATTTGTCACGATCTTTGCACACGTCTTTAGCCTCGATTACTGCCATTATATTCTTCATACATGCTCGCCGGTTTAGGGTACTTCTGACCTGCCCTTTCTTGAGAACGTCTCCGATTTGGCCAGAGAATGTTCGACGAGGTTTTCCCCTTCTGGTTGTTCCATTCACACAGGCCAGGTATACTTCTTTGGTCAATCTTCTTTTATTCATCCTTTCTAAATGGCCGAACCATCTCACCATTCCTTTTTCAATCTTTGTGACTACATCCTCTTTCACACCACAACGCTCACTTAGGTCAGTATTTCGAATTCTGTCTCTCAAAGTCAAAGTCAAAAACGTCCTAGAAGACCCTTCAAAGTTTAATAAAAAAACTAGCTGTACCCTGCACGCGTTGATATGTCTTACGTCACCCACAACTCGAAACGTCATAATTCGTTTGCTGTTTTCGTTTCAATTAAAATTGGAATTAACAGTCACGGCAAATATGTAATTCATTGGAATGATAGTGGCGTCATCTGTCGAAGATTGGTCGTACCAGTCAGTAACCATCGTGGGCTCATGCACAACACGTTGCAGAAGATTATCACATGATCAAAAGTTTTTATAAAGGACATACAGACAAACATTAATTTTTAGAGTTTTGTACTCAAAGGGTAAAACGGGACCCTATTACTAAGACTTCACCGTCTGTCTGTCTGTCCGTCTGCCACCAGGCTGTATCTCATGAATCGTGATAGTAAGACAGTTGAAATTTTCACAGTTGATGTATTTCTGTTGCCGCTTTAACAAATGAAAAAAACAAAATAAATATTTAAGGGGGCTCCCAAACAACAAACGAGAACATTTTGCTCGTTTTTCTAAATAATGGTACGGAACCCTTCGTGCCCGAGCCCGACTCGCATTTGGCCGGTTTTTATATATAAATTGAGACTATTAATTATAAGGACCAATAAGTGTATAATATGGTAGTTTTTGTTATGAACGTAACCTAAATATCATATTAAGTAATACATGATTTTTACTCTAGAAAGAGACTACAAAGTGCAAACGAAGGTAGTGGAAGCCGACTTCACCGCTGGAGTAGAGATCTACCCGAGAATTGAGAAAGAGATTGCTGGACTTGAGATTGGCGTTCTTGTCAACAACGTAGGAATATCTTACCCGTACCCGGAATACTTCTTGGATTTGCCGGAATGGTAAGTTTTGGAACTAAATAATAATACTTAGCTTGTCGTATGGGCAGTTTACCTAGTGACAGAATTGTTCAAGCCGCCCAGTAGGCCTCTGATATGGCTTTACGACTGTTGTTTAATGATTATAACCGGGACCGACAGGTTAATGTGCTCAGAAATTAAACCATTTTGGTTGTCACTCATCTGTGGACTGACCCCGAGCCTAGTTGCTTAACCTCGCCGATCACTTAGGGACTAGTGAGAGCATCTAGCTATGATCGCCTTGCCATGACTGCGGTTAAAAGTAATGATGTTTTATTTTGGATATCTTGAGATATTAATAAAAATGATTCAACTTTCTCTATATCTCTATAATGATGTTAAGTATAGAAGATAATTTAATTAAGTATTTACTGAATATAACTTATATCCCAAAACCTAAAAACATAATTGGTATTAAGATATTCTAGATGTAATATAGATAGGTAATTCAAAAAAATTCAATGAACTTAAACGTATAAAAACATTCAATTCTGTATAAAAATAAAATTATACTAATTTATTACTTTTGTAGAGATTTAAGAATCAGCGATTTATTCATTTTTAGTTTGATTGCAATAATAGAAGGTACAATCAGCACAACATTTTTGAAACATTTTACTGTCGCATTCACTATTCATTCGCGGTAGAACGGCTGTTAGTTAAAAATTTCATAGCTGTGTCCCGCGGTTTTACCCGCGTTAAACTTTATAAATTATAGCCTATGTGTGTTAATCCAGGGTGACGGCTAACACCATACCAAATTTTATTAAAATCGCTCCAGTCGTTTAAACGTGAAGAAGTAACAAACATACACACTCACACACTCACAAACTTTCGCCTCTATAATATTAGTGTGATTATAAACGCGACCGATTAACCACAGGACCGACTACTTTACGTGCTCGCTAATGAATTTCAGAGTTGATTCTATACGGGTGTTTTTCTTACTATATAAATCCCAAAAATACTTTTTGGGATTTGAACTTACGACCTCATTATTTACAGTTGAACGTAGTATGTCCTTAAAAAACTATATTTTTCTTTAAATATTTTTGATTAAAATGTTTAATCTGAGTTCGTAATTAAATAATACATACTATTATTATTGTTTTGAAACTTGAAAGAGTCAGCTTAAATATAATAGTCATGACAGTGTCACACAGATCATCCTAGCCCCAAACTAAGCAAAGCTTGTACTATGGGTACCAGGCGACGATATACATACTTATATAGATAAAGATATTTATGAATATACTGCACATGTGGCGCAGCGGCTAAGACAGTTGCCTCGCCACTTCGTGACGCAACAGCAATTTCTGTGACCCATAAATAGTTGTTCTGAGTCTGGATGTAATTTGGTGTCAGTCTATTACATGTTTGTAAAGTACCCCGCGACACAGGGATTAGATTCCCTAGTGAAAAAAAGGGTAATAATATTGTACAAAATATTAGATCATTTTTTTTCTCTGTCTGTACCAAATAAAGCGTTGCTTTCAGAATATTGGTTTGATATTACGTCACACCAATTATTGAATCATTGAAACGTGAACGATATATTAAAATCATATTACTGTGTATTTTTTAGCAAAGGCAAAAACAAAAAGTACTTTTATTAAATTTGACACCTATATTACACTTAGTCTGCAATAAATGTTATGAGTCTGAGTTACTAGGGATCCTACTTCGTACGGCTAAATAGAAAATAATTTAGGACTATTATAAGATACCAACAATTCATCATCATCATGTCAGCTGAAAGACTCCCACTGCCAACAGTGGGGGTGGGAGTTTGTCCAGACAAAGGGCCAGTCTTGCGCTAACCGCATCCAGCCTCTTCTAGCGACCCTCACAAGATCATCGGTCCATCTTGTAGGGGGACTGCCCACGCCGCGTCTTCTGGTTTGTGGACGCCACTCAACAAACTTTCTGCCTCAGCGTCCGTCAGTTCTACGAGCTATGTGCCTTGCCCACTTCAGCTTCGCAATTGTCCGAGCTATGTTGTTTACTTTGGTTCGCCTGAGGATCTTTCTGGATTCCATCTCGCAGGGAAACTCCGAGCATAGACCTTCCATAATCATTGCTCTTTTGTTACCATGAGCCTTATGTGGCCCATAGTGAGCGACGACGTCTCTTTTCCGTAAAACACACACGATTCCGGAATTTTATTTTTGTATTTCACTCGTGTTTTTCTTGACTAATTTGAACAAAAAGCGGTTACTGTGCTTACATAACTATAATAGTTAGACATATAACCTTACGGATTTTAATAGTAATGAATGTAATCCTGAGTACTATATGTGTGCAGGAAACGGGTGTGTAGGCAAGAATTTTCTCGGATGCTAGTGAATATAAACTTTTATAAATGACGTAATAGTTAGCTTAAGAAGCTTTCACTATTTATCTGTATTAGGACGGTTTCCCTTATATTTATTGCTGGCACACTGTTGATGATGCTGGTAATAGTTGTTTTGTGGGTCTTCACTTCTTCGGACTACTGAGCCGTCGCTAGGCTCCAACAGAGATGCTTTGTGTACATTATTTTATCGTAGCCTTAGGCGGTTAAACTTTTCGTTTATCAGTCTGTCAGGGGAAATTAATTTTACCTATATGTATTGATCAATACAAAACAGAAAGTACGTAAAATCATGAAGACAGAAATTGACGTGTAAATCGGAAACAGGTACTTACTTACTGGAAATATTTATTTCTTTAAATATAAGAACACCTTGCAAGCAAAGTACCGAGTTTAAAAAGCTATTGAAGCCAAATGGAAAGAAATTGTCAAACGTTTGATATCAATAGCCGTGTGAGTCTAATATTGTGGAAACCCGAACATTTGTGAGATTGAATGTCGAGAGGTTCTGCAGCTGTGGCGTCGAATTGGAATTTCTGGTTATTGAGCTATCATTTCAAAGGTAGGATTTAAATTATTGGGAAATTATTTGCGAGAAAAATTATAAGTGTTTTGGTACCAGTAATAATTTTTAGGTGGATGTAACGACTTTTTCTTGGAATTGGTATTTGTTTATATCGTTTTATTTTTCTATATCACTGAGTTTTGCGTGTATGTAGGGATATGGGACGAGCCATAACCTTCCCTTTAATATGATGTAGGAGATGATGGCTACTCTTATTGTAATAAATATTTAAATTAACTGCCTGCCTCGGTTTTCCCAAGAGACTATAAAAAAACTCTTTGAAAAAAGAGTAATAAGGTTTCTAAAGGAACTACAATGTCTGATTAATACAAACGGCCAGTGTTGCAAACGTCTATAGTCTGTGGTAGCCGCTTACCACCTGTTAGGTAGTAAGCTTTCTTGCTGATTTCATTGTTATAAAATAATAAATAAATAATATTCTGGGACACTATTAACACACGGCCATCTGATCCCAAACTAAGCAGAGCTTGTACTATGGAAACCAGATAACTGATATAATACATATTATACTACTTTTCTTTTGTAAATACATACTTATATAGATAATTACACCCAGACTCAGGACAAACAGACGTGTTCATGCACACAAATATCTGTCCTGGGTGGGAATCGAACCCACGACCTCCGGCGTGAAAAGCAAGCATTTGCCAACCACGCCAAAAGGCCCGTCAGATATATCGAATATTATATGGAAATTTTAATCATTAATTGCTGAGCAACTCTGATATAATAATAACTGTTTTATTAATAATTATAAAGTTATTAATTGAATCCAAATAAGTTATTACATTACGAAAATTACGAATAACTAAGTAATTAACAGTAACAATACCTTCATAAAACCGATTTTAACAAAATGTATATCTTGAAATAAAAATAGGTTAACAAACATTGGACAAAACGTCAAACCGTCTTTAAAAAAATGTTTGTATGTATGTTACATACAATTTTTTTTTAAATACGGTTGTCTTGTATTCAATATCCAATATGAATAGGCCATGGCCTTATTTCTTTTACAACATTGTCAATTGCTCAGCTGGTCTAATCTAATCTAACACCAACATTAAAACTATAAAGATAAAACCATTCATTTTCGTGAATGAGGTAACAAAAAGTTCTTAGCATTATTCGAATAGGTATCATTTATTCTAACTTCTCTTAATTTCGATACTTAACAAACTTAATAGATATTTACTTAATTATTTCTTTATGAATTATTATCAATAATAATAGATTATCAAATCACTTATTATAAATAAAACAAAATAAAATAAAAAAGGTTTTTATTCACGTAGACTTTAAAACAGCGCTTTTAAATAGTCAGAACATGTTTGTAGTAATATATATGAAGAAGGCAGGACGGCCTGAACGGCCACACCACCACAACCACCACTCATCCTCTTATAATTTTATGGGTAGTTGAGGGCGGAACAGAAATAAATTACTTCAAATTACAATCAACGTAATTCACAAGAATCACGATTTAATTAGATGTTTAGTGATTACTACAATGTAAAATCAATCAAATTAAATCTTAAAATATCGCGATGGCGAAGACTCTTAGCGATTCGTCACAAACGTGGTGACCGGGCGCCGTCTCGTTCAAAAGTGCTTCAAGATGGCCGCCCACACTACCATCGACAATGACGCTTCGCTAGGTTGACATTGACAGTCCTGTCAACCTGACATTTGACGTAAACGCCGTCATATAATTAATGTATTTATTTACTTTTATTATTTACTCACCGGTCCTTAAGGTTTCGGTGAAGTGAAGCACCGGTTTTAGTCTATAGATAAGTGACCGTCAAATTGGCTTAATTTCGAGCATCTTGCTTGCTTCGGAGGGTATATTAAGCTGTTGATCCCGGTTGGTGTGTGTCATCAGAGAACATTCAACAAGCCGTGTCAGAGGCCTACTGGACGACTTGAACAACTCTGCCACCAGGATAACCAGTGCCTATACAATAAAGAAAGAAGATACATGGATTTATTACTTTTTCTCTTCCCACTTCGATCCGCACTCCGGCCCGCATCTTTACGTATTAAAATATGTACGTACATACATAGACTCACGCCTATTTCCCAGAGGGGTAGGCAGAGACAACGGATTTCCATTTGCCACGATCTTTACACACCTGTTTTGCCTCGTTTATTGTCATTATATTCTTCATACATGCTCACCGGTTTAGGGTACGTAGTAACGTAGGGTGACAATTCGCGTCCTCACAAACCGAACCTCGCAGGCATATCCACATCAGTAACCACCCTAAGCTGAGGTGCTTGGAAATGAGTTATTTAATCTGTAAACTTATTTGAACAAGACGAGCTTCCGTTCATCTCTATTGTCCGATGTTCTCTCTCAGACTTCTTGTTGTCAACAGGGACACGATTACGTCGAACCTGGTCAAGGCGAATGTGGTCTCTTTAACGAGAATGACTAAATTCGTGCTACCGGACATGGTGAAGAGGAAGAGGGGAGTTATCATCAACATCGGCTCCGCGTCATCCATCATCCCGAGTCCCCTGCTCACCGTGTATGCCGCTACTAAGGTAAAGACACTAATTGTTTAAGGTGGAACGTTAAACGCGACCTCTTAAACTCCGTTCTAACAAAGCCGATTATTTGATAGATGTTGGTTTTGTTCAAAGCATATTATCAGAGCCTGTCTGGAATGCAGCTATCTTACTTTATAAAATAGTATATACGGTTTTGAATTCCGAATAGTGTAAAGCTTTTATTGTACCTATTAGGTTATGATGGGGCTGGCATGGTCGTATTATGACCAGGCGTCCCATCGGACCATGAGAGTGATGGAATAGAAAGTGCTTCTGTGTTTTCGCACGCACTTGAAGCACTATTATATGTCCCCCACAGATGGCTAATCTCTGTTGAGACTGGCCGCCGTGGCCGAAATTCGACTAGGAGGACATTATTATTATTATTGTGACCAAAAGCCCCTAAATTTATGAAACATAATATGAAAGGCCGATTTTACACGATTTATAATATGTTAAAACTGCCCTGGTGGTGTAGTGCGACTGACATGTTCGTTCGGAACAGAGTAACTGGTTTTTATGGTCCTCTGAGGAGACTCAATCCATCATTTCTATATCGTTTATGTGTCACTAATAACGAATTAGTTTCCGTAATATTCCACTGTGTGTACCTGACAAGATCTCATAGTTAATAGAAATTAACTTCTTATAATTTTCTAATATTTCTGTAGGTTAGTGACTTGAAATAAACGTTTATTATTATTATATTAGCTTCACTTTTATGTTTGTTTGTAACTGACTCCTTTTGGCGCGATTTTGACCCACTTTAAACGGTCAGATTTCATTCAATCTTTGTTCATTTATCGAGGACCGATGACAATACACTAATTTGCTTAAGATTATTCCAATTTTTTTTATTAGTTTCACTTGTATGTTTGTAACCGACTCCTTTGGGCGCGATTTTGACACACTTTAAACGGTCAGATTTCATTCAAGCTTTGTAAATTTATCGAGGACCGATAACAATACAGTGATTTGATAAGATTATTCCAATTTTTTATTAGCTCACTTGTATGTTTGTTTGTAACCGACTCCTTTGGGCGCGATTATGACCCACTTTAAACGGTCAGATTTCACTTAATCTTTGTTAATTTATCGAGGACCGATGACAATACACTAATTTGATTAAGATTATTCCAATTTTTTATTAGCTTCACTTGTATGTTTGTAACCGACTCCTTTGGGCGCGATTTTGACACACTTTAAACGGTCAGATTTCATTCAAGCTTTGTAAATTTATCGAGGACCGATAACAATACAGTGATTTGATAAGATTATTCCAATTTTTTATCAGCTCACTTGTATGTTTGTTTGTAACCGACTCCTTTGGGCGCGATTATGACCCACTTGAAACGGTCAGATTTCACTTAATCTTTGTTAATTTATCGAGGACCGATGACAATACACTAATTTGATTAAGATTATTCCAATTTTTTTATTAGCTTCACTTGTATGTTTGTAACCGACTCCTTTGGGCGTGATTTTGAGCCACTTCAAACGGACAGATTTAATTCAAATTTTGTAAATTTATCGAAGACCGATGACAATACAACAATTTGATGCACCACGTTTATTTTTCAATATATATTTTTTTTCTTATTTACACTTTTATTAATTTATAGTTTTTTTTCACTATTCTTAATTAAAATTTATTTTCTATTTTTTAGATCGATTTTGTATAAAAACCGTGTTTTAGGTTTTTTTAAATTATGCACGCACAGTGCCGACCGGCAGTTAAGCACACCACGAGTTATGCGTTCTTTTAATAAACTAGCTACAGATAGGTTAAATGTCTAACGTGAGCCAAAACCGTTATCTGTTTCACATTTACTGATTATTATAGTAAATGTATTTATTTATTTAATTTTTTAGACAATTGATATTGAAAGTAAATTTTGCAAATCTTTATACTATAATTGTTGGGCTATTTTTCTATTGCTTTAGCCTTAACAAAAAGAATTCCCATTCTTTAGCCAACGAGTAAATAAATAAATGTAAGCAAACAAAACGAAATTAGTACGAAGGTGACATTCAAATTAATTTGGATTACAGTAGGAGTAGTATGAAATACAACTGCCGGATTGCTACACTCAAATGTAATTATGTAACAAAGTAGTTCTGACACCACGCCCTTACTTCGAAGGACCAGTTGGCGTAGTTACGGTGGCTGCAAACTTGCCCTTTACGCCGCAGGTTGTGGGTTCGATTCCCATCCAAGACATTTGTGTGCAAGAACATGTCTGTTTGTCATGATCATTGGTGTAATTATTTATAAAAGTATGTATTTACAAAGGAAAAGTAATATATCAGTTATTGTGGTTCTGATTTCCATAGTACAAGCTATTATATTTGAGTTCAAATGGCCATGTGTGAATAATTATGGCCTAGCCTAATATTAATATTATTATTATTATTCAAAAACATTTAAATTAATAAATACGATTATTACTTTAGTATAAAGCAAAAGTACTTACACTCTTTGTTTCAATAATTGTCCAGAAAACGTGTATATCATCTCTAAAACACGTGAACGTAGAAGTTGTTTCGTCGTATCTTATACTATAAGAATTGAATTTCAGTTTATCAAAAGACTTTGTCAATCACAGTTTAATTAGAATGTTTGACAAATAAAATTTTACTTCGTAAATATTTTTGTACTTAAAGTTTTAGTTAAAATTTGATCGTAAAAAAGGTCTCTCTACCAAATCGGTCAGTAATCACCTAAATTGTGGCCTCCAATCTTGGATCAGCTTTTGTTTTCTTTTTCATTCAAATTAATATTAGATTCTAAATTTGAATCAAATAAGAATGTCCGTAAGGATTGAGGAGCCACATCAGATTTTTAAAATCTGATCTCACCATTATTTAGCAGCAATGTAGCTTATTTTGCAGCACGAATTTTAGATTTAGCAGCAAAATATATCACTAGTTATTTTAATGCAAAGGTGGCTCCTCAATCTAAACGTCTGAATTGAGGAGCCACCTGGAACTCGTTAAGTAATAGATGAATATTTATGAAAATTTTGTATCATTCAGTAGCAATTTTGCATATTAACGTCTAAAAATTTAGCTTCTGTAGCGCTAAAATGAAAGAAAATACAATACTTTTAATATGGCTCCTCAATCTAAACTCAAGAGGTGAATTTCTATTGGATGTGAGCGATCAATTAATATATTCGACATATTGATCATTTAGCAGGTGTTGTGTTTGTTTTTGCAGTATAGAAGTAAAATAGTAAAACAGAGTAAATTTTGTATATGAACGCATTTTCTTTGGCTCCTCAATCCTGACGTTCTAATTATATATGTTTGACTGTAGCCACCTGAGATCTCAACGGAATCTAAAGCCAGAGATACTAACATTTAGCAGAAATGTCTGCTAAATATATCTGCACAGTTCAGCAATGTATATATTTTGGATTCTGAAAAAACAATATTTAACTACTTTCTTGTAAATTCAGTGTGTAGGGTGACCTTATTTTGGGGGTACCTACAAATTAATATTTCACTTACGTAGGTACCCACAATAATATTTATTTAGTAACAAAACTTTCATCAGCGGTGAAGTATTCTCGTTTGTACATCATGAATATGTTCATGTACGAAATAAATAATTAACTTGGATTTCTTATATTATAAAGTTAATCATCATGTTTGTGTCATCATAATTAAGTTGTGGGGATATTAATATGTGCAATATCGTGCAGTGACTGATAATTAAGTGCAGTTTGATGTCCTGTTTTCAATGTTAAGTACATTTGTGCCAACTATTGTTATTTTTTTACATTTATTTATTTAATATACAGTATGTTCGGGTTCGAAGTTTACAAATTAAAATACATACTACGGTCGATTCTTAAAATAGACAAAATTGAAGCACTTTAATGTTCTAAAATATTTGTTAATATTTAGTTATGAAAAAATTCAACGACCAGTCGGGATTTAAACCTGCGACCAATTAACAAAGAAAATTAACAAAGTCTGTGAGAGTTAAGTAGATTAATCGGTCATTTGATGCCGAATCAATTTTTTCTGATCGAATGACCTTCTTTTATTGAGAATTGGAGGGGTGAAGCCGATACTGATTCATTAACAAAAATAAAAGTAATATTTGTAAAAAATGGCAACCTATGCGATGCTGTATCCATAGGTGAAAATTCTATTAAAGTAGATTTGAGAAACACATGTTGCTTTGATTCGGTCATTTATTTGTTGAGCATGACTTTTAATCAAAGCAGACGTTTTCAAGAAATATTAAACACATACGCAGAAGATTTAATCTCACAATATATTAAACTTCTATCAGATTCTGCTTCTACTGACGGTGATATACACAAAATGAGAACCCAAATTGGCGTGCTGTATTTTGATACTACAGTAAATAGTAGCCACTGTGAATTTGCTTGTAACGTGTCTTACATTTTTGAACACGTAGCCTTGAAGTATTGCTTTAGTGCCATTTTTACAAAAAAATGTACTAATGATTCGTGCCATTTTATCCCAGTATCCAGGCAGATCGCATTTTTGCCTTTGAATTTGAACATAATTTCTGTTTTTGGCATCCAAGGTTTAGAAGATGCAACTTTAATCGCTGATGAAAAAACCGACTGTACGTTTTGTAACAACGAAACTGTGTGTAAATATACTCCATCAAACACAGTTTCAAATGAACTGAATGGTTGTGAAAAGTTTAGAGTGAGAGAAATACCAGAATTTGTAATGTTTTCGAATAAATCATATCAGTTAGTAGGTGCTATAGAATTTATTCCTGCAATTAACGAAACTGGCATGGGCCACTACAAATGTCACTATCTTACACTGAAACATGAGATGTTCTGTTACGATGATTACGATTCTAAAATTCGTATAAGTACTAATCAGCCAATATTCATTCATTCTATAACTTATAGCGAAATTGATTGCTAAATAACCAAATCGTAGGTACGATAGATATACTCTGTTATGAAAATATAAATTTAATAAAAAAACTTCGTTTAAAAAAACCGACTTCAAAAACTAAAAAGTATAAAAAAATATCTTAATAAAGATTTAATTTAATACATCACTTATAATATAATATTAATGAAATAATATAATTTGTATGTGCTACCTATTGATAGGTTTGAAGTCGGTGCCAAGCCAAATGTAATAGTAGGTACCACACTCGCCGCGCTTTACTTTCAGCGGGATAGCTTCGTATTTCTACACAAACAACCCAAGCGTGCAGACGTCGTTGACGGTCGTCATATATTTTTATGATACAGTTTCATCTGTTTCATATTAATTCATATTGTTCTTTAAGTTTATTTACTTAGGTTAATCTTTAGTGTAGGAGTTTCATCACAAAGTATGAAAGCTGTATGTAATATTAACTTTTATTTTGCTTAGGGCTTGGCACCGACTTCAAACCTATCAATAGGTAGCACATACAAATTATATTATTTCATTAATATTATATTATAAGTGATGTATTAAATTAAATCTTTATTAAGATATTTTTTTATACTTTTTAGTTTTTGAAGTCGGTTTTTTTAAACGAAGTTTTTTTATTTGTTACTTTTTAGTGTCTAGCTATAGTTAGGACTTCGAAAGGGGCCGCGCGCCTCAAAACTATAGATCCCAACAAACGTGAACGGAAAAAAGAAACATCTTCCGAAAAAATGTTGTTCGAAACTCTTTTTCACGTTCTTGTGGGACAGTGAATGATCTAAAAGACCGTTTGTAATGTAAGAAAAACTACATAAAATTACGTTCACTCTAAGAAAACTTGCACAGTACGAGTCTAGACTAGCTAAGATTAATGAAAGTCTGAACAGCAAGCGCATAGGTTAGGCCGTATTTATGACCATCTAGCTAACGAGTCTGTGTGCTGAGGGCTTATACACTAGATCTTATTATGAATCGAATGATCTTATGATCGAATAGCCATCTAGTCTGCTGAACAGAGGGTATGAGTCTATGAAGACTAGGTCTTATTAATGATCGATTAGCCAACGAGTCTACTGAGCAGAGGGCTGATAGCCTAGGTCTTATTTATCATTGATTAGATAATGGGTTGGACTCGCCCGTGAAAGGCGCAATGTTTTTTTCCGTAGCAGCAAGTATTTGAGTTGATAGAATGGAAGGTAAATTGCGGTTTACGATTTATGACGCATTAAAAAAACTACTAACTGGATCTCTTTCAAACCAATTTTCGGTGGAAGTTTGCATGGTAATGTCCATCATCTATTTGTTTTATTTTAATGGTTCTCTTATTTTGGAAGTTACAGGGGGGGGGGGAGGGTGAGCATTTTACGCCTTTGGAAGTGTCTCTCGCGCAAACTATACAGTTAAGAAAAAATTATATTATAAACCTCAATATCATTTTCGAAGTCCTATCCATAGATACCCCACATGTATAGTGTAATGATATTTTTTTTAATTCAGTTCTAAGTAAGTATAGGGAACCACCAAATTTTATTGTTTGATTTTCTATTTTTTTTTTGTGAAAATCTTAATGCGGTTCACGGAATACATCTGCTGACCAATATTCGACAGTATAGTTCTTATAGTTTTGGGAAAAAGTGGCTGTGACATACGGACGGGCAGACATACAGACATGACAAATCAAGAAGAGCCTTTGTGAAAGACATTTGGCTACAGAACCTTAAAAATGGCAGCTATTCCGCATCAAACTAAAGAAGAGTCACGTAAATCGGTTCATAAATCTCAGCGTAATCGGTGTACGTACATAAAAAATACGCTGGTGCTAAAAGGTGCGCCTACATGCGCTTCAAAAAAAAAGCTTATACGTGCGTATTAAACGCTAGTCGTCTGAAATTGTTGTTTATGTTCATGCCAAGACACACTTGAACAGGATGAGTCTAGCTTGACTAGCTAAGATTTACAAACGTCTTTGCATCATCGACATCGTCCACTTAAACAAAAAATTTCATACAAAAATGTCCATAAAATGAAAATTACTGGGCCAATCTATATGAAATTTTTATGGGACCAAATGGCAACTATTCCGCATCAAACTAAAAAAGAATCACGTAAATCGGATCATAAATCTCCGAGTAATCGGTGTACATACATAAAAAAAAAAAAAATACCGGTGAACTTGAGAACCTCCTCCTTTGGAAGTCGGTTAATAAATTACTTATCCTGGTTTCATTAATACGAGTATAATATGGTCACCCTACACACTGAATTTACAAGAAAGTAGTTAAATATTGTTTTTTCAGAATCCAAAATATATACATTGCTGAACTGTGCAGATATATTTAGCAGACATTTCTGCTAAATGTTAGTATCTCTGGCTTTAGATTCCGTTGAGATCTCAGGTGGCTACAGTCAAACATATATAATTAGAACGTCAGGATTGAGGAGCCAAAGAAAATGCGTTCATATACAAAATTTACTCTGTTTTACTATTTTACTTCTATACTGCAAAAACAAACACAACACCTGCTAAATGATCAATATGTCGAATATATTAATTGATCGCTCACATCCAATAGAAATTCACCTCTTGAGTTTAGATTGAGGAGCCATATTAAAAGTATTGTATTTTCTTTCATTTTAGCGCTACAGAAGCTAAATTTTTAGACGGTAATATGCAAAATTGCTACTAAATGATACAAAATTTTCATAAATATTCATCTATTACTTAACGAGTTCCAGGTGGCTCCTCAATTCAGACGTTGAGATTGAGGAGCCACCTTTGCATTAAAATAACTAGTGATATATTTTGCTGCTAAATCTAAAATTCGTGCTGCAAAATAAGCTACATTGCTGCTAAATAATGGTGAGATCAGATTTTAAAAATCTGATGTGGCTCCTCAATCCTTACGGACATAAATAAGAGCTAACTAAGTTAAGCTGATTATAAGTAAGGAGATTTAACCACTCTGTGGAATCAATGAACTGCGTTTCCGATCCAGTATGACATGGCAACCTTCAAGTAGAGAGCCTATTCTTTTCTTATTGGCTGGCAGCGTAGTTGCCTCTGGGACTCCTCTATTGTTGTAATTGTCGATGTTCGGCGTTGATTACTTAAGCACCAGGTGACCTGCTTACTCGTTTGTTTCAAATCAAATCAAATCTTTATTTGCTCAAATATGGTACATAAGATCTTAATGAAAAGGAAAGAAAAAAAAAATCCAACATATTCTGACCTGTAGTCGTGCAAATATACGAGTGCATATAGTTTTGAAACTTAATCTATTAATTAATCTATTAAATTACATTATTATTTCGATTTATATTCTAGATATTTTATAGATAAAACACCACGTATTGAATATAAATAAGTTTTTATTTACCTACGTAAACAAATAATGGGCGCTTGTAAATTTAAAAAAACCAAGACATTATTTGTATTAAGAGGCCTATTACAGTCCACTAGCGCCGCCAATCGAAAAAATGTCATAACTCGTAAATAGAATCAAAAATACAAATTATGTTCTATTATTACTGTGGAAAAGGCAATAACGTAATTGTATAACACCTTATCAACACTTGAAATATAGCTGTTTAGCTAAATCGTGAATTCAAAACATAAACGGCCGTTTTTGTTTCAAATGCACGATTTAGCTAAACAGCTATATTTTAAGTGTTGACAATGTGTTATAAAATTACGTTATTGCCTTTTCTACGGTAATAATAGACCACATTTTGTATTTTTGATTCTATTTACGAGTTATGACATTTTTTCGATTGGCGGCGCTAGTGGACTGTAAAAGGCCCCCATTTACTTACATAAAGTTGCTTGTATTAAATATTATGGTTAAAGCTGTGGTTAATGCTTAGTTAGTTTAATTCAGTAGGTGTATTGATGAAATTAATATCTTGGTACAAGTAACACTGTTTCATCTGATCGAAATCACAAAGCCTGTACTATGGCGACCAGACAATTGATAAGCATAATTATATATTTCTATATACATAAATATTGTAGATAAATTACACCGTCCAACTAGGTAGCTAGAGAAAGCCGCAGGTTAGCTTGGGTAGGTTATCTACGCGGCGCGGCGGCGGCGGCTTAGTAGCGGTTTCGCCTTAATTTCGTTCGCCCGAATTGGGCGAATGAACTACTTTTAATTTTAAATATTTTTTAGGGCCGATTTCGCCCGAGGCAAATTTAATGGCGGGCGAATCAGGTCCAGCTAAATTCAGTAATATACTATTCGTGACTGGTGATCCCGTGCAAGTGGTCACACCCTCATTTAGAATTCCGCTTTTTTAGTTCAACTGGTTGAGAGCCTTCTGCTTGTTGTCTTAAATTTTTTCATTTTAATATAATAGTACCAAATTAAAAAATAATAGCTTAGTAACTTAGCTTTAACTAGTGAAATCATCATTATCAAAATGCGATCGCCAACCCGTCTGCCAAGCGTGGCAATTATGGCATATCCCCCCTTTCTTGGCGAGGCTTTTGTCCCGTAGTGGACGTACTTTGGCTGACATGATGATGATGATGATGATTGTGTGCTTGACAAGTACAATGCAGTGTATGTTAATCCCCAAGTGCTGATTAAATATAAGATAAATACACTTTATTGTAGACCATTTACAGAACACAATTTATGATAAAGTTACTTATATTTAAAAAAAGGTACAATTCGCTTACAGCGATCTCTTCCAGACAACCTTCAGTTGGACCATATTGTAAGGAATTTGGAGATAATAACTTAACACTAATAGTGATATCTACTTAGTTGTACTAGGTACCACTAATTAAATACTTATAATACTAAAACTTATCTATATCTAAATACAAATAATAATAAATAACTAATATTCTAACATCCAAACTAATATTATAAATGCGAAAGTAACTCTGTCTGTCTGTCTGTCTTTGCTTCACGCCTAAACTACAGAACCGATTTGTGTGAAATTTGGTACAGACATAGTTTGGAACTTGAGAAAGGACATAGGATAGTTTTTATTACAAAAAATAAAATATAAAATAAAATAGCGCCATCTATTGGTCAAGAGTCGGCATCAATTCAGTACTGAAAATTCATCGGAAAATGTAAATAAATAGTAAAAAGGTATAAAAATATAATATAATACAACTTTTAGTACAAAGAACATGCTCTAACGGAGTATAGATAATTCTATTAGTACTATATGTCGAGTTGGTGATCGCGCAATGGTGTCGATCGTTACACGAGTTCGGTTAAAGTTATTGTTTAAATTCATCGGAAAAAAGTAAATAAATAGTAAAAAGGTATGAACAAAATAATATCAATATAATAAAACTTTTAGTACAAAGAAAATTCCCGAACGGAGTATAGATAAATAATCCGAGTTCTCACTATGCTCGATAGATGGCGTTTTGAAGAGTTCCCTAGAATATCTTCCACATTTCATTTTTGAAGAGATCCTGCGAGATCGTGAACTATGTGGGTAAAACCAAAAATCTGCCGGAAGTCACTATTCCACGCGAACGAAGTCGCGGGCAAAAGCTAGTATATATATATATATATATATATATATATATATATATATATATATATATCATTATTTCACACGCAGAACTAGGACAAATAATCGTGCTCATGACACAAAGATTACAGAATTAACAATAAATTTTGTTCACAGGCTTACGTCGACAAGTTCTCCGAGGGTCTTGTAATGGAATACGGCCATCACGGAATATATGTCCAATGCGTGATGCCAGGCTTTGTGTGTTCCAACATGTCAGGCATTCGTAAGAGTTCATTCTTCGCTCCCACCGCCAAAGAGTTCGTCAAGTCCGCCATAGGACTCGTGGGGACTGTAAGCAGAACTACTGGTTACTTTCCTCATGCGTTCTTCGTGGACACCATCAATGCGATATTCGATATGTCCAACTCCTTCTGCTTATGGCTGGTCACGAGATCCATGGAGAAGATCCGCAAGAAGAGTCTCAAGAAGTATAAGAAACAGTAATTTTTTCACTTGCTGTATTAATGCTATATTTTTCGTGCTTTCTCGGTGCAAGTTTGACGAGCATTTTTCTTCTTCTGTTCATATTATTTGGGTCACACCCGGTTTTTTATAGTTAGATCAAACTTACTAATTAATAATGTTAGATTAAGCATGAAACTACAACTAACCTTTCCGAATTAAACATATTTTTCTAAGCCTTAATCGAACAATAGTATAATTGTTACTACCTTAATTATGAACTCTATGCTGTTGTAATAAGAACTAATAACATAAACTAACATTTATTGAACCCCCGACTCCAATATAATTACATCACGTTGGAAAAGAGTTTTTTTAACGACAACGCCCGCACTAGGGAATCTAATGCCTGTGTCGCGGGGTACTTTAAAAACATATAATAGACGAAATCAAATTACATCCAGACTCAGAACAACTATTTATGGGTCACACAAAAAGTTGTCCGGCGCGGGACTCGAACCCACGACACGAACCGGCGAGGCGACTGTCTGAGCCGCTGCGCGACACATGCAGTCAGTTGATACTCTTACACTGCTGTAATATATCAACCACACAATCACCGCAAGAAAACGACGTCTGTGGCATCGTAGCTCTTAAACTGATGGACCGATTTTGATGCGGTTTTTTTTTTATTTAAAAGACAGTTTTCTTGCGGCGATTGTGTGGCTGATATAGATCCAGCAGTTTTACGTCGGGGGTTAAAATAAGAATTATATATACTACGTCCGATTAAGGTATAACTGGCACTGCCTTCAGTATCCTAGCAATACTCTGACTGTGGAACTGCATTTAACCAAAGATAAATTTAGTGAAATACATATATAACCGCATTTATAACATGACTCTTTTTCTCTCCATATATAAAACTATAGCTTAAAATAGTACTGTAGTAGTGTCGCAGCTTATAAAAGCAACTGTACTCATTCAATCCATAAAATTGTACTCAGATAGCCATATATATTCTAGTATGTGATTAAATTTACCAATTAACTAGGCTGTGTATATAGCATTTAGTTATTAATATGCGTCCTCGTTCTTGAATAACCCTTTGACCATTCCAATATAAGTAATATCAAGTCAAATTCCAGTAACATCCAACCTTTTAATATTATTGCATCTCTTTCTAACGTTTATTTTATGAAAAGGTGAGGTTATTTTACAAACGACCTCAAATAGGTGGTAGTCAAGAAAGTAAAATAAAAATGATTAATAATAAATCGCTGACATAAAGTCTGATATTAACATACTGAACTTAATAATAAAAATTGAAGCTGGTGGAATAAGAAAACACAGAAATATAATAAAAAGGAATAACAAAACATATCTACACATCATCATCATTATCTTGCCAGCTGAAAGATGTCCACTGCTGGACCTCAAACGCCCACCAGGTGGTCTGTCTTGTGCTACTAGTATCTAGGGTCTTGCAGTGACCCTCATAAGATCATCAAAATATGTTGGCAACATCTGTCAACCATCTCTCCGCCACCGCGCGCGCCCATTGGCCTAACCAAATGCGCACGCGCACTTTCATGGTTTCCTGTAATACATTTCCGTCCCTTTTCCAAAATCACTCCCACCTCAAAGAATGTTTACATATCAGAAAATCACCAATGACCCCATCTTTTGGGGTGCTGCCCATGCTGCTTTTCTGGTTCGTGGCCAAATTTATAACGTTTTAATTTTAAATTCATCTGTTATTTAAAATAACCCCGTAATATTGAAGGGAATTAATTAAGCTTCAAAAAGTTAAGACTAAATGTATGCAATCCAAGCAAACAGTATTATTGGTCAAATGTCATTATTCACCATCCTTTTCATAAAATCTATAGATAATAGATAGAGACGTAATAATAACATTTTAATTTATTTTTTCGTATGTAATACAGCATTTTTAACTGTTTGGAATGATTTAAAGGTAATTTAAGAGCGGAGACGCGACGACATTAGTTTAGTTTGGGTATGTGAATGGTTCGTAATAAAATTCAATATGAAATTCAAATGTGTTTGTTTAACCTTGGTGATGGGCTGTGACTAGAAAAATAATTAACTACTTAGCTAACTGTGTATAGAAAAATTCGATGAACAATAGTGTTAAAAATATAAAATAAAATTTAAAAACCTCCAACATTTGCCATAACGTATACCAGTCTTCTAATTATATCCATATTAAGGGGGATATTGTGATAGCGGCACTCTCGACTAATTCATCTGTCAAACAAAAAATACATACAAAATCGGTTCATCCGTTTGAGAGCTACAATACCACAGATAGACAGACATTCACATAAAAATCATTTTTCCATTGGTTGTTAATAAAAAATTTAAGATGAGAGATCTTAGCCGTTTTGGTGGAACAAAATATACACAGGGGACGTGAATTTGATCTCCAATCTGGTAAAAGTTTAGCCATAATAACGTAACTCTAAAACTCCCCATTATTGGGTCTCATGGCTAAATTTCGTCAACGTAGCCAATCCTAAGACTATCCAACTAGGGGGTATACATACACGTATTCGGGACGGCTTTAGCTCTAAGAGAAGTGTCCTCTACTTCCGATTCTTGCAAGCAGCTCCGGGAAGACAGCGTTCTGTTTGTGGTATAGTCGCTCTGCCTGACTGGTAAGAGTCAGCAATCCAGGAGGACAAATCAAAGCTCTCCTAGTGCGTAGGCATTCCCCCTGTCTTCACCGGTGCAGGCGCCAAGAACGGCAAGGAATAATAGAAGGAAGTCCACGGCAGGTTAGATTTAATCGGTGCGAGTCCATCATCCTTGCCCGTAGACACTTTTAGTGAAGAGCATGCTTAGACATTCATCCTGCCTTACCAAAAAAGCTTTCCCATAGCTTAAAAACAATCGTGAACGAGTTCAGTGCATCCTATATCCCAAACTGATAATCCTTTGTGAATATTAGACACAGCGCGGGCGTAGGGACGAATCTTTCTGAATCTGCTCCGGACTGCCAATAACGGCCAAAAATTAATTATATTATTTACTGTTGAACGCTACCGCTAGACCAATGCGGCAGTCTATTTAAATCGATGTATATTCATTTCATCCCAAATTTCCATTGAAATATTGTCCTGAAGATCAATTTCTACTTAATATTGGCAAAATAACTTGTCAATAACGTGGATAACTATTAAATAGGTCCACGAGTATTTTTACCTTTGTTTACCTATATATTTGCCGTCCATTACTTTGGGACTACATACTACATACACGAGCACATATGTTACCTTTATTTGACTCATAAATATTGGAAATCCAATATAAGAAGAAAACCTTCTAGATGGCCTATTCCATTCCTGAAGGCTGGCAACGGACTAGCAGCCTCTCTTGTTTGTGAATGCCTATGGTGGGCGGTGAACACTTACCAGGTAAGGCGCTTGTACGTTAGCCGTTAAAGAAATTATGTGAAGCCAATTTATTAATACTGTAATGGTTGAATATATCCTCGCGTACACTATGTTGGCTGTCAGTACGTCGTGGTACCAACCTTACACAAAGTAGGTTTACTCGATCTGACAGCCATCTCTACGCCACCGCGCGCGCTTATTGGTCAAATCAAACTGTGCGCATGCGTGTTTCTCCGGTTTCCTATAACACATTTCCAAAATCACTAGCACAAAAATAATGTCATCCATCAAAAAATATGGAGTGCAGGAACTCTCTGTGGGAAGAGTAGTTACTTTTGAGCGCAGATTGCAACAAATACATGTCACGATTCACTGTGGGAACAGGAATGATGACGCCAAGAATTAAGGTGATACGCGGATGCCGTATTACCAATGATCTTGAATTAGCTTGTCCGGCGTGCGAAACAACTATGTTGTTCAACTAAGATTTTTGACTAATGCGCGTTCGCACAGGACCTATGCCGTCATCTGCTTCAGCCATATCTTTTTATTACCACTATACATTTTTGTACATTCTAAACGCTTGCTTAAAACAGGCGAGTTATGGTTGTAAAAATGCAAGAATATGCAATAAAAGTAATGCCCTATAGTGTAGCCAGCGTGACTCTGAAGAATCATGTCTCCCCAGGGCAAATAATAATGAATCTATGCGTTACAAACTGATAAAATGACATATATACATAGAATCATGCCTGTTTCCCAGAGGGGTAGGCAGAGACAATAGATTTCCATTGGTCATGATATTTGTACACCTCTTTCCGTTGTCTCTGCCTACCCCTCTGGGAAACAGGCGTGAGTCTATGTATGTATGTAAACAAATTTGTCATGACGAAGATTGCATAACGATTAATAAGTGATTGATGAGGATTAACATCTAGACTCGCGGACAGTTTATGGATGGGTGACCGCTAAAGTAGTCAGGGCACGTTAGACAGTCGGTTCCAGCCCTAATCCGTAGATTTAACAGTGGTTAAGCTATGTCAGAGGCCTACTGGATGGCTTGACCAGGTCTGACACTACGTTAACGACTGCCATATAGAAGAAGACATATTAGCCATGTTTTGAGCACGCATAGTCCACTGTCGACCACATATTCATATTCTACTAGCTGTGCCCCGCGGTTTAACCCGCGTTAAATTTTATAAATTATCACAGCTCCTCCCCCGACGATGATAGCGTGATAATATGTAACCTATATGTTGACCCGGCCTCTTAGTAATATTCATGCAAAATTTAAAGTAAATCCATACAGTACTTTTTGAGTTTAGCCCGGACATACATACAGATAAACAGACACACAGACAAAAATTCTAAAAACTATATTTTTGGCTTCGACTTCGATTGTAGATCACGCGCCAAGTATCCTTTTAAAAAAATATTCAATTTACAGTTTTGACTTTCCTACGATTTTATTATATGTATAGATAAGTGAAATTGTGGTCAAGTGCAAGCCTATCCAACATAGAAAGTACCAGAGCATTCACAGGCATGGCGCAACTGCACTTAAGTATTATAGTATATAAATACTTTCGAATATAAATATAACGCTTACGCTGGACTCTGGAGTGGTATATGCTGGTGATGGTAGTATGTTATGTACAGACGGCAGCACATCCAGCTACCCCAATCTGTCAAATTTCTATTATACATTTTCAACTTTATCACATAAGCGTAAGATTCACTTTCAATTGGGGAAATTTGACAGATTGGGGTAGATTGAAGTGCTGGCATCGTAACTAAATTGTATAGAATGAAAACAAAAATCTCTTAAAATGTTTTCCACCTTTTCAGGAAGAACAAGCAAGAACCTTGACAATATCAGAATACCAGACAAGACTAGTGTTGTTATTAAGTTATTTAGTCCTATTAAATTTAATATTTTGTATTTTTTTAATATAATTGTTACATTACTCTGAAGTGAACTTGTTTTTTTTTTTGTTTGGCGATTAGAGATGGAAGCACGTAAGTACTGCAAGCTGCAATTTTATGAAAACAGTCATTTAAATATTATAGTATCTACTATTCTATTTCTTCATGGCTTGTATTATGTTATCGGAAAACCATTTTAAGCAAGTCTATATCCTACTACTATTATAAATGCAAAAGTTTGTGAGTTTGGATGAATGAATTTATTTTTTATTTTTGTTGTTGTATATATATTTTTAGGAATTAAAAGGATTTTATTATAAAAAAGAGGTTTATTCACACTTCAGAATAAATCATTTAGAAATCAACAACAATTTTCTTATGACAAATCACTTATAACGAGAAACACTGTAACCACTGCACATTACACTCGATTTAATCGATACGCAAACCAGCAGAGCTCCGCCCTCGTCGACGTCTGGCCCCAAAAGAGAGAGAGGCATCGGCCGACTGGGCCTTATATAGGCAAAGTCTGACGTCACTCATCACCCATCTTGAAAATTCCTCACACGGCCTCTCCTGACTTCGCGTCGACCACGACCGCGCTTCTTCAGCAGCACCAGGAGACACGGAGAAGCTATGATCGCCAGCTCCTACTGCATTAGAGAGCTCATCATTACAGCTAAATAAGTCCACTGCTGGACAAGCCTCCCTCAAGAATCGTCTTGGGGGGATATGCCATAATCGCCACGCTTGGCAGGCGGGTTGGCGATCGCAGTAAGATGGTCATAGTAATCAGAAGGAAGCTGCTGCCCATCCTCTGGTAGATATTCCCTCGGGTCGACTTCTACGCCCCCCACGGGATGAGATGGGGTGATGATATTCTGATTCCGATATTTGTCGCCGTCACCACACAGCAGATCAGATTAGAGAGCTCACCGTCATCAGAATCATCACCTGCATAAAACACAAACAGTTAATTATCATGGCAACTGCACAAAGATGCCTATTCAGTCATCCACCTCGCACTCAAGGCACTCAAACAGGCAATCACTCTCGTAACAGAGATAAATACACTCAAAATACTTCGCTTTCAAATGTATGCAAAGATCTCTTGTAAACTTCTGTCATACTCATAATTGAACAAGTTATAGCGACAAACGTCAAATATTGCGACAAACTCAAAGTTATAGCGACAAACGCCAAGTTACAGCGACAAACGCAAAGTTAAAGCGACAAACGCCAAGCGACATGCCTGAGTGCATAGTACCATAGCGACTAGCACTTATAACTCATTGATTTTACTGTTCGGAGCGCATGTCTTCACACACGCCAAGCGTACTACAAACAAAATGTGTAACATTAAATGATTGAAACTTATTACCAAAGTTGCGGAACAAAACTCAAAACGTAAAGACTTCCTGCCAGCCAGCCACGCGCGCCAGGTGCACGCCTGCCAGATCAGACGCTTCAGGACTTCAACGTCGAAGGCAGCCACTGGGCCATGCCGACAGTTTGTTCCAAACAGCAAGTGACACACTCGCACGATTCATATGTATTGTGTAACATGAAACAAAATTAAAAAGGTTACGTTGAACATTTACTATGAAAACATGCCGAACAACTCTAGGGTTCACGCATTTCTGGTTCTAACCTCCATGTGGAGTCAGAGAATTTAATGACAAAGTGTACATCACCAAACGTCAACTCTTTTGGTTAGCCTTAATGAAAATCGAAGTAAAATTAAATTGAACCACGTGGAACCAAACTCCAAACAGGGTCTCGGCCTCGGCCTTACCTGACCATAACTCACTTGTCTTGAGATGGCTTATATGACGCTTTGGTGAAACTCTTCTCATCTGTTTGACTTTGTCTTTTACAAAACATAATTACATAATGACGAACGTATAATTGGGGTACACAAAGTACATTCAGACTCACAACAACAACTTATGGTTCACACACATAGATTTCCCGTGCCGGGATTGAACCTGGGACATGGAATTCAAAAGGAGACGGTCTTAACCTCTACGCCACACGTGCAGTCAAACTTTAGAGGATGACTTCAAACTTATGTTGATAACTCCGCTGCTAAGAAGTAGCTTGAGAACGTGCACTGCTATTATACCTACTAGGTTTTAAATACTCATTTACATTGTAGAATGCAAATAACACATTGAGTATTAAATTTAAAAAATGATAAGACTCAAGTGTTACTTAGTAAGCTTTGTCAATACCTTGTATCATAGGCTTTTCAGCTTCTCACTCATTAGGCACAAAACAACGGCATGACATTTTATACAACACCGTGATGTCAACAGTTTGAGGTTACATTCCTCAGCGGTGGTCAATACCAACTGCTATATACTATGGCTATCATGCAATGCACACCGACAATGCATATCAAACACTACGACGACTACTGGTAGAGCTTACATCGTAATACACATCGCAAACTACCTTTCTTTTTAACATGACGAATCGGTTAGCCTAAGAGGCTTTCACTGCTTCACCGGAATATCACAAACTACCGTGCGACAAACTAAGTAAATGGTTTCACGCCCTGATATGAGATTCACCTTTCAAGAAAAGTCTTGATCAGCCACGTGAAATACATCGCGGTATCTCACAAACAAAACAATAAAATTGTATCGACTTACGTAAATCACACAACACAAAAATTTACAAAAACAAAACACTTGTGTACACTTCGTAGACTGTGCTCACAGTTAATGCACTCGGCAACGGTTAAAACACAATAATAATTGTGATTAGAACAACTCTAAACGAAACTAACGACTAGAAATATCGACTGATCACGTCTACAATTGCCCGAGTAGCCGAACTACCCACATTTTTAGTTCGTTTTACAGATCTAAAATTACTTCGATAATTTCTAAACTAATCGTGATATTATCCAACGTACCGTGTAGATTTTCTTGTGCCTTGGAAGAAACTTCAGGTTCACACTTACATGAACTTATAGGTACTGCTATCACTCAAGGAACGTAAACGGAAATCGTCCCGTTTTTGTCAAACAAACACGCCTACGTGATCGGTTATTCACTTGAGAGCGCGACTATGATTGCGATCTCGAACGCAGTGTACAGGTAGGGCGTCGGGGGCGTACTCTATTAGACGCACTTTTTTCTGACTCACGCTACCAATCACAATCCTTGAGCACTCGATTACACGAGATACGCAGCGGCGTTGGAATTTTAAAACACACAATACACAACGTGGTCGATTTGTCTTAAGAAAATCACAAATGAAAGTAACACGAGGTTAGATCTTATTAAATTTGGATGGCAACAAGCAGCACTTGGGTTCTTTATACCAATTCTGATTTTAGGAATTAAAAGGATTTTATTATAAAAAAGAGGTTTATTCACACTTCACAATAAATCATTTAGAAATCAACAACAATTTTCTTATGACAAATCACTTATAACGAGAAACACTGTAACCACTGCACATTACACTCGATTTAATCGATACGCAAACCAGCAGAGCTTCGCCCTCGTCGACGTCTAGCCCCAAAAGAGAGAGAGGCATCGGCCGACTGGGCCTTATATAGGCAAAGTCTGACGTCACTCATCACCCATCTTGAAAATTCCTCACAATATATATATTTTTACTATTGTATAACATATAAGTAATCTCGTGTTTAATGGCGAATTTATTACTCTTTCACACAAACACTACCGAATGAATTTTGATGAAACTATTACTTTACATAGCTTATATATCCGAATAACACATGCTATAATTTATTGGGACGCCGCGCCGTGGTGATCTTCAGTGAGGCAGTCATGCTCCAGAAGGAAGCCGCCGAGCGAGTTATAGTTTATAAGCGGGAGAGATAATTGATATATTATATATAGAAAAGAGAGCGAAAGTTATAATTTATAAAGTTTAACGCGGGTAAAGCCACAGGGTAGTAATTTACTTATCGTTCTTTCCTATAAGTTCTTTCTTTCCTATAAAGACGTCTAAAATATATTACAATATAGTGTAAGCAGATCAGCACTATTATACTTTTTATAGGTATTCATGGCTGTCCAAGTAAACGGATTTATCCTAAACACATTTGGGTGAAGTTGTTTTATTCACGTAACAATAATTTTGGTTTTATTTAAGAATTTTTTTTAATATTATTATACTTAACAGAAACTTTTATGAACTAAACCCATAAAGGTAGAATTAGCTGGCGTTGCTAGCGCCCCTGTGCCTTAAAACCAAATACAGTTGCGCTTTATTCTACCATCAATGTCAAAATTCTCTGTCAAAAGCGTAACACAATTTCTGTAATATTTAAAAACAAATCTATAAAATTACAATATGTCCAATTTAACATAAAATGAGAAACGTCGATGGAGTAAATAGACGAGCAATGGGTTAACAATCTTTATACACAAGACTTAATTTTACTCACAACAAACTTCTCATGGAGGCTCTTCCATCGTGATTCCTGTTCTGCCTCGTCTGTTATATTACAAGTGGAGAATCACAAACTACATGAAATAAACAATTAAATATGGGAAAAACAACGTCAAGCGGCGGCAATGCAAAAGCGGATTGTTATGCCATTGATGTGTTGGAAGTTTTGGTGATAGCGTTCGCTTTCGTCACCCTCTTGGTCATTTTGAGTTGGATGTGTAGATATTTCCGTGGAAGAATGTAATTACTATCATGAATAATCTTCTAAATCATGTAACTAGTAAGAAGATAGAAAAGAAGAGAGAAGTCATGACTATTAATTACTAGTATCTACTATAAACTTTTGAAGAGAATGGCTGAAAAATCCGGTTTATGTGCTTCAACAAGAAAATGTGAATTAATAGTCACATTACCTGGTGTACTGCTAGTGGTTGGAGCATTAGTAGTTATATATTTCTTATTTGTAGTAGTATGTTATATAGTTTCCAATGGCAAATGTTAGTTGATGGATCCAAGTAAATCCTCTTCTATTTCAGATGGTGTTTAATATTTCTTGATCTTTTACTACACTAGCTTTTGCTCGCATGTTGTGTGGATATAAAGGAGCCTATGGCTTTCCCAGGGCATCAGAAAAATTACTTAATGAAAAAGACAAAATTCATCTACAATAAATACTGGAAGCGACAAATGTATCAATTAAAACTTAAAAGAACTAGGTACATATTCTTAAATGTGGATAATTAAAATATATCCAGTTTAAAAGTAGTAGTTATGATTAACTATTTTCGATTTAATGGCATCCATATAAAAGGTTGATATATTCGAATTGTTTAAGACAATCTCGCGCGACACATTGTCTTCATGTGACTCCACAATTTAGACAGCACACGCTAAACACGCTAGCTCTGAGACAGTAGGAATTATTTCGACTTCCTTGATACTTATCGTAATGATATGTCAATATCTTTATAAATTGTAGCTAATGGGTTATTCTGATGTATTAGCTATATTAATATAAAGTTTCACCCAAATTTGTTTAGTAGTTTTTGCGTGAAAGACTAACCAACATCCTTCCATTCTGAAAAAAAATCGCATTCATCTTACAGTAGAATATTTCTAAACTTCTGTAGAAGGACATGAAATTTAAGCAATATGCCATAGATTAGGCTAAAATTCGCGGACAGTCCAAAGATCAACCATCTAAGTGGTTGAATTTCTGAGCATCTCCGTGCTTCGGACGGTATGTTAAACTGTCAGTGCCGGTTGTAGACATTAGACAAAAATCGCTAAGCCATCAGTAAGCCATGTTAGAGGTCTACTGGGCGGCTTGAACAATTCTGTCACTAAGGTAAGTAATGTATAATTGTGGTATTGTGATTTAAATATTAAGATTCAGATCTTACAGAGAACACGAGCTTTCCTACCCTACCTTTCCCTTTTAGAGTACTCCAGTGAAAGGTTCCAATCTGATTTTATCTACAGATTATACGACCGGCTAGTAAAATACTCCTTCGTTGGTAGCGCCTTGTGATAGCTTGTTAAAGCTGTTGAGAAAATTTTTGTGAGTTGTATTTCCCACCGATCCAGAAGTTGGATGGTTACGTGGCCTTAGAGCTAAAGCGGAAACAGACTCACTTTGCCTCTAACTCGACAAAATACCACCAACTATGGCGTGATGTAGTATCGCTATGCCGGAAACATACATTACACAACGGATGGTCCATGTGGGTTTGTGGTCTCTAAACCTTTATAACTAGTGGGATCCAGACAGCATATTGGCAGTGGTGTTGAAGGAGTGTGCTCGTGTGATGTGTCCTGTACTAGTGCGCCTTCCTACTTTAGAAAAGCCTTCATGGAAGATCGCATTTCTTCACTCGGTCGGACCCATCCATTTACAGGCGTAATAATAATATTAAAATTTCATTTCTCTTCAGAGTAATGGAGCGGTTACCTGATAACCAGCTTCTAAGCTAGAAGAAAATTACCGTAGGTATCAGCGACCGCCAATTCCGCTTTGACCACGATCGCTCAACTGGTCACCTTCTAGTGTACGGTACACACTGTTGGGCTATAGCCATTAAGAATCAAACCATTTTGTTGGCATTGTTTATTGATGCCAGCTTTTTCGCCAGCATGGACATCAATTCTGGCATCCTGTGAGGTTCTGTAATGTTTCCAACATGTCTGGCAGGCAGGTTGGCGATTGCATAGATCTCAGAGACACGATGCTGTCCGGTGTCCGCTAAATATACCCTCGGGATATTAATGTTCGTCGTCAACCACACTGTGTCTGAATTTGACTTTGAGCAATTTTTATAAATTTTATATATAAACACAGCCATACTAAATTTTATTTTCTTGTTATTTTAAAAATCATGCATGGTACGAGTAAAAAAAAGACTCAATACTCAATGTTTTATTTGCATTCCACAATGTCAATTAGGTGTTACAATAAGGCCACCTGGTACTAACATATTCATCCTATAATAAATATCCAAGGGCACGTACTTTATTTATTTCATTATATGCGTAGTTGCCGTGTAGTTATGGCATAGAATATCATCACACCATCTCATCTCGTGGGGGGCGTAGAAATTGTCCGAGGGAATACCTACCAAAGAACGGGCAGCAGCGTTTTTCTGTGCTAACTATGACAATCAAAATACGATCGCCAACCCGTCGGCCAAGCGTGGCAATTATGGTATATCCTTTGTGGAGGCCTTTTTTCCAGCAGTTGACGTACTTTGGCTTGTTTATGCAACTTTGTGTGTCCGTATTAGTGTAATGTAGGTAAAACTTCATGGACTATCATAGATGGACCACAGATAGTAGAGTATCACTTCTTTCTTCATTCATCCATCAATGTCAAAATGCTCCTACAAAAATAAAGTTCTGAATAATCAAGAAAATCCACAAAATTGCAATATGTATAATCAAGAATACAATGAAAAACAGACGTAAATGGCGTAACCAGAAAAGCAATGGCTAGAAAAGCTGGATGCACAGACCTTAGTTTCACTCTCAACCAACTTCTATTGGTGACTGGTTCCATCGTGGTTCTTGTCGTGCTATTCCTCGTCATCTGTCATATAACAAGTGGAAAATCATAAAATACATGGAATAAAGGCCATTACTATGGGAAAAACGACCGGAACCTGCAGAAGTGCAAAAGCGGAATGTTATACTATCGATTTGTTGGAAATTTTGGTGATAGCGTTCGTTTTTGTCACCCTTCTAGTGGTTATGAGTTGGATGTGTAGGTATTACCGTGGAAGAATGTAAAAGAAGAAAAGCATATACAGCTAGCCATCCTTATCTAATCACTTCCTTAATACATTGTGGAGAAGCTACAAATTTTCCATTATTTATGTACGTTTCTTATTTGTACCTATGTAATATAGTTTCCAATGACAGTTGATGGATCAAAGTAAAACCTCGTGTATTTTTATTTATTTAAGGATCGCCAACGTTACAAATACACATGCAGTTATAAGGACACGAATTTACTTAAAATAATAGTGCTGCAACTTAAAGACAACCACCAGTCAGAGAGGTAGGGCATAGCGTTCATTCGCTCAAAGAGCAACCCGACTGGGGAAGTACCTCCACCTTACAGAAGATATTCCTCAATAATAACATTAAAAATTGTAATGTTGTGTTTCCGAGTGTAAGTAAGGTCGCGAGAGCTCATCGGGGTGGGGAGAGAAGGGTCAGCAACACTTGTTTGCTGACTTTTAAAGGCCGGATCGCACCCGCGACACCTATGGTGTTGCAAGTGTCCATGGGCGGCGGTGATCACTTACCATCAGGTGACCCAATTGCTCGTTTGTCGCACTCCGATAAAAAAAAATAGTTTTTTAATATCTGATCTTGTTAGTATTTTATTTTTTTAAGGATTATGTAAATTTTGGTGAACGTGCTTACAAGAAATGTCACAACTATTCATAAGCATATTCACTAAAAGGTATCTGACTGAAGCTTTAGCATAATATTATTTGACTTGAACAGCATTCTTATGTAAGTAGATTTTAAAGACTGGTTAAAATATTTGCACTGGTTTCTATTGAAATTTAAGAAGAATGCTTTAACTCAATTTTAGTAAAATACCTTTTTTATTTTTACACGCTTTATATTAGCTTCACTTGTTTATAGGTTGTAACTGACTCCTTTCGGCGCGATGTTGACCCACTTTAAACGGTCAGATTTCATTCAAACTTTGTAAATTTATCCGAGGACCGATGACAATACACTAATTTGATAAGATTCATTATTCGATTTGCAATATAAATTTGTGTTAATGTGTAGGTATAAGTTATATCTATAGTCGTTATTGATGATAATTCTAATTTCCAATCATTATCTTTTAAAGAACATTTTAATTCAACAATACAATTAATAGTTAAAAAAAGTATAAAAAAACACTTTTATAAATAAACTGAAAACAAAAAATAAATATTAGTCTAAATAAACCAAAAAACACGCTATATATAGAAAACCAAATAACTAAAACATAGAAAATACATTTTAATTAAAAATATTATAATTTTTTTAATAAATATAAATTAATAATAGTGTAAAGAAGAAAAAAATATTAGATAAAAAGCGTGGGTTGCATGGTGTCAATAATTAATATTTCATTTGCAGATGTGAGAAGAAGGATTATCATTTTGATAATAATAATATCTTAGAAAGCACCCCACGCTTTATTTTCAATAATACATTTTTTTTCTTTTTTACATAATTATATAAATTTATATATTAAAATGTTTACTCTATTCTTAATAAAAATTTATTTTCTATTTTTTAGTTTGGTTTTTTATATAAAGCGTGTTTTTTAGTTTATTTAAACTATTATTTATTTTTAATAGTTCTAGCAATTTTTTTCAGAATTCTATATGAACCTGTATATTTGTAATAAACTGTATTTTAAAAGTTTAGAAAGTACCATAGATTATTTTCTCAATCTTTGGCTATTAATCTAGATGTTTGGAAAATTAGAAAGAAAGAAAGAAAGAAATAATTTTATTCTCATAACAAATACAGAAAATCGATTCAATTGTGGTATACATTTTATATTAATTAGGTGGTAGTATTAAAATACCTTTTAGTATTCAAAATAATTTCACTATCCATATAGCTCGCAGCTGTCTGTCTGTCAGTGGGCTCATCGACCGTAGTTTAAATCATCATAGTGTCTGCATTTCAGTAGGAAGTTGTGGGACTTAAAAGGAGAGTCATACTCTTTAACTTTCAACGGAAATTCACACTTTTGCTGTATTAGCGGCCCTTCTCATGAACTAACTTCCTATAACCTGGCGATCTAGTTGATGAGTATCATCATCATCATCATGTCAGCCTAATGAAGTCCACTGCTGGACATAAGCCTCCCCAAAAGATTTCCACAATGGAGTCGTGTCCATAATTTAGATGCATATGCCATAATCGCCACGCTTGGAAGAAGGGTGGGCGCTTGCAGGATGATGGTCATAGAGTCGTGATTAAAATAGATTCATTTTAAAAATGTTCGTGAGTACAACTAACCAATTTGACAAATAATTTTTTATATAGTTTTTATTAAACTTGGATGAAAAATTTTCTAGTTCAAGTCATCATCTTGAAGGCAAAAACGATTAATTGCGAAATTTGCAGTTTAGCGACATGCCGCAGCCGTGAGAATGGGAAGAAAGTTTGTACAGAACGGGGTAGAGAATTTTGACAGATTGGGGTAGCTTGATGTGCTGGCGGCACATCAAGCTGCCCCAAATGTCACCTCATGGCTTCTAGAGTTATGAAGTAGTAATTTGATCACTTTTTATTCTGCACTAGCTGGTGGACGCGACTTCGTGCGCGACAATTTTGAATGATAACCAATATAACTACTTACTTCTAGCTTAATCTGAAAAATGTCACTTTTAAAAGAAATAAGCCATATAAATTTAAGAAAACCTAACCTATAAATAACCTAGCTATTAAATAAACTTAAGACTACTTTGCTACTGTTATTTTAAAAAAATTACCCGATGTCATCAATTATCCTTAAGTAAAGTCAGTAAGTCAAATAAAGTAAAATAATAATCAACGATACATTAATCATAAAGGCAACTCCCATTAGATTAGGTTGACCCGACCTCTTAGTAATACACACATCAACACAATCTAGGGATATTGAACATTTCATTGATTATCTAGAAAACTATAAACATTTTGTTATGACTGTAAATGGAAGAATTAAAGATAATTTCATGGCCGATATTTAAACATTAACAACACGATGCGATTTTGTTTTTCTAATTAATAAAAGTCTTAAATTAATTAAGCCATAGAAAATTACTGAGTGAACAAAAACATTTTATTCTTATAAAATTATTCAATCGAATTAAATGAATAAAAATCTTACCAAATCTGATAATCAGTAATCGGTATTTCCTCCTGTAACATTAATCACACAGCGGCAACGATTTTCCATACTTAAAATTAAGGTGTCAATGTCTTGCTGGGGTATGCAGTCCCAAGTTCTTTTTAAATGTTCGAAAAGTTGTTCTTCTGTTGTCAAGTTGGGCGGAAAATCCCTCAATGCTCTTCGCTGTAACATGTCCCAGGCGTGTTCAATTGGGTTTAAGTCTGGCGACTGTGGAGGCCAATCTAATACCTGAACATCGTGTTCTCGAAGGGCGGCCCTCACCAGCCGCGCTGTATGGGAAGGTGCATTGTCATGCATGAGCTGAAATTCTTGCCCCGTTAGGGCCCTGAGCGGGACAATGACACGTTCTACTACCTCCTCACGGTATCTATGGGCAGTCATGCTGCCCTGAATCCAAATGAGTTGGGTTCGTCCGCCGATTCGTATTCCTGCCCACACCATAATTGTCCCGCCTTGGTAAGAGTGGACCTCCTGTGGATGTCGGAGACGGCTGACCCTGCCTGGAGTTCTCCAAACGCGTGTTCGTCTCGAATCTGGATGAAATCCATAGCGGGACTCATCAGTGAACAGCACCAATGACCATTGTTGATCACTCCATGTCAAATGTTCTTGAGCCCATAAAAGTCGCCTACCGCGATTGCCACGTCGCAGCGCTGGGACTCGTAGCGGTCTGCGAGCATGAAGACCAACTTCATGCAGCCTCCTTCGCACGGTTTGGTCGCTCACCAGCAGCTGCTGACCCTCCTGGAGCCTTTGCACTAGTTGCATCGCTGTGATATTGGGTAGTCTTCTGGCGGTCATTTGGAGAAATCGATCCTGTCTCTGAGTGGTAACACGATATCTACCTGTGTGCCGTTCTGCCACATCTCCAGTAGCGCGATAACGTGACCACAGCCTGGATACCACATTTTGGCTTGTGCCCAGAGACTCAGCAACGACGCGTTGAATAGCACCGTTTTGTAACATGCCAACTGCCCGTAACATTTCATCTCGACTCAAATGATGGCGTGGCATGACGCTAAAAAGCTTACACAACCAATTGAGAAAAGAAAATAAAACAATTTATCAGGTTTTCTTCAATTAACACGCAAAAAAAATTTTAATGCAACTTCTTGAAATTAGATACAACTCAAGATTGCGCTGTGCTTTGCGTGTTTTCATTTGTTTCTCATTTTAATTTTTAAATTTTGAATAAAGAATAGACAAGGTTTAAATCTGTAAATAAACTTTTTAAGGAAACTAAATAGGTTTTAAACAATAAAGCCATGTTTGATTTCAAAATAACGTATCCCTAGACTTTGTTGATGTGTGTATTTATGCAAAATTTGAAGTTAATCCATGCAGTAGTTTTTGAGTTTAGCCCGGACATACATACAGACAAACAGACAAAAATTCAAAAAACTATATTTTTGGTTTCGATATCGATTGTAGATCACGCCCCAAGTAACCTTTTAAAAAAATATTCATTGTACAGTTTTGACTTTCCTACGATTTTATTATATGTATAGATAAGATCACTGCTCCTCCCCCGTAGGTGATAGCGTGATAATATGTAGCCTATATGTTGACCCGACCTCTTAGTAATATTAATGCAAAATTTGAAGTTAATCCATGCAGTACTTTTTGAGTTTAGCCCGGACATACATACAGACAAACAGACAAAAATTCAAAAAACTATATTTTTGGTTTCGATATCGATTGTAGATCACGCCCCAAGTAACCTTTAAAAAAAATATTCAATGTACAGTTTTGACTTTCCTACGATTTTATTATATGTATAGATTTATATATTGTTGTGAAAACGTCTCATACATGGTATATTTTATATAACATGAATATTCCAGTATAGTAAAAAATCTTTTGCAATTTTGGCTTCTTATTTTAACATTCTAATGTATTATCATTGTTATTCCATGCACTCTTTTTGGCTTGCTTCGAATAAAATAATCGATATGTTTGCATCCCTTCGAGCATTTACCCAGTCGGTCATTGGTCATATTATGTGGCAGTACAAAATTGACAGCTACTTTTTAAATTTTCGTACCAATCTAAAACAGGAAACTAAAAAATATACTTTCAGGTAAAATGTGCCTATTTCTTATACATTTTCAAAATTAGAGTATTGGTAGTGCCGACTCTTAGCAGTAGTTTGTAAGTATTATTGGTTACTAGTTAGTTACTAGAAAAGTTATTTTTAGTTATTTACTACTTCGGGTTAATAACAAAAAAATACTTTTCTGATGGAAAATTTGTTTATTTGTAGATTCCACTCATTCTTTCAACCGTTTTCTTAGTTCAATAAAAAAGCGCTGATTGTCGATAATATTCTATGTGAAGCACGATGATCAGTGGCGCGAAAATATTCCAATATGTGTCATTAAGGTAAAGTTTACATTGTACTCAGTAAAATAATATTTTATATAGATTAACTATCATATTAACCTAAAAGTTATGAACATAAATTCTGTTTTAGTTTTTATCTTAGGTGGTAAATTCAATTCTAGAGATTTATTTTTAAATTTGGTAACTTGAATAAAAAACATGAATGAAATTTATTAACAACTAAATGATATTATATGCGACTACTGTAAGGCCAGTTCACGTGGTTGGTAAATGCTTGGCTTTCACGCGTC